>JAHCLQ010000810.1:0-361381 GCA_023678885.1 Pogostemon cablin
TTTAATGATTCAATTAAATGAAGAGATAATGAGTATTTAAACGTCAAATCTATCATGCATTATATGTTGTCTATCATTTCTTAACTCATAAGGAAAGGAGTTTTTTATTCAAAGATTCGTTTAAAAGAAGTGATAATGAGTATTTAGACGTCGAATTTATCATGCATTATATGTTGTTTATCCTTTCTTAACTCATAAGGAAACGAGTTCTTTAATCAATGATTCGATTAAATGAAGAGATAATAAGTCTTTAAATGTTGAATCTATCATGCATTATATGTTGTTTATCCTTTCTTAACTCATAAGGAAACGAGTTCTTTAATCAATGATTCGATTAAATGAAGAGATAATAAGTCTTTAAATGTTGAATCTATCATGCATTATATGTTGTTTATCCTTTCTTAACTCATAAAGAAATGAGTTCTTTATTCAATGATTCGATTAAACAAAGAGATAATGAGTATTTGAACGTCGAATCTATCATACATTATATATTGTTTATCCTTTCTTAACTCATAAGGAAAGAAGTTTTTTATTCAAAGATTTATTTAAAAGAAGTGATAATGAGTATCTAGAAGTCGAATTTATCATGCATTATATGTTGTTTATCCTTTCTTAACTCATAAGGAAACGAGTTCTTTAGTCAATGATTCGATAAAATGAAGAGATAATGAGTCTTTAAACGTCGAATCTATTATGCATTATATGTTGTTTATCCTTTCTTAACTCATAAGAAAACGAGTTCTTTATTCATGATTTGATTAAACGAAGAGATAATAAGTATTTGAATGTCGAATATACCATGCATTATATATTGTTTATCCTTTCTTAACTCGTAAGGAAAGGAGTTTTTTATTCAAAAATTCATTTAAAAGAAGTGATAATGAGTATTTAGACGTCGAATCTATCATGCATTATATGTTGTTTATCCTTTCTTATCTCATAAGGAAATGAGTTCTTTATTTAATGATTCAATTAAATGAAGAGATAATGAGACTTTAAACGTCAAATCTATCATGCATTATATGTTGTTTATCCTTTCTTAACTCATAAGGAAAGGAGTTTTTTATTCAAAGATTCGTTTAAAAGAAGTGATAATGAGTATTTAGACGTAGAATTTATCATGCATTATATGTTGTTTATCGTTTCTTAACTCATAAGGAAATGAGTTCTTTATTCAATGATTCGATTAAATGAAGAGATAATGAGTCTTTAAACGTCGAATCTTTCATGCATTATATGTTGTTTATCCTTTATTGACTCATAAGGAAACGAGTTCTTTATTCATGATTCGATTAATCGAAGAGATAATAAGTATTTGAACGTCGAATCTATCATGCATTATATATCATTTATCCTTTCTTAACTCATAAGGAAAGGAGTTTTTTATTCAAAAATTCGTTTAAAAGAAGTGATAATGAGTATTTAAACGTCGAATCTATCATGCATTATATGTTGTTTATCCTTTCTTAACTCATAAGGAAACAAGTTCTTTATTTAATGATTCAATTAAACGAAGAGATAATGAGTATTTAAACGTCAAATCTATCATGCATTATATGTTGTTTATCCTTTCTTAACTCATAAGGGAAGGAGTTTTTTATTCAAAGATTCGTTTAAAAGAATTGATAATGAGTATTTAGACGTCGAATTTATAATGCATTATATGTTGTTTATCCTATCTTAACTCATAAGGAAACGAGTTCTTTATTCAATGATTCGATTAAATGAAGAGTTAATGAGTCTTTAAATGTCGAATCTATCATGCATTATATGTTGTTTATCCTTTCTTAACTCATAAGGAAATGAGTTCTTTATTCAATGATTCGATTAAACAAAGAGATAATTACTCTTTAGACGTCGAATCTATCATGCATTATATATTGTTTATCCTTTCTTAAATCATAAGGAAAGAAGTTTTTTATTCAATGATTCGTCTAAACGAAGTGATAATGAGTCTTTAGACGTCGAATCTATCATGCATTATATGTTGTTTATCCTTTCTTAACTCATAAAGAAATGAGTTCTTTATTCAATGATTCGATTAAACAAAGAGATAATGAGTATTTGAACGTCGAATCTATCATACATTATATATTGTTTATCATTTCTTAACACATAAGGAAAGGAGTTTTTTATTCAAAGATTTGTTTAAAAGAAGTGATAATGAGTATCTAGAAGTCGAATTTATCATGCATTATATGTTGTTTATCCTTTCTTAACTCATAAGGAAACGAGTTCTTTAGTCAATGATTCGATAAAATGAAGAGATAATGAGTCTTTAAACGTCGAATCTATTATGCATTATATGTGGTTTATCCTTTCTTAACTCATAAGAAAACGAGTTCTTTATTCATGATTTGATTAAACGAAGAGATAATAAGTATTTGAATGTCGAATATACCATGCATTATATATTGTTTATCCTTTCTTAACTCGTAAGGAAAGGAGTTTTTTATTCAAAATTTCATTTAAAAGAAGTGATAATGAGTATTTAGATGTCGAATCTATCATGCATTATATGTTGTTTATCCTTTCTTATCTCATAAGGAAATGAGTTCTTTATTTAATGATTCAATTAAATGAAGAGATAATGAGACTTTAAACGTCAAATCTATCATGCATTATATGTTGTTTATCCTTTCTTAACTCATAAGGAAAGAAGTTTTTTATTCAAAGATTCGTTTAAAGAAGTGATAATGAGTATTTAGACGTAGAATTTATCATGCATTATATGTTGTTTATCCTTTCTTAACTCATAAGGAAACGAGTTCTTTATTCAATGATTCGATTAAATGAAGAGATAATGAGTCTTTAAACGTCGAATCTTTCATGCATTATATGTTGTTTATCCTTTCTTAACTCATAAGGAAACGAGTTCTTTATTCATGATTCGATTAAACGAAGAGATAATAAGTATTTGAACGCCGAATCTATCATGCATTATATATCATTTATCCTTTCTTAACTCATAAGGAAAGGAATTTTTTATTCAAAAATTCGTTTAAAAGAAGTGATAATGAGTATTTAAACGTCGAATCTATCATGCATTATATGTTGTTTATCCTTTCTTATCTCATAAGGAAATGAGTTCTTTATTTAATGATTCAATTAAATGAAGAGATAATGAGACTTTAAACGTCAAATCTATCATACACTATATGTTGTTTATCCTTTCTTAACTCATAAGGAAAGGAGTTTTTTATTCAAAGATTCGTTTAAAAGAAGTGATAATGAGTATCTAGAAGTCGAATTTATCATGCATTATATGTTGTTTATCCTTTCTTAACTCATTTGGAAACGAGTTCTTTAGTCAATGATTCGATAAAATGAAGAGATAATGAGTCTTTAAACGTCGAATCTATTATGCATTATATGTTGTTTATCCTTTCTTAACTCATAAGAAAACGAGTTCTTTATTCTTGATTTGATTAAACGAAGAGATAATAAGTATTTGAATGTCGAATATACCATGCATTATATATTGTTTATCCTTTCTTAACTCGTAAGGAAATGAGTTTTTTATTCAAAAATTCATTTAAAAGAAGTGATAATGAGTATTTAGACGTCGAATCTATCATGCATTATATGTTGTTTATCCTTTCTTATCTCATAAGGAAATGAGTTATTTATTTAATGATTCAATTAAATGAAGAGATAATGAGACTTTAAACGTCAAATCTATCATGCATTATATGTTGTTTATCCCTTCTTAACTCATAAGGAAAGGAGTTTTTTATTCAAAGATTCGTTTAAAAGAAGTGATAATGAGTATTTAGACGTAGAATTTATCATGCATTATATGTTGTTTATCCTTTCTTAACTCATAAGGAAATGAGTTCTTTATTCAATGATTCTATTAAATGAAGAGATAATGAGTCTTTAAACGTCGAATCTTTCATGCATTATATGTTGTTTATCCTTTCTTAACTCATAAGGAAACGAGTTCTTTATTCATGATTCGATTAAACGAAGAGATAATAAGTATTTGAACGTCGAATCTATCATGCATTATATATCATTTATCCTTTCTTAACTCATAAGGAAAGGAGTTTTTTATTCAAAAATTCGTTTAAAAGAAGTGATAATGAGTATTTAAACGTCGAATCTATCATGCATTATATGTTGTTTATCCTTTCTTAACTTATAAGGAAACGAGTTCTTTATTTAATGATTCAATTAAATGAAGAGATAATGAGTATTTAAACGTCAAATCTATCATGCATTATATGTTGTTTATCCTTTCTTAACTCATAAGGGAAGGAGATTTTTATTCAAAGATTCGTTTAAAAGAAGTGATAATGAGTATTTAGACGTCGAATTTATCATGCATTATATGTTGTTTATACTATCTTAACTCATAAGGAAACGAGTTCTTTATTCAATGATTCGATTAAATGAAGAGTTAATGAGTCTTTAAATGTCGAATCTATCATGCATTATATGTTGTTTATCCTTTCTTAACTCATAAGGAAATGAGTTCTTTATTCAATGATTCGATTAAACAAATAGAAAATTACTCTTTAGACGTCGAATCTATCATGCATTATATATTGTTTATCCTTTCTTAAATCATAAGGAAAGGAGTTTTTTATTCAATGATTCGTCTAAACGAAGTGATAATGAGTCTTTAGACGTCGAATCTATCATGCATTATATGTTGTTTATCCTTTCTTAACTCATAAAGAAATGAGTTCTTTATTCAATGATTCGATTAAACAAAGAGATAATGAGTATTTGAACGTCGAATCTATCATACATTATATATTGTTTATCCTTTCTTAACTCATAAGGAAAGGAGTTTTTTATTCAAAGATTTGTTTAAAAGAAGTGATAATGAGTATCTAGAAGTCTAATTTATCATGCATTATATGTTGTTTATCCTTTCTTAACTCATAAGGAAACGAGTTCTTTAGTCAATGATTCGATAAAATGAAGAGATAATGAGCCTTTAAACGTCGAATATATCATGCATTATATGTTGTTTATCTTTTCTAAACTCATAAGGAAACGAGTTCTTTATTCATGATTCGATTAAATGAAGAGATAATAAGTATTTAAATATCGAATCTACCATGCATTATATATTGTTTATCCTTTCTTAACTCGTAAGGAAAGGAGTTTTTTATTCAAAAATTCGTTTAAAAGAAGTGATAATGAGTATTTAGACGTCGAATATATCATGCATTATATGTTGTTTATCCTCTCTTAACTCATAAGGAAACGAGTTCTTTATTTAATGATTCAATTAAATGAAGAGATAATGAGTCTTTAAACGTCAAATCTATCATGCATTATATTTTGTTTATCCTTTCTTAACTCATAAGGAAAGGAGTTTTTTATTCAAAGATTCATTTAAAAGAAGTGATAATGAGTATTTAGACGTCAAATTTATCATGCATTATATGTTGTTTATCCTTTCTTAACTGATAAGGAAACGAGTTCTTTATTCAATGATTCGATTAAATGAAGAGATAATAAGTCTTTAAACGTCGAATCTATCATGCATTATATGTTGTTTGTCCTTTCTTAACTCATAAGGAAACGAGTTCTTTATTCATGATTCGATTAAACGAAGAGATTATAAGTATTTGAATGTCGAATCTACCATGCATTATATATTGTTTATCCTTTCTTAACTCGTAAGGAAAGGAGTTTTTTATTCAAAAATTCGTTTAAAAGAAGTGATAATGAGTATTTAAACGTCGAATTTATCATGCATTATATGTTGTTTATCCTTTCTTAACTCATAAGGAAACGATTTCTTTATTCAATGATTCGATTAAATAAAGAGATAACAAGTCTTTAAAGGTTGAATCTATCATGCATTATATGTTGTTTATCCTTTCTTAACTCATAAAGAAATGAGTTCTTTATTCAATGATTCGATTAAACAAAGAGATAATGAGTATTTGAACGTCGAATCTATCATACATTATATATTGTTTATCCTTTCTTCACTCATAGGGAAAGGAGTTTTTTATTCAAAGATTTGTTTAAAAGAAGTGATAATGAGTATCTAGAACTCTAATTTATCATGCATTATATGTTGTTTATCCTTTCTTAACTCATAAGGAAACGAGTTCTTTAGTCAATGATTTGATAAAATGAAGAGATAATGAGCCTTTAAACATCGAATCTATCATGCATTATATGTTGTTTATCTTTTCTAAACTCATAAGGAAACGAGTTCTTTATTCATGATTCGATTAAACGAAGAGATAATAAGTATTTGAATGTCGAATCGACCATGCATTATATATTGTTTATCCTTTCTTAACTCGTAAGGAAAGGAGTTTTTTATTCAAAAATTCATTTAAAAGAAGTGATAATGAGTATTTAGACGTCGAATATATCATGCATTATATGTTGTTTATCCTCTCTTAACTCATAAGGAAACGAGTTCTTTATTTAATGATTCAATTAAATGAAGAGATAATGAGTCTTTAAACGTCAAATCTATCATGCATTATATGTTGTTTATCCTTTCTTAACTCATAAGGAAAGGAGTTTTTTATTCAAAGATTCATTTAAAAGAATTGATAATGAGTATTTAGACGTCGAATTTATCATGCATTATATGTTGTTTATCCTTTCTTAACTGATAAGGAAAAGAGTTCTTTATTCAATGATTCGATTAAATGAAGAGATAATAAGTCTTTAAACGTCGAATCTATCATGCATTATATGTTGTTTGTCCTTTCTTAACTCGTAAGGAAAGGAGTTTTTTATTCAAAAATTTGTTTAAAAGAAGTGATAATGAGTATTTAAACGTCGAATCTATCATGCATTATATGTTGTTTATCCTTTCTTAACTCATAAGGAAATGAGTTCTTTATTTAATGATTCAATTAAATGAAGAGATAATGAGTATTAAATGTCAAATCTATCATACATTATATGTTGTCTATCCTTTCTTAACTCATAAGGAAAGGAGTTTTTTATTCAAAGATTCGTTTAAAAGAAGTGATAATGAGTATTTAGACGTCGAATTTATCATGCATTATATGTTGTTTATCCTTTCTTAACTCATAAGGAAACGAGTTCTTTATTCAATGATTCGACTAAATGAAGAGATAATAAGTCTTTAAACGTCAAATCTATCATGTATTATATGTGGTTTGTCCTTTCTTAACTCATAAGGAAACGAGTTCTTTATTCATGATTCGATTAAACGAAGAGATTATAAGTATTTGAATGTCGAATCTACCATGCATTATATATTGTTTATCCTTTCTTAACTCGTAAGGAAAGGAGTTTTTTATTCAAAAATTCGTTTAAAAGAAGTGATAATGAGTATTTAAACGTCGAATTTATCATGCATTATATGTTGTTTATCCTTTCTTAACTCATAAGGAAACGAGTTCTTTAATCAATGATTCGATTAAATGAAGAGATAATAAGTCTTTAAATGTTGAATCTATCATGCATTATATGTTGTTTATCCTTTCTTAACTCATAAAGAAATGAGTTCTTTATTCAATGATTCGATTAAACAAAGAGATAATGAGTATTTGAACATCGAATCTATCATACATTATATATTGTTTATCCTTTCTTAACTCATAAGGAAAGGAGTTTTTTATTCAAAGATTTATTTAAAAGAAGTGATAATGAGTATCTAGAAGTCGAATTTATCATGCATTATATGTTGTTTATCCTTTCTTAACTCATAAGGAAACGAGTTCTTTAGTCAATGATTCGATAAAATGAAGAGATAATGAGTCTTTAAACGTCGAATCTATTATGCATTATATATTGTTTATCCTTTCTTAACTCATAAAGAAATGAGTTCTTTATTCAATGATTCGATTAAACAAAGAGATAATGAGTATTTGAACGTCGAATCTATCATACATTATATATTGTTTATCCTTTCTTAACTCATAAGGAAAGGAGTTTTTTATTCAAAGATTTGTTTAAAAGAAGTGATAATGAGTATCTAGAAGTCTAATTTATCATGCATTATATGTTGTTTATCCTTTCTTAACTCATAAGGAAACGAGTTCTTTAGTCAATGATTTGATAAAATGAAGAGATAATGAGCCTTTAAACATCGAATCTATCATGCATTATATGTTGTTTATCTTTTCTAAACTCATAAGGAAACGAGTTCTTTATTCATGATTCGATTAAACGAAGAGATAATAAGTATTTGAATGTCGAATCTACCATGCATTATATATTGTTTATCCTTTCTTAACTCCTAAGGAAAGGAGTTTTTTATTCAAAAATTCGTTTAAAAGAATTGATAATGAGTATTTAGACGTCGAATATATCATGCATTATATGTTGTTTATCCTCTCTTAACTCATAAGGAAACGAGTTCTTTATTTAATGATTCAATTAAATGAAGAGATAATGAGTCTTTAAACGTCAAATCTGTCATGCATTATATGTTGTTTATCCTTTCTTAACTCATAAGGAAAGGAGTTTTTTATTCAAAGATTCATTTAAAAGAATTGATAATGAGTATTTAGACGTCGAATTTATCATGCATTATATGTTGTTTATCCTTTCTTAACTGATAAGGAAAAGAGTTCTTTATTCAATGATTCGATTAAATGAAGAGATAATAAGTCTTTAAACGTCGAATCTATCATGCATTATATGTTGTTTGTCCTTTCTTAACTCATAAGGAAACGAGTTCTTTATTCATGATTCGATTAAACGAAGAGATTATAAGTATTTGAATGTCGAATCTACCATACATTATATATTGTTTATCCTTTCTTAACTCGTAAGGAAAGGAGTTTTTTATTCAAAAATTTGTTTAAAAGAAGTGATAATGAGTATTTAAACGTCGAATCTATCATGCATTATATGTTGTTTATCCTTTCTTAACTCATAAGGAAATGAGTTCTTTATTTAATGATTCAATTAAATGAAGAGATAATGAGTATTAAATGTCAAATCTATCATACATTATATGTTGTCTATCCTTTCTTAACTCATAAGGAAAGGAGTTTTTTATTCAAAGATTCGTTTAAAAGAAGTGATAATGAGTATTTAGACGTCGAATTTATCATGCATTATATGTTGTTTATCCTTTCTTAACTCATAAGGAAACGAGTTCTTTATTCAATGATTCGACTAAATGAAGAGATAATAAGTCTTTAAACGTCAAATCTATCATGTATTATATGTGGTTTGTCCTTTCTTAACTCATAAGGAAACGAGTTCTTTATTCATGATTCGATTAAACGAAGAGATTATAAGTATTTGAATGTCGAATCTACCATGCATTATATATTGTTTATCCTTTCTTAACTCGTAAGGAAATGAGTTTTTTATTCAAAAATTCGTTTAAAAGAAGTGATAATGAGTATTTAAACGTCGAATTTATCATGCATTATATGTTGTTTATCCTTTCTTAACTCATAAGGAAACGAGTTCTTTATTCAATGATTCGATTAAATGAAGAGATAATAAGTCTTTAAATGTTGAATCTATCATGCATTATATGTTGTTTATCCTTTCTTAACTCATAAAGAAATGAGTTCTTTATTCAATGATTCGATTAAACAAAGAGATAATGAGTATTTGAACATCGAATCTATCATACATTATATATTGTTTATCCTTTATTAACTCATAAGGAAAGGAGTTTTTTATTCAAAGATTTATTTAAAAGAAGTGATAATGAGTATCTAGAAGTCGAATTTATCATGCATTATATGTTGTTTATCCTTTCTTAACTCATAAGGAAACGAGTTCTTTAGTCAATGATTCGATAAAATGAAGAGATAATGAGTCTTTAAACGTCGAATCTATTATGCATTATATATTGTTTATCCTTTCTTAACTCATAAAGAAATGAGTTCTTTATTCAATGATTCGATTAAACAAAGAGATAATGAGTATTTGAACGTCGAATCTATCATACATTATATATTGTTTATCCTTTCTTAACTCATAAGGAAAGGAGTTTTTTATTCAAAGATTTGTTTAAAAGAAGTGATAATGAGTATCTAGAAGTCTAATTTATCATGCATTATATGTTGTTTATCCTTTCTTAACTCATAAGGAAACGAGTTCTTTAGTCAATGATTTGATAAAATGAAGAGATAATGAGCCTTTAAACATCGAATCTATCATGCATTATATGTTGTTTATCTTTTCTAAACTCATAAGGAAACGAGTTCTTTATTCATGATTCGATTAAACGAAGAGATAATAAGTATTTGAATGTCGAATCTACCATGCATTATATATTGTTTATCCTTTCTTAACTCCTAAGGAAAGGAGTTTTTTATTCAAAAATTCGTTTAAAAGAATTGATAATGAGTATTTAGACGTCGAATATATCATGCATTATATGTTGTTTATCCTCTCTTAACTCAAAAGGAAACGAGTTCTTTATTTAATGATTCAATTAAATGAAGAGATAATGAGTCTTTAAACGTCAAATCTGTCATGCATTATATGTTGTTTATCCTTTCTTAACTCATAAGGAAAGGAGTTTTTTATTCAAAGATTCATTTAAAAGAATTGATAATGAGTATTTAGACGTCGAATTTATCATGCATTATATGTTGTTTGTCCTTTCTTAACTTATAAGGAAACGAGTTCTTTATTCATGATTCGATTAAACGAAGAGATTATAAGTATTTGAATGTCGAATCTACCATGCATTATATATTGTTTATCCTTTCTTAACTCGTAAGGAAAGGAGTTTTTTATTCAAAAATTCGTTTAAAAGAAGTGATAATGAGTATTTAAACGTCGAATCTATCATGCATTATATGTTGTTTATCCTTTCTTAACTCATAAGGAAATGAGTTCTTTATTTAATGATTCAATTAAATGAAGAGATAATGAGTATTTAAATGTCAAATCTATCATACATTATATGTTGTCTATCCTTTCTTAACTCATAAGGAAAGGAGTTTTTTATTCAAAGATTCGTTTAAAAGAAGTGATAATGAGTATTTAGACGTCGAATTTATCATGCATTATATGTTGTTTATCCTTTCTTAACTCATAAGGAAACGAGTTCTTTATTCAATGATTCGACTAAATGAAGAGATAATAAGTCTTTAAACGTCAAATCTATCATGTATTATATGTTGTTTGTCCTTTCTTAACTCATAAGGAAACGAGTTCTTTATTCATGATTCGATTAAACGAAGAGATTATAAGTATTTGAATGTCGAATCTACCATGCATTATATATTGTTTATCCTTTCTTAACTCGTAAGGAAAGGAGTTTTTTATTCAAAAATTCGTTTAAAAGAAGTGATAATGAGTATTTAAACGTCGAATTTATCATGCATTATATGTTGTTTATCCTTTCTTAACTCATAAGGAAACGAGTTCTTTATTCAATGATTCGATTAAATGAAGAGAAAATAAGTCTTTAAATGTTGAATCTATCATGCATTATATGTTGTTTATCCTTTCTTAACTCATAAAGAAATGAGTTCTTCATTCAATGATTCGATTAAACAAAGAGATAATGAGTATTTGAACGTCGAATCTATCATACATTATATATTGTTTATCCTTTCTTAACTAATAAGGAAAGGAGTTTTTTATTCAAAGATTTATTTAAAAGAAGTGATAATGAGTATCTAGAAGTCGAATTTATCATGCATTATATGTTGTTTATCCTTTCTTAACTCATAAGGAAACGAGTTCTTTAGTCAATGATTCGATAAAATGAAGAGATAATGAGTCTTTAAACGTCGAATCTATTATGCATTATATGTTGTTTATCCTTTCTTAACTCATAAAGAAATGAGTTCTTTATTCAATGATTCGATTAAACAAAGAGATAATGAGTATTTGAACGTCGAATCTATCATACATTATATATTGTTTATCCTTTCTTAACTCATAAGGAAAGGAGTTTTTTATTCAAAGATTTGTTTAAAAGAAGTGATAATGAGTATCTAGAAGTCTAATTTATCATGCATTATATGTTGTTTATCCTTTCTTAACTCATAAGGAAACGAGTTCTTTAGTCAATGATTTGATAAAATGAAGAGATAATGAGCCTTTAAACATCGAATCTATCATGCATTATATGTTGTTTATCTTTTCTAAACTCATAAGGAAACGAGTTCTTTATTCATGATTCGATTAAACGAAGAGATAATAAGTATTTGAATGTCGAATCTTCCATGCATTATATATTGTTTATCCTTTCTTAACTCGTAAGGAAAGGAGTTTTTTATTCAAAAATTCGTTTAAAAGAAGTGATAATGAGTATTTAGACGTCGAATATATCATGCATTATATGTTGTTTATCCTCTCTTAACTCATAAGGAAACGAGTTCTTTATTTAATGATTCAATTAAATGAAGAGATAATGAGTCTTTAAACGTCAAATCTATCATGCATTATATGTTGTTTATCCTTTCTTAACTCATAAGGAAAGGAGTTTTTTATTCAAAGATTCATTTAAAAGAATTGATAATGAGTATTTAGACGTCGAATTTATCATGCATTATATGTTGTTTATCCTTTCTTAACTGATAAGGAAACGAGTTCTTTATTCAATGATTCGATTAAATGAAGAGATAATAAGTCTTTAAACGTCGAATCTATCATGCATTATATGTTGTTTGTCCTTTCTTAACTCATAAGGAAACGAGTTCTTTATTCATGATTCGATTAAACGAAGAGATTATAAGTATTTGAATGTCGAATCTACCATGCATTATATATTGTTTATCCTTTCTTAACTCGTAAGGAAAGGAGTTTTTTATTCAAAAATTCGTTTAAAAGAAGTGATAATGAGTATTTAAACGTCGAATCTATCATGCATTATATGTTGTTTATCCTTTCTTAACTCATAAGGAAATGAGTTCTTTATTTAATGATTCAATTAAATGAAGAGATAATGAGTATTTAAATGTCAAATCTATCATACATTATATGTTGTCTATCCTTTCTTAACTCATAAGGAAAGGAGTTTTTATTCAAAGATTCGTTTAAAAGAAGTGATAATGAGTATTTAGACGTCGAATTTATCATGCATTATATGTTGTTTATCCTTTCTTAACTCATAAGGAAACGAGTTCTTTATTCAATGATTCGACTAAATGAAGAGATAATAAGTCTTTAAACGTCAAATCTATCATGTATTATATGTTGTTTGTCCTTTCTTAACTCATAAGGAAAGGAGTTCTTTATTCATGATTCGATTAAACGAAGAGATTATAAGTATTTGAATGTCGAATCTACCATGCATTATATATTGTTTATCCTTTCTTAACTCGTAAGGAAAGGAGTTTTTTATTCAAAAATTCGTTTAAAAGAAGTGATAATGAGTATTTAAACGTCGAATCTATCATGCATTATATGTTGTTTATCCTTTCTTAACTCATAAGGAAATGAGTTCTTTATTTAATGATTCAATTAAATGAAGAGATAATGAGTATTTAAATGTCAAATCTATCATACATTATATGTTGTCTATCCTTTCTTAACTCATAAGGAAAGGAGTTTTTATTCAAAGATTCGTTTAAAAGAAGTGATAATGAGTATTTAGACGTCGAATTTATCATGCATTATATGTTGTTTATCCTTTCTTAACTCATAAGGAAACGAGTTCTTTATTCAATGATTCGACTAAATGAAGAGATAATAAGTCTTTAAACGTCAAATCTATCATGTATTATATGTTGTTTGTCCTTTCTTAACTCATAAGGAAACGAGTTCTTTATTCATGATTCGATTAAACGAAGAGATTATAAGTATTTGAATGTCGAATCTACCATGCATTATATATTGTTTATCCTTTCTTAACTCGTAAGGAAAGGAGTTTTTTATTCAAAAATTCGTTTAAAAGAAGTGATAATGAGTATTTAAACGTCGAATTTAGCATGCATTATATGTTGTTTATCCTTTCTTAACTCATAAGGAAACGAGTTCTTTATTCAATGATTCGATTAAATGAAGAGATAATAAGTCTTTAAATGTTGAATCTATCATGCATTATATGTTGTTTATCCTTTCTTAACTCATAAAGAAATGAGTTCTTTATTCATGATTCGATTAAACGAAGAGATAATAAGTATTTGAATGTCGAATCTACCATGCATTATATATTGTTTATCCTTTCTTAACTCGTAAGGAAAGGAGTTTTTTATTCAAAAATTTGTTTAAAAGAAGTGATAATGAGTATTTAGACGTCGAATCTATCATGCATTATATGTTGTTTATCATTTCTTATCTCATAAGGAAACGAGTTCTTTATTTAATGATTCAATTAAATGAAGAGATAATGAGTCTTTAAACGTCAAATCTATCATGCATTATATGTTGTTTATCCTTTCTTAACTCATAAGGAAAGGAGTTTTTTATTCAAAGATTCGTTTAAAAGAAGTGATAATGAGTATTTAGACGTAGAATTCATCATGCATTATATGTTGTTTATCCTTTCTTAACTCATAAGGAAACGAGTTCTTTATTCAATGATTCGATTAAATGAAGAGATAATGAGTCTTTAAACGTCGAATCTTTCATGCATTATATGTTGTTTATCCTTTCTTAACTCATAAGGCAACGAGTTCTTTATTCATAATTCGATTAAATGAAGAGATAATAAGTATTTGAACGTCAAATCTATCATGCATTATATATCTTTTATCCTTTCTTAACTCATAAGGAAAGGAGTTTTTTATTCAAAAATTCGTTTAAAAGAAGTGATAATGAGTATTTAAACGTCGAATCTATCATGCATTATATGTTGTTTATCCTTTCTTAACTCATAAGGAAACGAGTTCTTTATTTAATGATTCAATTAAATGAAGAGATATTGAGTATTTAAACGTCAAATCTATCATGCATTATATGTTGTTTGTCCTTTCTTAACTCATAAGGGAAGGAGTTTTTTATTCAAAGATTCGTTTAAAAGAAGTGATAATGAGTATTTAGACGTCGAATTTATCATGCATTATATGTTGTTTATCCTATCTTAACTCATAAGGAAATGAGTTCTTTATTCAATGATTCGATTAAATGAAGAGATAATGAGTCTTTAAACATCGAATCTATCATGCATTATATGTTGTTTATCATTTCTTAACTCATAAGGAAACGAGTTCTTTATTCAATGATTTGATTAAACAAAGAGATAATTACTCTTTAGACGTTGAATCTATCATGCATTATATATTGTTTATCCTTTCTTAAATCATAAGGAAAGGAGTTTTTTATTCAATGATTCGTCTAAACGAAGTGATAACGAGTCTTTAGACATCGAATCTATCATGCATTATATGTTGTTTATCCTTTCTTAACTCATAAAGAAATGAGTTCTCTATTCAATGATTCGATTAAACAAAGAGATAATGAGTATTTGAACGTCTAATCTATCATACATTATATATTGTTTATCCTTTCTTAACTCATAAGGAAAGGAGTTTTTTATTCAAAGATTTGTTTAAAAGAAGTGATAATGAGTATCTAGAAGTCTAATTTATCATTCATTATATGTTGTTTATCCTTTCTTAACTCATAAGGAAACGAGTTCTTTAGTCAATGATGTTGGGCAATTGGATCTTGTGGCTCAAACGTGATCGTTAGGATTTCAGGAAAACAATCAGCGGAAGCGATTTAAACAATATTTACCGTACTTCTGGGTTGGTGTAGAGGTTGATCGTTGCAGAGAACCACCTCTCGATCTTCTGCTGTATGTCCCAAGTGTGATCCTGCTGTTGTGTGGGCAACAGTCTGCAGGATCTCTCAATCTGCTTCTCTTCCCTTTTCTCACCAAAAAAGGCGCAGGAATTAATCTTAGGGTTCCAGGAAGCTGAGTTCACTTATATATTGGGCTACAGTAGGGACCAGGAGGAGAAATTGGGCTGGGCCTCAATTGAATTTAATTAACCAAGCTTAGCCCAAAGCTTTTAATTAAATCCAATAATAATAATATAGTCCACTAAAATATTATTACTGCACTACCCGTCCAATCCCAAAATTATGTTCTGGGCTCCTTCTTATTATAAGCCCGATAGTCTTCCCATGTTTAAGGTATGCAATGCCCATTAATTAATTAAGTTACTGACAACTCAAATTAATTAATATCTCATCCGAGAGTAGTACCACTCAACCTTATTATCATGCTGGAAATTAATCCACTTGCAAGATTTACATGATAAACCTTATGAGCTCCTCAAGGGGACATCATCAACCTATGACGGACATGGATTCCTTCTACAATCAAAAGCACACCATAGATACAGCACTACTTCCCAACTCACCGAGTTTGTTGATTTAATACATATAAATCTCACCCATTGATGAATCAAAGAAATACATACTGCCCTACGTGTCGAGGTTATTGTATAGGGATTAAGAGCACGAACTTCCATAATAACAGAGATCAAGTTCTACTATATAGTCAGTATAAGAAGAACGATCTCAAGCGGTCCTGATCAATACACACAAGTGCACTAATGTGATTCTATAGCCAAGACAAGCTAATACCAAACCACACTACAACCATACCGATAGAGAGTCCCCGTCTATCTCAGTTGTGAGCATCTGTTTATACTTTATAAGGAAACCGATAATATGATCTTCCGCGTGTTGTCGCACAACATATTATCTACAGTATAAAGTAAATGGACTATTGCATCATGCATATAAAATAAATTATAAGATGCAATCATTTGATCAATGATTCTCATTTCGAATATTGTTATAACATTGTTCATACTAAAGCTAGACTTTTAGTATACAATCCAACAATCTCCCACTTATACTAAAAGACTATGTTGTCATGTCTTCTGCCATACATCTGATTCCTACTCCCACTACACGACCATTAAAAGCTCTCGCCTTAAGGTCCTTGTAAATGGTTTACTAGATCATCATCCGATGCAATCTAGGCGACAACAACCTTCGCCTCATCATACGATTTCTCGTAACAGGTGGTACTCGCGCTCCATGTGTTTAATTGCCTTATGGACTTGTGATTTCTTCAAGTTTGCAACTGCACCAATATCATCAATGTAAATTGTGATTACCTTGGGCAAACTTAGAAACACTTCAAAGTCCATCATGAAGTCTCTAGAGTCATATAGATACTTTGGCTGCCTCACAGGCTCCAATTCATCATCTTTCCATGATGGAGTCCGGAGTCTGAAATATATTTCTATATAACACTCCTCCACATTATGACTCTACTTCCTAAGATTAAACACATAACCTTTGAGGAGAATTTACTGCCGTCCAATCTGACTAAAAAATCTGAATCTACGTAATCCACAAGAAGCAGTGAATCTGTTTAGTAAATCCACATATAATTCCCAGTCCTTCTCAGGCACTTTATATATGTCTTACTACAGTTCATCATTCTTGTTCCGGGTTACGTTGATACCTTCTGTTCATGCGTTCAGCAACACAGTTATCCAACTTCGTTCATAGCATTCTTTAGATTAAGCTTCCTTATTCGCCGAAGCATAAGGAACCGCTTTCATCTACTTTATCTTCTTCTTGTGTCTCAAAGACACATTCACTTAGATAAATTTACATGCTAAACGAGTATGGACTGTATCATTTTATGAAACTTGAGATAAGCATAATATCCTTTCTTGTGATCCGTATTACCGTGATCAAAAGGATATATTTTGCCTTTCTTAAGTCCTTCATATCTACCGCTTTAATAACCGTACCCATACACTCGATAATACTCTTTCATTGTCTCCAATGAGCAAGATACTATCTACATATAGTCCAAGAAATACCACCACGTTTCCGTCACTCTTTACAATACACAAGACTCATCCGCTCATTGATTTAAATCCATGCCACTGGATTATCTAATCAAAACAGATGCTTCACGATCTTAAAACTTGCTTTAGTCCATCGCTGGACACTTTTAAGCTTACTATCAAAATGCAATTAGTACTTTGCAATGAATTACTCTGGTTGCTTCACATAGATGTTTTCCTCAAGACTTCCAATCAGGAAAGCTGTCTTGACATCTATTTGCTGTCCCTCATAATTTAATATGAGCAGCAATAAATAAAAGAATCCGGATCAATTTAAGCATAGCTACCAGCGAATATATTCCCTCATAATCGAACCATTTCTTTCTGAGTACACCTTTTCGCAACAAGCTTTGCTTTCAAGGTTTTCACGTTTCTTTATGGTCCTCTTTTATTTCCTATGATCACTTGCAATGGCTTTTACACCATTTTAGTGATCTTTCAAGCTCCAGACTTAATTTAGAATCCGTAGATTCTATTTCAACATTCATTGCACCTTACTAAGATTCCGCATTTTAATCTTGTAGTGCTATGTCGTATCCGTGGGATAATACCATGTTCACTAGGGATCAAGTCTCACGACTCTCCCAAACATATATTTATGAGTTGTCACACAACCCTCCCACTACGACAAGGCACTACATGTAATTGTGTATCAGACGTGACACGCGTTGCAGTTTACCTTGTGGTATATCCTCTTGTACACTTGGTAATTATACTTAGTGTTTTCCTCTCACTTCCTTTAGAACAACTTATACATGGGCTTGTGATTTATTACATAGTCCTTTTCCAAAAATCTGGTTATTGTGTTAACAATTACCCTTCGATCTTTTTGGACTAAATAAATTACCCTTCATTTTTCTAGGATATCCCATATACAGACAAACGTTTCACGAATTACTGTATCTAGGGCATATCCATAAAATGAATTTAATTATTTCAAAAAATTCATCATCTATCTAATCATAACCATAAGAGCCTAATACCTTCTACCCACCACACCATTCAGCTGGGGAATACCCGGTGTAGTCAACTTGAGATTTAATCTCAACTTCTGATCAATAGCTCCTAACTATCCCAAGAGGTATTCGCCATCATGATTGAATCGTAATGACTTAATATATTTTTCATGACGCTTCACTGTACCAGCCTTACAATTCTTGAATTAATCAAAGAACTTAGACATGCAGTGCATCATATAAATATATTGGTTTCCAGAATAATTTTCGAATATTCATAACCACCTCTCGCCTGGATAATATTAGGATCGCTTGAATCAGAATGAACTAATTCCAACGTATATATATCTTTGGCTCTACACCCCACAGCCTTGAAAAGGCAGTTAATCATTTTTACTTCCAAGCAGGACTCGCAAGTCTGATAGTTTCCACTTCAGATAAACCTTACGGTCTATCGGCTATCAACTTTTGAATCCTACTCAAGTAAAATGAATTAGTCTTAGACGCCAAATGTATGTTTAGTTCATCTCCGAAGGTTCCTTTCTCTTACTAATTTTAGAAGATGCATTATTAATTATTATTTATTGCATCTGTGGGATGAACATGATTTAAGAGTATACTTATTATCCACCAACGTACTTTAACGGATTAAAGCCTCATTCCTCATTTCTATGACCATGTCATTTAAATGAAATGAAGTATCCATCCGTTAACGCATAGAAACCGAAATTAAATTCTTTGTATGAAACGTACGTAAAGACAATTTCTCATAATCAATCGTTTATTCTTATCATGAGATAAATAAACAACTCCCACTGCAATAGCCACTACTCTTGTAGTTTTACCCATGTTTTAACAATCTTATCCTTACTAAGTGATAAACATTTAGTGATTCCAGTATCTACTCACTTCGTGTCAGTAGATGCCATCACTAATCATGTTTAAACAATTAGTAAATAAGATATTAAACTTGTTTATATTATGATGAAAATGGCTTTCCTTTGCCACATGTTTTGTCAGAAGATTCCCACCATATACATCCTCTTGTAATTCAGGTGGAACTTACTCAAAACATCTAGGTAATTATGGAAAATAAATTGACTTAGGTTTCCCCTTCAACTTTTATTCCATATTTTTCCAATTCATTCATCAAATTCTATCATGATCTTGCGCCTTTTAAATTACTCAAGTATATGAAGAGTTACATGAGTTCATCATATTTCTATGATCCTCTCATCTCTTCACTAAAGACTTTAATAGGCATCATGAGCCGTCCTTTGAGAGAACACATGTATTTTCTTAAGCAGTAAATTTCAAAATTAAGATTCTTTTCTAATCATTTAATTTGGACAAGTAAGTATAATGTCTTTTAGTTAACAATTAGTGAAATAAAAGAATTCGAAATTCAGAGAATCACAAATAAATATTCCGATCAAATCTTCGAATTTTATCCTTTTATATTGATTCCCTCAAAACAATATAAAATTAAAATTCACCGACATCTCAAGCACCGTGAGTCTGCAAGCCATGATTGTGTGGACGTTTACAAACCCGAACATTTACAAGAGAAGGTTTTACCCATTAATTTCATTTGTCAACCTAACTTTATGACAAAATAATTAATAGTCGGTTCCTCTTTAGCCATGCAAATAAAAGCAGTGACTCCGATGGGGAGGATACTTATTATTTACATCTAAGTGTACACCATTATTTGACCCCAAGTCCGCGGCCCAAGCTTGTGTGTCTTACAGATAGAGAAGTACACACGCGCTCGGATAACTTCCTACAGTCATCAATTACAAGTTTGTACCAGTGAACTGCATATAAACTCATCCGATAGGGAGGAAGGTCTAAGCCAACGCGTAAGTTCATATGCATCACATTACAAACGTAATTATTCAATGAAGTCTGTTCCAGCAATCCATGAATAAACTCATCCGATGGGGAGGAAGGCTCTAATGCCAACGCGCAAGTCTATTCACATTGCTAACAAACCAATTATGGAGGCCGCGGGAATTTATTACCAATCCCCTCTCCCACTTAGTTATTTAATTACCGAGGGTTTTTAACATGCATATAATATTCCAGAATAAAATATACAACTTAGACAGGCTTCTATTAACAGCAATTTAAATAAATAAATCACATAGAACATGCCTGTCACATATACAACAATAATTGACAATTAAATCAATTAATCAGTTATATAACATTAATTAATTGCATAATTAGTGGATCAATCAATTTTGGGCCCAAGAGCAACAAATAAGCACAAAATGAGCAGCAGATTAAATAATTAATCAAGCTCATTATCCATGGCCCATAATCTTAACCCAAAATTATATTATGTCCACCAAGCCCACTAGCACAAAATTAGTCCATTAATAAAATTAATTAATCATGCTAGACCCATTATCCACAATTAATTAAAACCAGGATTAGCCCAGCAGCCCATAACCATTTAACTAAAATTGGGCCATTTAACTACAGCCCAAAACCATTTAATTAAAAATGAGCAGCCCACAAGCTAGAAATATGCCCATTCACAAAACCCATCATGCTTGGCCCATAAGCACAAAATAAATAAAAAAATATGGGCCCAGTGGATAGACCCAATAGGGATCACAACCCTTCATCCTGCAAAGATCATCAGCCGCAAACGACTATCTCACCGGGTCTGCACCAGCGCCACCAGCCGCTGCCCGGCGGCCGCACCAGCCACCCAAACACGTTCGTCGCCACAATCAACGGCAATTCATGGGGCAGCTGTCACCGTCAGCCTCCATCGACACAAAATGACGCCTCTGCTGCAGGCGCCGTGCCCACAGCTTGACGGAATCGAGTCGCGACCTGCCATCGAGTTCTTTATTCATGATTCGATTAAACGAGTTCTTTCTTAACTCATGTTTGTCCTTTCTTAACTCATAAGGAAACGAGTTCTTTATTCATGATTCGATTAAACGAAGAGATTATAAGTATTTGAATGTCCAATCTACCATGCATTATATATTGTTTATCCTTTCTTAACTCGTAAGGAAAGGAGTTTTTTATTCAAAACTTCATTTAAAAGAAGTGACAATAAGTCTTTAAACGTCGAATCTATCATGCATTATATGTTGTTTATCCTTTCTTAACTCATAAAGAAATGAGTACTTCATTCAATGATTCGATTAAACAAAGAGATAATAAGTATTTGAATGTCGAATCTATCATATATTATATATTGTTTATCCTTTCTAAACTCATAAGGAAAGGAGTTTTTTATTCAAAGATTCGTTTAAAAGAAGTGATAATGAGTATTTGGACGTCGAATTTATCCTGCATTATATGTTGTTTATCCTTTCTTAACTCATAAGGAAACGAGTTCTTTATTCAATGATTCGATTAAATGAAGAGATAATGAGTCTTTAAATGTCGAATCTATCATGCATTATATGTTGTTTATCCTTTCTTAACTCATATGGAAAGGAGTTTTTTATTCAAAGATTTGTTTATAAGAAGTGATAATGAGTATCTAGAAGTCGAATTTATCATGCATTATATGTTGTTTATCCTTTCTTAACTCATAAGGAAACGAGTTCTTTAGTCAATGATTCGATAAAATGAAGAGATAATGAGTCTTTAAACGTCGAATCTATCATGCATTATATGTTGTTTATCCTTTCTTAACTCATAAGGAAACGAGTTCTTTATTCATGATTCGATTAAATGAAGAGATAATAAGTATTTGAATGTCGAATCTACCATGCATTATATATTGTTTATCCTTTCTTAACTCGTAAGGAAAGGAGTTTTTTATTCTAAAATTCGTTTAAAAGAAGTGATAATGAGTATTTAGACGTCGAATCTATCATGCATTATATATTGTTTATCCTTTCCTAACTCATAAGGAAACGAGTTCTTTATTCAATGATTCGATTAAATGAAGAGATAATGAGTCTTTAAACGTCGAATCTTTCATGCATTATATGTTGTTTATCCTTTCTTAACTCATACGGAAACAAGTTCTTTATTCATGATTCGATTAAATGAAGAGATAATAAGTATTTGAACGTCGAATCTATCATGCATTATATATCTTTTATCCTTTCTTAACTCATAAGGAAAGGAGTTTTTTATTCAAAAATTCATTTAAAAGAAGTGATAATGAGTATTTAAACGTCGAATCTATCATGCATTATATGTTGTTTATCCTTTCTTAACTCATAAGGAAATGAGTTCTTTATTTAATGATTCAATTAAATGAAGAGATAATGAGTATTTAAACGTCAAATCTATAATGCATTATGTGTTGTCTATCCTTTCTTAACTCATGAGGAAAGGAGTTTTTTATTCAAAGATTCGTTTAAAAGAAGTGATAATGAGTATTTAGACGTCGAATTTATCATGCATTATATGTTGTTTATCCTTTCTTAACTCATAAGGAAACGAGTTCTTTATTCAATGATTCGATTAAAGGAAGAGATAATAAGTCTTTAAACGTCGAATCTATCATGTATTATATGTTGTTTTACCTTTCTTAACTCATAAGGAAACGAGTTATTTATTCATGATTCGATTAAACGAAGAGATTATAAGTATTTGAATGTCGAATCTACCATGCATTATTTATTGTTTATCCTTTCTTAACTCGTATGGAAAGGAGTTCTTTATTCAAAAATTCGTTTAAAAGAAGTGATAATGAGTATTTAAACGTCGAATCTATCATGCATTATATGTTGTTTATCCTTTCTTAACTCATATGGAAACGAGTTCTTTATTTAATGATTCAATTAAATGAAGAGATAATGAGTATTTAAACGTCAAATCTATCATGCATTATATGTTGTCTATCCTTTCTTAACTCATAAGGAAAGGAGTTTTTTATTCAAAGATTCGTTTAAAAGAAGTGATAATGAGTATTTAGATGTCGAATTTATCATGCATTATATGTTGTTTATCCTATCTTAACTCATAAGGAAACGAGTTCTTTATTCAATGATTCGATTAAATAAAGAGATAATGAGTCTTTAAATGTCGAATCTATCATGCATTATATGTTGTTTATCCTTTCTTAACTCATAAGGAAATGAGTTCTTTATTCAATGATTCAATTAAACAAAGTGATAATGAGTCTTTAGACGTCGAATCTATCATGCATTATATGTTGTTTATCCTTTCTTAACTCATAAGGAAACGAGTTCTTTATTCAATGATTCGATTAAACAAAGAGATAAAGAGTATTTGAACGTCGAATCTATCATACATTATATATTGTTTATCCTTTCTTAACTCATAAGGAAAGGAGTTTTTTATTCAAAGATTTGTTTAAAAGAAGTGATAATGAGTATCTAGAAGTCTAATTTATCATGCATTATATGTTGTTTATCCATTCTTAACTCATAAGGAAACGAGTTCTTTAGTCAATGATTCGATAAAATGAAGAGACAATGAGCCTTTAAACGTCGAATCTATCATGCATTATATGTTGTTTATCCTTTCTTAACTAATAAGGAAACGAGTTCTTTATTCATGATTCGATTAAACGAAGAGATAATAAGTATTTGAATGTCGAATCTACCATGCATTATATATTGTTTATTCTTTCTTAACTCGTAAGGAAAGGAGTTTTTTATTCAAAAATTCGTTTAAAAGAAGTGATAATGAGTATTTAGACGTCGAATATATCATGCATTATATGTTGTTTATCCTCTGTAGTTCTTTATTTAATGATTCAATTAAATGAAGAGATAATGAGTCTTTAAACGTCAAATGTATCATGCATTATATGTTGTTTATCCTTTCTTAACTCATAAGGAAATGAGTTTTTTATTCAATGATTCATATAAAAGAAGTGATAATGAGTATTTAGACGTCGAATTTATCATGCATTATATGTTGTTTATCCTTTCTTAACTGATAAGGAAACGAGTTCTTTATTCAATGATTCGATTAAATGAAGAGATAATAAGTCTTTACGTCGAATCTATCATGCATTATATGTTGTTTGTCCTTTCTTAACTCATAAGGAAACGAGTTCTCTATTCTTGATTCGATTAAACGAAGAGATTATAAGTATTTGAATGTCGAATCTATCATGCATTATATGTTGTTTATCCTTTCTTAACTCATAAGGAAACGAGTTCTTTATTCAATGATTCGATTAAATGAAGAGATAATGAGTCTTTAAACGTCGAATCTTTCATGCATTATATGTTGTTTATCCTTTCTTAACTCATAAAGAAACGAGTTCTTTATTCATGATTCGATTAAACGAAGAGATAATAAGTATTTGAACGTCGAATCTATCATGCATTATATATCTTTTATCCTTTCTTAACTCATAAGGAAAGGAGTTTTTTATTCAAAAATTCATTTAAAAGAAGTGATAATGAGTATTTAAACGTCGAATCTATCATGCATTATATGTTGTTTATCCTTTCTTATCTCATAAGGAAACAAGTTCGTTATTTAATTATTCAATTAAATGAAGAGATAATGAGTATTTAAATGTCAAATCTATCATGCATTATATGTTGTCTATCCTTTCTTAACTCATAAGGAAAGGAATTTTTTATTCAAAGATTCATTTAAAAGAAGTGATAATGAGTATTTAGACGTCGAATTTATCATGCATTATATGTTGTTTATCCTTTCTTAACTGATAAGGAAACGAGTTCTTTATTCAATGATTCGATTAAATGAAGAGATAATAAGTCTTTACGTCGAATCTATCATGCATTATATGTTGTTTATCCTTTCTTAACTCATAAGGACACGAGTTCTTTATTCATGATTCGATTAAACGAAGAGATTATAAGTATTTGAATGTCGAATCTACCATGCATTATATATTGTTTATCCTTTCTTAACTCGCAAGGAAAGGAGTTTTTTATTCAAAAATTCTTTAAAAGAAGTGATAATGAGTATTTAAACGTCGAATCTATCATGCATTATATGTTGTTTATCCTTTCTTAACTCATAAGGAAACGAGTTCTTTATTCAATGATTCGATTAAATGAAGAGATAATGAGTCTTTAAACGTCGAATCTTTCATGCATTATATGTTGTTTATCCTTTCTTAACTCATAAAGAAACGAGTTCTTTATTCATGATTCGATTAAACGAAGAGATAATAAGTATTTGAACGTCGAATCTATCATGCATTATATATCTTTTATCCTTTCTTAACTCATAAGGAAAGGAGTTTTTTATTCAAAAATTCATTTAAAAGAAGTGATAATGAGTATTTAAACGTCGAATCTATCATGCATTATATGTTGTTTATCCTTTCTTAACTCATAAGGAAACAAGTTCGTTATTTAATTATTCATTTAAATGAAGAGATAATGAGTATTTAAATGTCAAATCTATCATGCATTATATGTTGTCTATCCTTTCTTAACTCATAAGGAAAGGAGTTTTTTATTCAAAGATTCATTTAAAAGAATTGATAATGAGTATTTAGACGTCGAATTTATCATGCATTATATGTTGTTTATCCTTTCTTAACTCATAAGGAAACGAGTTCTTTATTCAATGATTCGATTAAATGAAGAGATAATAAGTCTTTAAACGTCGAATCTATCATGCATTATATGTTGTTTATCCTTTCTTAACTCATAAAGAAATGAGTTCTTTATTCAATGATTCGATTAAACAAAGAGATAATAAGTATTTGAACGTCGAATCTATCATATATTATATATTGTTTATCCTTTCTTAACTCATAGGGAAAGGAGTTTTTTATTCAAAGATTCGTTTAAAAGAAGTGATAATGAGTATTTGGACGTCGAATTTATCCTGCATTATATGTTGTTTATCATTTCTTAACTCATAAGGAAACGAGTTCTTTATTCAATGATTCGATTAAATGAAGAGATAATGAGTCTTTAAACGTCGAATCTATCATGCATTATATGTTGTTTATCCTTTCTTAACTCATATGGAAAGGAGTTTTTTATTCAAAGATTTGTTTAAAAGAAGTGATAATGAGTATCTAGAAGTCGAATTTATCATGCATTATATGTTGTTTATCCTTTCTTAACTCATAAGGAAACGAGTTCTTTAGTCAATGATTCGATAAAATGAAGAGATAATGAGTCTTTAAACGTTGAATCTATCATGCATTATATGTTGTATATCCTTTCTTAACTCATAAGGAAACGAGTTCTTTATTCATGATTCGATTAAACGATGAGATAATAAGTATTTGAATGTCGAATCTACCATGCATTATATATTGTTTATCCTTTCTTAACGCGTAAGGAAATGAGTTTTTTATTCTAAAATTCGTTTAAAAGAAGTGATAATGAGTATTTAGAAGTCGAATCTATCATGCATTATATGTTGTTTATCCTTTCTTAATTCATAAGGAAAGGAGTTTTTTATTCAAAGATTCATTTAAAAGAAGTGATAATGAGTATTTAGACGTCGAATTTATCATGCATTATATGTTGTTTATCCTTTCTTCACTCATAAGGAAACGAGTTCTTTATTTAATGATTCGATTAAATGAAGAGATAATAAGTCTTTAAATGTCGAATCTATCATGCATTATATGTTGTTTATCCTTTCATAACTCATAAAGAAATGAGTTCTTTATTCAATGATTCGATTAAATGAAGAGATAATAAATATTTGAACGTCGAATCTATCATGTATTATATATCTTTTATCCTTTCTTAACCCATAAGGAAAGGAGTTTTTTATTAAAAGATTTGTTTAAAAGAAGTGATAATGAGTATTTAAACGTCGAATCTATCATGCATTATATGTTGTTTATCCTTTCTTAACTCATAAGGAAATGAGTTCTTTATTTAATGATTGAATTAAATGAAGAGATAATGAGTATTTAAACGTCAAATCTATCATGCATTATATGTTGTTTATCCTTTCTTAACTCGTAAGGAAAGGAGTTTTTATCCAAAAATTCGTTTAAAAGAAGTGATAATGAGTATTTAGACGTCGAATCTATCATGCATTATATGTTGTTTATCTTTTCTTAACTCATACGGAAACGAGTTCTTTATTTAATGATTCAATTAAATGAAGAGATAATGAGTCTTTAAACGTTAAATCTATCATGCATTATATGTTGTTTATCCTTTCTTAACTCATAAGGAAAGGAGTTTTTTATTCAAAGATTCATTTAAAAGAAAAAATAATGAGTATTTAGATGTCGAATTTATCATGCATTATATGTTGTTTATCCTTTCTTAACTCATAAGGAAACGAGTTCTTTATTCAATGATTCGATTAAATGAAGAGATAATGAGTCTTTAAACGTCGAATCTATCATGCATTATATGTTGTTTGTCCTTTCTTAACTCATAAGGAAACGAGTTCTTTATTCATGATTCGATTAAACGAAGAGATTATAAGTATTTGAATGTCGAATCTACCATGCATTATATATTGTTTATCCTTTCTTAACTCGTAAGGAAAGGAGTTTTTTATTCAAAAATTCATTTAAAAGAAGTGATAATGAGTATTTAAACATCGAATCTATCATGCATTATATGTTGTTTATCCTTTCTTAACTCATAAGGAAACGAGTTCTTTATTTAATGATTCAATTAAATGAAGAGATAATGAGTATTTAAACGTCAAATCTATCATGCATTATATGTTGTCTATCATTTCTTAACTATAAGGAAAGGAGTTTTTTATTCAAAGATTCGTTTAAAAGAAGTGATAATGAGTATTTAGACGTCGAATTTATCATGTATTATATGTTGTTTATCCTTTCTTAACTCATAAGGAAATGAGTTCTTTATTCAATGATTCGATTAAATGAAGCGATAATAAGTCTTTAAACGTCGAATCTATCATGCATTATATGTTGTTTATCCTTTCTTAACTCATAAAGAAATGAGTTCTTTATTCAATGATTCGATTAAACAAAGAGATAATAAGTATTTGAACGTCGAATCTATCATATATTATATATTGTTTATCCTTTCTTAACTCATAAGGAAATGAGTTTTTTATTCAAAGATTCGTTTAAAAGAAGTGATAATGAGTATTTGGACGTCGAATTTATCATGCATTATATGTTGTTTATCCTTTCTTAACTCATAAGAAAACGAGTTCTTTATTCAATGATTCGATTAAATGAAGAGATAATGAGTTTTTAAACGTCGAATCTATCATGCATTATATGTTGTTTATCCTTTCTTAACTCATATGGAAAGGAGTTTTTTATTTAAAGATTTGTTTAAAAGAAGTGATAATGAGTATCTAGAAGTCGAATTTATCATGCATTATATGTTGTTTATCCTTTCTTAACTCATAAGGAAACGAGTTCTTTAGTCAATGATTCGATAAAATGAAGAGATAATGAGTCTTTAAACGTCGAATCTATCATGCATTGTATGTTGTTTATCCTTTCTTAACTCATAAGGAAATGAGTTCTTTATTCATGATTCGATTAAACGAAGAGATAATAAGTATTTGAATGTCGAATCTACCATGCATTATATATTGTTTATCCTTTCTTAACTCGTAAGGAAAGGAGTTTTTTATTCAAAAATTCGTTTAAAAGAAGTGATAATGAGTATTTAGACGTCGAATCTATCATGCATTATATGTTGTTTATCCTTTCTTAACTCATAAGAAAACGAGTTCTTTATTTAATGATTCAATTAAATGAAGAGATAAAGAGTATTTAAACGTCAAATCTATTATGCATTATATGTTGTCTATGTTGGCAATTGGATCGTGCGGTTCAACGTGATCGTTAGTCAAATAGGCAAACAAATAACAGCGGAAGCAATAAAATTGTTTACCGTACTTCTGGATTGGTGTAGAGGATGAACTGCAGAGAACTACCTCTGATCTTCTACCGTATGTCCCAAAGTCAACTCTGGTGTTGGGTGGTCAACAGTCCCCAGAGTTATCTCAATCTGCTCTCTGTTTCTACCGTATGTCAAAAGAGGCAGTGACTTAGGTTTAACAGGAACTGAGATGACTTATATACTTGGGCTACAGCAGGGACCAGGAGGAGAAATTGGGCTGGGCCTCAATTGAATTTAATAAACCAAGCTTAGCCCAAAGTTTTTAATTAAATCTAATAATAATAATACAGTCCACTAAAATATTATTACTGCACTACCCGTCCAATCCCAAATTATGTTCTGGGCTCCTTCTTATTATAAGCCCGAAAGTCTCCCCATGTTTAAGATATACAATGCCCATTAATTAATTAAGTTACTGACAACTCAAATTAATTAATATCTCATCCGAGAGTAGTACCACTCAACCTTATTATCATGCCGAAAATTAATCCACTTGCAAGATTTACATGATAAACCTTATGAGCTCCTCAAGGGGACATCATCAGCCTATGACGGACATGGATTCCTTCTACAATCAACAGCACACCATAGATACAGCACTACTTCCCAACTCACCGAGTTTGTTGATTTAATATATATAAATCTCACCCATTGATGAATAAAAGAAATACATACTGCCCTACGTGTCGAGGTTATTGTATAGGGATTAAGAGCACGAACTTCCATAATAACAGAGATCAAGTTCTTCTATAAGTCAGTATAAGTCGAACGATCTCAGGCGGTCCTGCTCAATACACACAAGTGCACTAATGTGATTCTATAGCCAAGACAAGCTAATACCAAACCACACTACAACCATACCGATAGAGAGTCCCCGTCGATCTCAGTTGTGAGCATCTGTTTATACTTTATAAGGAAACCGATAATATGATCTTCCGCGTGTTGTCGCACAACATATTATCTACAGTATAAAGTAAATGGACTATTGCATCATGCATATAAAATAAATTATAAGATGCAATCATTTGATCAATGATTCTCATTTCAAATATTGTTATAACATTGTTCATACTAAAGCTAGACTTTTAGTATACAATCCAACAATCTCCCACTTATACTAAAAGACTATGTTGTCATGTCTTCTGCCATACATCTGATTCCTACTCCCACTACACGACCATTAAAAGCTCTCGCCTTAAGGTCCTTGTAAATGGATTTACTAGGTCATCATCCGATGCAATCTAGGCGACAACAATCTTCCCCTCATCATAGGATTTCTCGTAACAGGTGGTACTCGCGCTCCATGTGTTTAATTGCCTTATGGACTTGTGATTTCTTCAAGTTTGCAACTGCACCAATATCATCAATGTAAATTGTGATTACCTTGGACAAACTTAGAAACACTTCAAAGTCCATCATGAAGTCTCTAGAGTCATATAGATACTTTGGCTGCCTCATAGGCTCCAATTTATCATCTTTCCATGATGGAGTCCGGAGTCTGAAATATATTTCTATATAACACTCCTCCACATTATGACTCTACTTCCTAAGATTAAACACATAACCTTTGAGGAGAATTTACTACCGTCCAATATGATTAAAAAATCCGAATCTACGTAATCCACAAGAAGCAGTGAATCTGTCCAGTAAGTTCATATATAATTTCCGGTCCTTCTCAGGCACTTTATATATGTCTTACTACAGTTCATCATTCTTGTTCCGGGTTACGTTGATACCCACTGTTCATGCGTTCAGCAAAACAGATATCCAACTTCGTTCATAGCATTCTTTAGATTAAGCTTCCTTATTCGCCGAAGCATAAGGAACCGCTTTCATCTACTTTATCTTAATCTTGTGTCTCAAAGACACATTTACTTAGATAAATTCACATGCTAAACGAGTATGGATTGTATCATTTTATGAAACTTGAGATAAGCATAACATCCTTTCTTGTGATCCGTATTACCGTGATCAAAAGGATGTATTTTGCCTTTCTTAAGTCCTTCATCACTACCGCTTTATTAACCGTACCCATACGCCCGATAATACTCTTTCATTGTCTCCAATGAGCAAGGTACTATCTACGTATAGTACAAGAAACACCACCACGTTTCCGTCACTCTTTACAACACACAAGACTTATCCGCTCATTGATTTAAATCCATGCCACTGGATTATCTAATCAAAACAGATGCTTCACGATCTTAAAACTTGCTTTAGTCCATCGCTGACACTTTTAAGCTTACTATCAAAATGCTATTAGTACTTTGCAATGAATTACTCTGGTTGCTTCACATAGATGTTTTCCTCAAGACTTCCAATCAGGAAAGCTGTCTTGACATCTATTTGTTGTCCCTCATAATTTAATATGAGCAGCAATAAATAAAACAATCCGGATCAATTTAAGCATAGCTACCAGCGAATATGTTCCCTCATAATCGAACCATTTCTTTCTGAGTACATCTTTTCGCAACAAGCTTTGCTTTCAAGGTTTTCACCTTTCCGCATGATCCTTTTTTATTTCCTATGACCACTTCCAATGGCTTTTACACTATTTAGTGGTCTAATAAGCTCCCAGACTTAATTTAGAATCCGTAGATTCTATTTCAACATTCATTGCAACTTACTAAGATTCCGCATTTTCATCTTGTAGTGCTACGTCGTATCCGTGGGATAATGTCATGTTCACTAGGGATCAAGTCTCACGACTCTCCCAAAATATATATTTTATGAGTTGTCACACAACCCTCCCACTACGACAAGGCACTACATGTAATTATGTATCAGACGTGATACGCGTTGCAGTTTACCTTGTGGTATATCCTCTTGTACACTTGGTACTTATTCTTAGTGTTTTCCTCTCACTTCCTTTAGAACAACTTATACATGGGTTTGTGATTTATTACATAGTCCTTTTCCAAAAATCTAGTGTTTGTGTTGACAATCACCCTTCGATCTTTTGGACTAAATAAATCACTCTCCATTTTTCTAGGATATCCCATATACAGACAAACGTTTCACGAATTACTGTATCTAGGGCATATCCATAAAATGAATTTAATTATTCTAAATAATTCTTCATCTATCTAATCATTACCATAAGAGTCTTATTCCTTCTATCATCCACACCATTCAGCTGGGAATCGCCCGGTGTAGACTACTTGAGATTTAATCTCAACTTCTGATTAACAGCTCCTAACTATCCTAAGAGGTACTCGCCATCACGATTAAATCGTAATGACTTAATATATTTTCCATGACGCTTCACTGTACCAATCTTGCAATTCTTGAATTAATCAAAGAATTTAGACATGCAGTGCATCAAATAAATATCTAGAATAATCTTCGAATATTCTTAACCACCTCTCGCCTGGATAATATTAGATCCGCTTGAATCAGAATGAACTAATTCCAACATATATATCTTTTGCTCTACACCCCACAGCCTTGAAAAGGCAGTTAATCATTTTTACTTCCAAGCAAGACTCGCAAGTCCGATAGTTTTCACTTCAGATAAACCTTACGGTCTATCGTCTATCAACTTTTGAATCCTACTTAAGTAAAATGAATTAGTCATAGACGCCAAATGTATGTTTAGTTCATTTCCGAAGGTTTCTTTCTCTTACTAATATTAGAAGATGCATTATTTAATTACTATTTATTGCATCTGTGGGATGTGCATGATTCAAGAATATCCAAATTATCCACCAACGTACTTTAACGGATTAAAGCCTCATTCCTCATTACTATGACCATGTCATTTAAATGAAATGAAGTATCCATCCGTTAATGCATAGAAACCGAAATCAAATTCTTTCTATGAAACATACGTAAAGACAATTTCTCATAAACAATAGTTTATTCTTATCATTAGATAAATAAACAACTCCCACTGCAATAGCCACTACTCTTGTAGTTTTACCCATGTTTTAACAATCTTATCTTTACTAAGTGACAAACATTTAGTGATTCCAGTATCTACACAGTTCGTGTCAGTAGATGCCATCACTAATCATGCTTAAATCATTAGTAAATAAGATATTAAACTTGTTCACATTATGATGAAAATGGCTTTCCTTTGCCACATGTTTTGTTAGAAGTTTCCCACCAAATACAATCTCTCGTATTTCAGGTAGAACTTGCTCAAAACATCCAGGCAAATTGTGAAGAATAAATTGATTTAGGTTTCCCTTTCAATTTCTATTCCAAGCTTTTCCAATTCATTCATCAATTGAACCATGATCTTCTGCCTTTTAATTTACTCAAATATCTGAAGAGTTACATGAGACCATCATATTTCTATGAACCTCTCATCTCTTCACTAGAGACTTTAATAGGCATCATGAGACGTCCTTTGTGAGAATACACATGTATTTTCTTAAGCAGTAATCATCAAAACCAAGATTCTTTCTAATCATCTAATTTGGACAAGTAAATATAATGTCTTTTAGTTAACAATTAGTGAGACTAAAACTATTCGAAATATAGAGAATCACGATTAAATTTACCGATCAAAACTTCGAATTTTATCCTTTTATACTGTTTCCCTCAAAGCAATATAAAATAAAATTCACCGAAATCTCAAGCACCGTGAGTCTGCAAGCCACGTTAGTGTGGGCGTTTACAAACCCGAACATTTACAAGAGAAGGTTTTACCCATTAATTTCATTTGTCAACCTAACTTTATGACAAAATAATTAATAGTCGGTTACTCTTTAGCCATGCAAATAATAGCAGTGACTCCGTTGGGGAGGATACTAATTATTTACACCTAAGTGTACACCATTATTTGATCCCAAGTCCACTGCGCGAGCTTATGTGCCTTACAGTTGGAGAAGTACACACGCGCTCGGGTAGCTTCCTACAATCATCAATTATAAGTTTGTACCAGTGTACCGCACACAAACTCATCCGTTAGGGAGGAAGGCCTATGCCAACACGCAAGTTTATGTGCCACATTACAAACAATAATTATTTATGAAGTCTGTACCAGTGATCCGTGAATAAACTCATCCATTAGGGAGGAAGGCCTTTTGCCAACACGCAAGTTTACTCACATCACTTACAAACCAATAATGGAGGCCGCGGGAATTTTTTTTTACCAATCCCCTCTCCCACTTAGTTATTTAATTACCAAGGGTTTTAAACATGCATATAATATTCCAGAATAAAATATACAACTAAGACATGCTTCTATTAACAGCAATTTAAATAAATAAATCACATAGAACATGTCTTTCATATATAACAATTAATTGTCAAGTTAAAGCAATTAAATCAGTTATATATTAAAATTAATTGCATAATGTGTTGGATCAATTAAATAGGTCCAGCTGACCCAAACTTCATTAGCATAAAATGAGCAGCCCATTATTTAACCTTGGCCCAATATCAAAATACCCACAATTAATCAAAATTAATTAGTCCAGCAGCCCATTGCCATTTAATTAAAATTTGGGCCCAAAAGCCCAAAACCAAATTAAAATTGAGCAGCATCTAATATAATTACTGAATTGGGCCTTTTAATCGTCAGCCCAAAAACTCCTTAATTAAAATAGGGCCCTGCAGCCCAATATCCTTTTAATTAAAATATTTGGGCCCAAATAATTAAACTAGGCCCAACATCAAAACAAAAGCAGCCCAATAACATAGGCCCAATACCCATGCTGCCCTAATGCTCCTGCCAGCCGCCAACACGCCCGGAAGACACCGGCGCCGCTGCTTCCGGCGATAGTGCCGTCAGCCGCCGGAGCCGCGCCAATAGCCCAACTACCGTGTGCCGCCAGCCGTCGACTGACATCGCCGCCGCAGGAGACTGCCGCTAGCCCACCGCTGAAAGCCGATCCAACGCGGCCGCCATCAACCGCCAGCGCTGCCCACTGCTTGAGACGTCACGCCGCGACCACCGACGGCCATGCCATGTCCACCAGTCCCGGTAGCAGATTTCCGCCGACGCCTGTATCCGAGCTACGCCAGCGACTAACCAGCCGTCGATCTGATAGCGCCGGTATAGACGCGCACCACAGATGTCATGCGCCACCTCGCGAGACTTCACGCCGTGCGCCTCCGCCTTCTGGATGGCCGATCTGCTCCGATCCGACCAGAATCTGGTTGGATTCTCACAGATCTTTTCTGACTCGATCGATTCACCGGCGAACCGCCCAGAAGCAGCTCCGTCATCACCACTGCGAACGCCCCCGGGAGCGTGAACTGACATGCTCCCCGCTGATGCCTGCACCCGATGATTGACACACTAGAAACTCCTCGAATCGCCCTGTCGGACTTGTCCAGTAGGCAGTCCATCACCGTCAAGTTTGACAATCTGCCGCGTGAAGCTGCCGTTTCGATTTCCAACCTTCACGCGCCGTCGGCTTCTAGCGTCGCCTAGCCTCCATTCAGCGACGCCAACAATCTTCTGCCCTTTTCGTCCGACGGTCATCGACACGCCGCCGGGAAGCCGGCCTCATACCGATCATCGTGCAGTCACTTCCGACTCGCCAAACGCGCCACCATCGTTGATTCGTGCTAGCAAACCCATTCGGGGTCGTGTCTTCCAACAGTTTGAAGAAGCAGATGGGGTTTTTGGATGTGTTTGTGTCGAACCCAGTGTGATAGAGGGTGATCGTATGATTTGTACAGCAATAAACAATTAGTATCATACACACATACAAAATACCAAATAGGATACTATGGTGAATAACAATAACAGTATAAAACTCATCTGATTATTCTCAGATTAATGCACATAATCAAATAATCGATTTCATACATGTTATTTATCCAACCATTAACACATATGACAAAACTCATCCTAACGTTTCACGTTTCACCACGAAACCAACGCTCTGATACCAATTGTTGGCAATTGGATCGTGCGGTTCAACATGATCGTTAGTCAAACAGGCAAACAAATAACAGCGGAAGCAATAAAATTGTTTACCGTACTTCTGGGTTGGTGTAGAGGATGAACTGCAGAGAACTACCTCTGATCTTCTACCGTATGTCCCAAAGTCAACTCTGGTGTTGGGTGGTCAACAGTCCCCAGAGTTATCTCAATCTGCTCTCTGTTTCTACCGTATGTCAAAAGAGGCAGTGACTTAGGTTTAACAGGAACTGAGATGACTTATATACTTGGGCTACAGCAGGGACCAGGAGGAGAAATTGGGCTGGGCCTCAATTGAATTTAATTAACCAAGCTTAGCCCAAAGTTTTTAATTAAATCCAATAATAATAATATAGTCCACTAAAATATTATTACTGCACTACCCGTCCAATCCCAAATTATGTTCTGGGCTCCTTCTTATTATAAGCCCGAAAGTCTCCCCATGTTTAAGATATACAATGCCCATTAATTAATTAAGTTACTGACAACTCAAATTAATTAATATCTCATCCGAGAATAGTACCACTCAACCTTATTATCATGCCGGAAATTAATCCACTTGCAAGATTTACATGATAAACCTTATGAGCTCCTCAAGGGGACATCATCAACCTATGACGGACATGGATTCCTTCTACAAACAACAGCACACCATAGATACAGCACTACTTCCCAACTCACCGAGTTTGTTGATTTAATATATATAAATCTCACCCATTGATGAATCAAAGAAATACATACTGCCCTACGTGTCGAGGTTATTGTATAGGGATTAAGAGCACGAACTTCCATAATAACAGAGATCAAGTTCTTTTATAAGTCAGTATAAGTCGAACGATCTCAGGCGGTCCTGCTCAATACACACAAGTGCACTAATTTGATTCTATAGCCAAGACAAGCTAATACCAAACCACACTACAACCATACCGATAGAGAGTCCCCGTCTATCTCAGTTGTGAGCATCTGTTTATACTTTATAAGGAAACCGATAATATGATCTTCCGCGTGTTGTCGCACAACATATTATCTACAGTATAAAGTAAATGGACTATTGCATCATGCATATAAAATAAATTATAAGATGCAATCATTTGATCAATGATTCTCATTTCAAATATTGTTATAACATTGTTCATACTAAAGCTAGACTTTTAGTATACAATCCAACAGTCTATCCTTTCTTAACTCATAAGGAAAGTATTTTTTTATTCAAAGATTCGTTTAAAAGAAGTGATAATGAGTATTTAGACGTCGAATTTATCATGCATTATATGTTGTTTATCCTTTCTTAACTCATAAGGAAACGAGTTCTTTATTCAATGATTCGATTAAATGAAGAGATAATAAGTCTTTAAACGTCGAATCTATCATGCATTATATGTTGTTTATCCTTTCTTAACTCATATGGAAAGGAGTTTTTTATTTAAAGATTTGTTTAAAAGAAGTGATAATGAGTATCTAGAAGTCGAATTTATCATGCATTATATGTTGTTTATCCTTTCTTAACTCATAAGGAAACGAGTTCTTTAGTCAATGATTCGATTAAACAAAGAGATAATTACTCTTTAAACGTCGAATCTATCATGCATGATATATTGTTTATCCTTTCTTATATCATAAGGAAAGGAGTTTTTTATTCAATGATTCGATTAAACGAAGAGATAATAAGTCTTTAAACGTCGAATCTACCATGCATTATATGTTGTTTATCCTTTCTTAACTCGTAAGGAAAGGAGTTTTTTATTCAAAAATTCGTTTAAAATAAGTGATAATGAGTATTTAGACGTCGTATCTATCATGCATTATATGTTGTTTATCCTTTCTTAACACATAAGGACACGAGTTCTTTATTTAATGATTCAATTAAATGAAGAGATAATGAGTATTTAAATGTCAAATCTATTATGCATTATATGTTGTCTATCATTTCTTAACTCATAAGGAAAGGAGTTTTTTATTCAAAGATTCGTTTAAAATAAGTGATAATGAGTATTTAGACGTCGAATTTATCATGCATTATATGTTTTTTATCCTTTCTTAACTCATAAGGAAACGATTTCTTTATTCAATGATTCGATTAAATGAAGAGATAATAAGTCTTTAAACGTCGAATCTATCATGCATTATATGTTGTTTATCCTTTCTTAACTCATAAAGAAATGAGTTCTTTATTCAATGATTCGATTAAACAAAGAGATAATGAGTATTTGAACGTCGAATCTATCATACATTATATATTGTTTATTCTTTCTTAACTCATAAGGAAAGGAGTTTTTTATTCAAAGATTTGTTTAAAAGAAGTGATAATGAGTATCTGGAAATCGAATTTATCATGCATTATATGTTGTTTATCCTTTCTTAACTCATAAGGAAACGAGTTCTTTAGTCAATGATTTGATAAAATGAAGAGATAATAGTCTTTAAACGTCGAATCTATCATGTATTATATGTTGTTTATCCTTTCTTAACTCATAAGGAAACGAGTTCTTTATTCATGATTCGATTAAACGAAGAGATAATAAGTATTTGAATGTCGAATCTACCATGCATTATAAATTGTTTATCCTTTCTTAACTCGTAAGGAAATGAATTTTTTATTCAAATATTCGTTTAAAAGAAGTGATAATGAGTATTTAGACATCGAATCTATCTTGCATTATATGTTGTTTATCCTTTCTTAACTCATAAGGAAACGAGTTCTTTATTTAATGATTCAATTAAATGAAGAGATAATGAGTCTTTAAACGTCAAATCTATTATGCATTATATGTTGTTTATCCTTTCTTAACTCATAAGGAAAAGAGTTTTTTATTCAAAGATTTGTTTAAAAGAAGTGATAATGAGTATATAGACGTAGAAATTATCATGCATTATATGTTGTTTATCCTTTCTTAACTCATAAGGAAACGATTTCTTTATTCAATAATTCGATTAAATGAAGAGATAATGAGTCTTTAAACGTCGAATCTTTCATGCATTATATGTTGTTTATCCTTTCTTAACTCATAAGGAAACGAGTTCTTTATTCATGATTCGATTAAACAAAGAGATAATAAGTATTTGAACGTCGAATCTATCATGCATTATATATTGTTTATCCTTTCTTAACTCATAAGGAAAGGAATTTTTTATTCAAAAATTAGTTTAAAAGATGTGATAATGAGTATTTAAACGTCGAATCTATCAAGCGTTATATGTTGTTTATCCTTTCTTAACTCATATGGAAACTAGTTCTTTACTTTATGATTCAATTAAATGAAGAGATAATGAGTATTTAAACTTCAAATCTATCATGCATTATATGTTGTTTATCCTTTCTTAACTCATAAGGGAAGGAGTTTTTTATTCAAATAATCGTTTAAAAGAAGTGATAATGAGTATTTAGATGTCGAATTTATCATGCATTATATGTTGTTTATCCTATCTTAACTCATAAGGAAACGAGTTCTTTATTTAATGATTCGATTAAACAAAGAGATAATTACTCTTTAGACGTCGAATCTATCATGCATTATATGTTGTTTATCCTCTCTTAAATCATAAGGAAAGGAGGTTTTTATTCAATGATTCATCTAAACGAAGTGATAATGAGTCTTTAGACGTCTAATCTATCATGCATTATATGTTGTTTATCCTTTCTTAACTCATAAAGAAACGAGTTCTTTATTCAATGATTCGATTAAATGAAGAGATAATAAGTCTTTAAACGTCGAATCTATCATGCATTATATGTTGTTTATCTTTTGTTAACTCATAAAGAAATGAGTTCTTTATTCAATGATTCGATTAAACAAAGAGATAATTACTCTCTAGAAGTCGAATCTATCATGCGTTATATGTTGTTTATCCTTTCTTAACTCATAAGGAAATGGAGTTTTTTATTCAAAGATTCGTTTAAAAGAAGTGATAATGAGTATTTTGACGTCGAATTTATCATGCATTATATGTTGTTTATCCTTTCTTAACTCATAAGGAAACGAGTTCTTTATTTAATGATTCGATTAAATGAAGATATAATGAGTCTTTAAACGTAGAATCTTTCATGCATTATATGTTGTTTATCCTTTCTTAACTCATAAGGAAACGAGTTCTTTATTCATGATTCGATTAAACAAAGAGATAATTACTCTTTAGACGTCGAATCTATCATGCATTATATATTGTTTATCCTTTCTTAAATCATAAGTAAAGGAGTTTTTTATTCAATGATTCGTCTAAACGAATTGATAATGAGTCTTTAGACGTCGAATCTATCATGCATTATATGTTGTTTATCCTTTCTTAACTCATAAAGAAATGAGTTCTTTATTCAATGATTCGATTAAACAAAGAGATAATTACTCTTTAGGCGTCGAATCTATCATGCATGATATATTGTTTATCCTTTCTTATATCATAAGGAAAGGAGTTTTTTATTCAATGATTCGTCTAAACGAAGTGATAATGAGTCTTTAGACGTCGAATCTATCATGCATTATATGTTGTTTATCCTTTCTTAACTCATAAGGAAACGAGTTCTTTATTCAATGATTCGATTAAATGAAGAGATAATGAGTCTTTAAACGTCGAATCTACCATGCATTATATGTTGTTTATCCTTTCTTAACTCATAAGGAAACGAGTTCTTTATTCATGATTTGATTAAACAAAGAGATAATAAGTATTTGAACGTCGAATCTATCATGCATTATATATTGTTTATCCTTTCTTAACTCATAAGAAAAGGAGTTTTTTATTCAAAAATTCGTTTAAAAGAAATGATAATGAGTATTTAAACGTCGAATCTATGGTGCATTATATGTTGTTTATCATTTCTTAACTCATAAAGAAACGAGTTCTTTATTTAATGATTCAATTAAATGAAGAGATAATGAGTCTTTAAACGTCAAATCTATCATGCATTATATGTTGTTATCCTTTCTTAACTCATAAGGAAAGGAGTTTTTTATTCAAAGATTTGTTTAAAAGAAGTGATAATGAGTATTTAGACGTCGAATTTATCATGCATTATATGTTGTTTATCCTTTCTTAACTCATAAGGAAACGAGTTCTTTATTTAATGATTCAATTAAATGAAGAGATAATGAGTCTTTAAACGTCAAATATATCATGCATTATATGTTGTTTCTCCTTTCTTAACTCATAAAGAAAGGAGTTTTTTATTCAAAGTTTCGTTTAAAAGAAGTGATAATGAGTATTTAGACATCGAATTTGTCGTGCATTATATGTTGTTTATCCTTTTTTAACTCATAAGGAAACGAGTTCTTTATTCAATGATTCGATTAAATGAAGAGATAATGAGTCTTTAGACGTCGAATCTATCATGCATTATATGTTGTTTATCCTTTCTTAACTCATAAGGAAACGAGTTCTTTACTCAATGATTCGATTAAATGAAGAGATAATGAGTCTTTAAACGTAGAATCTATCATGCATTATATGTTGTTTATCCTTTCTTAACTCATAAGGAAACGAGTTCTTTATTCATGATTCGATTAAACGAAGAGATAATAAGTATTTGAACGTCGAATCTATCATGCATTATATATTGTTTATCCTTTCTTAACTCATAAGGAAAGAAGTTTTTTATTCAAAAATTCATTTAAAAGAAGTGATAATGAGTATTTAAACATCGAATCTATGATGCATTATATGTTGTTTATCCTTTCTTAACTCATAAAGAAATGAGTTCTTTATTCAATGATTCGATTAAACAAAGAGATAATTACTCTTTAGAAGTCGAATCTATCATGCATGATATATTGTTTATCCTTTCTTATATCATAAGGAAAGGAGTTTTTTATTCAATGATTCGTCTAAACGAAGTGATAATGAGTCTTTAGATGTCGAATCTATCATGCATTATATGTTGTTAATCCTTTCTTAACTCATAAGGAAATGAGTTCTTTATTCAATGATTCGATTAAATGAAGAGATAATGAGTCTTTAAACGTCAAATCTATCATGCATTATATGTTGTTTATCCTTTCTTAACTCATAAGGAAACGAGTTCTTTATTCATGATTCGATTAAACGAAGAGATAATAAGTATTTGAACGTCGAATCTACCATGCATTATATATTGTTTATCCTTTCTTAACTCGTAAAGAAAGGAGTTTTTTATTCAAAATTCGTTTAAAAGAAGTGATAATGAGTATTTAGACGTCGAATCTAACATGCATTATATATTGTTTATCCTTTCTTAACTCATAAGGAAACGAGTTTTTTATTTAATGATTTAATTAAATGAAGAGATAATGAGTCTTTAAACGTCAAATCTATCATGCATTATATGTTGTTATCCTTTCTTAACTCATAAGGAAAGGAGTTTTTTATTCAAAGATTTGTTTAAAAGAAGTGATAATGAGTATTTAGACGTCGAATTTATCATGCATTATATGTTGTTTATCCTTTCTTAACTCATAAGGAAACGAGTTCTTTATTTAATGATTCAATTAAATGAAGAGATAATGAGTCTTTAAACGTCGAATCTATCATGCATTATATGTTGTTTATCCTTTCTTAACTCATAAGAAAACGAGTTCTTTATTCATGATTCGATTAAACGAAAAGATAATAAGTATTTGAATGTCGAATCTACCATGCATTATATATTGTTTATCCTTTCTTAACTCGTAAGGAAAGGAGTTTTTTATTCAAATATTCGTTTAATAGAAGTGATAATGAGTATTTAGATGTCGAATCTACCATGCATTATATATTGTTTATCCTTTCTTAACTCGTAAAGAATGGAGTTTTTTATTCAAAAATTCGTTTAATAGAAGTGATAATGAATATTTAGACATCGAATCTACCATGCATTATATATTGTTTATCATTTCTTAACTCATAAGGAAACGAGTTCTTTATTTAATGATTCAATTAAATGAAGAGATAATGAGTCTTTAAACGTCAAATCTATCATGCATTATATGTTGTTTATCCTTTCTTAACTCATAAGGAAAGGAGTTTTTTATTCAAAGTTTCGTTTAAAAGAAGTGATAATGAGTATTTAGACATCGAATTTGTCGTGCATTATATGTTGTTTATCCTTTTTTAACTCATAAGGAAACGAGTTCTTTATTCAATGATTCGATTAAATGAAGAGATAATGAGTCTTTAGACGTCGAATCTATCATGCATTATATGTTGTTTATCCTTTCTTAACTCATAAGGAAACGAGTTCTTTACTCAATGATTCGATTAAATGAAGAGATAATGAGTCTTTAAACGTAGAATCTATCATGCATTATATGTTGTTTATCCTTTCTTAACTCATAAGGAAACGAGTTCTTTATTCATGATTCGATTAAACGAAGAGATAATAAGTATTTGAACGTCGAATCTATCATGCATTATATATTGTTTATCCTTTCTTAACTCATAAGGAAAGGAGTTTTTTATTCAAAAATTCGTTTAAAAGAAGTGATAATGAGTATTTAAACATCGAATCTATGATGCATTATATGTTGTTTATCCTTTCTTAACTCATAAAGAAATGAGTTCTTTATTCAATGATTCGATTAAACAAAGAGATAATTACTCTTTGGAAGTCGAATCTATCATGCATGATATATTGTTTATCCTTTCTTATATCATAAGGAAAGGAGTTTTTTATTCAATGATTCGTCTAAACGAAGTGATAATGAGTCTTTAGACGTCGAATCTATCATGCATTATATGTTGTTAATCCTTTCTTAACTCATAAGGAAATGAGTTCTTTATTCAATGATTCGATTAAATGAAGAGATAATGAGTCTTTAAACGTCAAATCTATCATGCATTATATGTTGTTTATCCTTTCTTAACTCATAAGGAAACGAGTTCTTTATTCATGATTCGATTAAATGAAGAGATAATAAGTATTTGAACGTCGAATCTACCATGCATTATATATTGTTTATCCTTTCTTAACTCGTAAAGAAAGGAGTTTTTTATTCAAAATTCGTTTAAAAGAAGTGATAATGAGTATTTAGACGTCGAATCTTACATGCATTATATATTGTTTATCCTTTCTTAACTCATAAGGAAACGAGTTCTTTATTTAATGATTTAATTAAATGAAGAGATAATGAGTCTTTAAACGTCAAATCTATCATGCATTATATGTTGTTTATTCTTTCTTAACTCATAAGGAAAGGAGCTTTTTATTCAAAGATTCTTTTAAAAGAAGTGATAATGAGTATTTAGACATCGAATTTATCGTGCATTATATGTTGTTTATCCTTTCTTAACTCATAAGGAAACGAGTTCTTTATTCAATGATTTGATTAAATGAAGAGATAATGAGTCTTTAAACGTCGAATCTATCATGCATTATATGTTGTTTATCATTTCTTAACTCATAAGAAAACGAGTTCTTTATTCATGAATCGATTAAACGAAGAGATAATAAGTATTTGAACGTCGAATCTATCATGCATTATATATTGTTTATCCTTTCTTAACTCATAAGTAAAGGAGTTTTTTATTCATAAATTCGTTTAAAAGAAGTGATAATGAGTATTTAAACGTCGAATCTATCATGCATTATATGTTGTTTATCCTTTCTTAACTCATAAGGAAACGAGTTCTTTATTTAATGATTCAATTAAATGAAGAGATAATGTGTATTTAAACGTCAAATCAATCATGCATTATATGTTGTTTATCCTTTCTTAACTCATAAGGAAAGGAGTTTTTTATTCAAAGATTCGTTTAAAAGAAGTGATAATGAGTATTTAGACGTCGAATTTATCATTCATTTTATGTTGTTTATCCTTTCTTAACTCGTAAGGAAACGAGTTATTTATTCAATGATTCGATTAAATGAATAGATAATGAGTCTTTAAACGTCGAATCTATCATGCATTATATGTTGTTTATGTTGGATTGTATACTAAAAGTCTAGCTTTAGTATGAACAATGTCATAACAATATTTGAAATGAGAATCATTGATCAAATGATTGCATCTTATAATTTATTTTATATGCATGATGCAATAGTCCATTTACTTTATACTGTAGATAATATGTTGTGCGACAACACGCGGAAGATCATATTATCGGTTTCCTTATAAAGTATAAACAGATGCTCACAACTGAGATAGACGGGGACTCTCTATCGGTATGGTTGTAGTGTGGTTTGGTATTAGCTTGTCTTGGTTATAGAATCACATTAGTGCACTTGTGTGTATTGAGTAGGACCGCCTGAGATCGTTCGACTTATACTGACTTATAGAAGAACTTGATCTCTGTTATTATGGAAGTTCGTACTCTTAATCCCTATACAATAACCTCGACACGTAGGGCAGTGTATATTTCTTTGATTCATCAATGGGTGAGATTTATAAGTATTAAATCAACAAACTCGGTGAGTTGGGAAGTAGTGTTGTATCTATGGTGTGCTGTTGATTGTAGAAGGAATCCATGTCCGTTATAGGTTGATGATGTCCCCTTGAGGAGCTCATAAGGTTTATCATGTAAATCTTGCAAGTGGATTAATTTCCGGCATGATAATAAGGTTGAGTGGTACTACTCTCGGATGAGATATTAATTAATTTGAGTTGTCAGTAACTTAATTAATTAATGGACATTGAATATCTTAAACATGGGGAGACTATCGGGCTTATAATAAGAAGGAGCCCAGAACATAATTTTGGGATTGGACGGGTAGTGCAGTAATAATATTTTAGTGGACTATATTATTATTATTGGATTTAATTAAAAGCTTTGGGCTAAGCTTGGTTAATTAAATTCAATTGAGGCCCAGTCCAATTTCTCCTCCTGGTCCCTGCTGTAGCCCAATATATATAGTCATCTCAGCTTCTGGAAACCTAAGTTATTGCACCTCTTTTGACGTGAGTTAGGAAAGAAGCAGATTGGGAGAATCCTGCAGATTGTTGCCCACACAACAGCAGGATTCGACTTGGGATATACAGCAGAAGATCTAAAGGTGGTTCTTCTGCAACGATTCAGACTCTACATCAACCCTGAAGTACGGTAAACAAGGTTTAATTGCTTCCGCTGTTACTGTTTACCTGATAACCTAAACGGATCACATTGAACCGCACGATCCAATTGCCCAACAATTGGTATAAGAGCGTTGGTTTCGTGGTGAAACGTGAGACGTTAGGTAGGGTTTTGATCCATACAAAGCATGTATGTAGGGCTGTGTGTTTATATGATATAATCTGCAATTTTATCGATTGGTAATGAGCATGTATTTTTGGGTTCTTTTATTATCTATGATAACCCAATACTTGTATTGCCTTGAATCGATGTGTCTTTATTGTTGTACACGTTATATCACACACACGCATCACCCATCCGGCTGGAAGATGATGATAGGCATCGTGCCTCGGCGATGAATGGAAACATTGATGGCGTTATTGGCGTTAACCGCCTGGTGAAAATCGAACGACCAGAGGTGGGAAGGAGACAGACAGTCAAGCCAGGCGATTGAGACTGCACGGACGGCGACTGGATTGCTGTCATGCCATCGCGACTGCAAGTCTGGTCTGGCCAGGCTAGTATGTGGACGGAGGCACGCTCACGCTGATTCCAGTCGAGTCTGAGTAGACCCGGCAGCGCGTGTTGATTGTAAGTGCAATTGGAGACGGCGACGATCTCGATTGACATCGATTGACCGGTGCTGGAGGCGGTGCCTGGATTGAGAGCCACCGATGTAGATCGGTCATCTTTTTGATTCTGATCGGTGGAGTTCCGACCAGGATCCGGGCGAGTCCAACCTGTTTAAGGTCGGGTCGGGGTAGATCGTTGCTGATCCGGCAGCGCGGCGGCGCGGGTCTGTCTGCATGTAGCACGGATGGCAGTTCGCGGCGGAGTCAAAGTTAGGTGGGCTGCGGCGAAATTAGGAAACGGCGTTCCGAGCTAGTCCCCTGATGACTCTGGGCGAGCCTCCTGGCGATTCCGGCGGGTCCGTGGCTGTATCGATCGAGCCTGCTTCTTCATCGATCGGCGCAGTCCTCAAGCGACGAGTTCCCAGCAGTCGCGGTCGGCTGCGATGGGTGAACGTAGATGGCAGTCTGAAGCGGCTCCAGTGGGCTGATGGCACCACCGCAGAGAGCGACGGCACCGAGAAGTTCACAAGCCTGCTGCCGTGTGTGCGATCTAGTTGCGGCTGGGGGTTACCGCTGGCTGTGGGCAGGTCCGCCGGATGCAGCGGCGCCTATATCCGTCGGTGATTACGCGATGAGGATGGGAAGAATCAGGAAGCTGTCGGTTAGGGCAGCGATTACCTGCTGGGCCTTAATTTAATTGGTTTTGGGCTCCCTGCTAGGCTCAATTTTAATTTGGTTATGGGCTGTTGGGCCCATATTTATTTAAAATGCTAATGGGCTGTGGTTTCTGGGCTCTATTCTATTTAATTTGGTTTTGGGCCTGGGTTGTTTTTATTAATTCAGCTGGTTTTTGGGCCCAATTTTAATTAAATGTAAATGGGCTGTTGGGCCTATTTTATGGATGATGGGCTCGGAATTTTTTATTGCTGGACTTATCTGCTGCTTGGGCTTGCCTTATGGCTGCTCTTATTTTAATTTGGTTTTGGGCTATTGGGCTCAATTTTAATTAAAATGGTTCTGGGCTGATATTTTAATTAATTGTGGATTGATGTTGGGCCAAGGTTAAATATTGGGCTAGACCTTAATGAAGAAATTGGCAGGGTAAATGGGCTTAATTATTTTATTAATGGGTTGCTCATTTTATGCTAATAAAGTTTGGATAAGCTGGGCATATTTAATTGATCCAACATTTTATGCAATTAATTAATGATATATAACTGATTTAATTGTTTTAACTTGACAATTAATTGTTATATATGAAAGGCATGTTCTATGTGATTTATTTATTTAAATTGCTGTTAATAGAAGCATGTCTAAGTTGTATATTTTATTCTGGAATATTATATGCATGTTTAAAACCCTCGGTAATTAAATAACTAAGTGGGAGAGGGGATTGGTAATAAATTCCCGCGGCCTCCATTATTGGTTTGTAAGTGATGTGAGTAAACTTGCGTGTTAGCATAGGCCTTCCTCCCTAACGGATGAGTTTATTCACGGATCACTGGTACAGACTTCATAAATAATTATTGTTTGTAATGTGGCACATAAACTTGCGTGTTGGCATAGGCCTTCCTCCCTAACGGATGAGTTTGTGTGCGGTACACTGGTACAAACTTATAATTGATGATTGTAGGAAGCTACCCGAGCGCGTGTGTACTTCTCCAACTGTAAGGCACATAAGCTCGCGCAGTGGACTTGGGATCAAATAATGGTGTACACTTAGGTGTAAATAATTAGTATCCTCCCCAACGGAGTCACTGCTATTATTTGCATGGCTAAAGAGTAACCGACTATTAATTATTTTGTCATAAAGTTAGGTTGACAAATGAAATTAATGGGTAAAACCTTCTCTTATAAATGTTCGGGTTTGTAAACGTCCACACTAACGTGGCTTGCAGACTCACGGTGCTTGAGATGTCGGTGAATTTTATTTTATATTGTTTTGAGGGAAACAATATAAAAGGATAAAATTCGAAGTTTTGATCAGTAAATTTATTCGTGATTCTCTGAATTTCGAATGGTTTTATTTCACTAATTGTTAACTAAAAGACATTATATTTACTTGTCCAAATTAGATGATTAGAAAAGAATCGTGGTTTTGAAAATTACTGCTTAAGAAAATACAGGTGTGTTCTCACAAAGGACGTCTCATGATGCCTATTAAAGTCTCTAGTGAAGAGATGAGAGGTTCATAGAAATATGATGGTCTCATGTAACTCTTCGGATATTTAAGTAAATTAAAAGGCAGAAGATCATGGTTGAATTGATGAATGAATTTGAAAAGCTTGGAATAGAAATTGAAAGGGAAACCTAGATCAATTTATTCTTCATAATTTGACGGGATGTTTTGAGCAAGTTCTACCTGAAATACGAGAGGTTGTATATGGTGGGAAACTTCTGACAAAACATATGACAAAAGAAAGCCATTTTCATCATGATGTGAACTAGTTTAATATCTTATTTACTAATAGTTTAAACATGATTAGTGATGGCATCTACTGGCACGAACTGTGTAGATACAGGAATCACTAAATGTTTATCACTAAGTAAGGATAAGATTGTTATTGACATGGGTAAAACTACAAATGTAGTGGCTATTGCAGTGGGAGATGTTTATTTATCTAATGATAAGAATAAACGATTGTTTATGAGAAATTGTCTTTACGTATGTTTCATAGAAAGAATTTGATTTCGGTTTCTATGCATTAACGGATGGATACTTCATTTCATTTAAATGACATGGTCATAGAAATGAGGAATGAGGCTATAATCAGTTAAAGTACGTTGGTGGATAATTTGGATACTCTTGAATCATGCACATCCCACAGATGCAATAAAAAGTAGTTAAATAATGCATCTTCTAATATAAGTAAGAGAAAGGAACCTTCGGAAATGAACTAAACATACATTTGGCGTCTATGACTAATTCAATTTACAAGAGTAGGATTCAAAAGTTGATAGCCGATGGACCGTAAAGTTTATCTGAAGTGGAAACTATCAAACTTGCGAGTCCTGCTTAAAAAAAATGATTAACTGCTTTTTCAAAGCTGTGGAGTGTAGAGCCAAAGATATATATGTTGGAATAAGTTCATTCTGATTCAAGCGGACCTAATATTATCCAGGCAAGAGGTAGTCATTACGGTTTAACCGTGGTGGTAAATACCTCTTAGGATAGTTAGGAGCTATTAATCAGAAGTTGAGATTAAATCTCAAGATGGCAACACCGGACATTCCCCAGTGGAATGGTGTAGTGAATAGAAGGTATAATCTCTTATGGTTATGATTAGATAGATGATGAATTATTTGGAATAACTAAATTCATTTTATGGATATGCCCTAGATACAGTAATTCGTGAAACGTTTGTCTGTATATGGGACATCCTAGAAAAATGAAGGATGATTTATTTAGTCCAAAAGATCGAAGGGTAATTGTTAACACAATAACTAGATTTTTGGAAAAGGACTATGTAATAAATCACAAGCCCATGTATAAGTTGTTCTAAAGGAAGTGAGAGGAAAACACTAAGTATAAGTACCAAGTGTACAAGAGGATATACCACAAGGTAAACTGCAACGTGTGTCACGTCTGATACACAATTACATGTAGTGCCTTGTCGTAGTGGGAGGGTTGTGTGACAACCCATAAATATATGTTTGGGAGAGTCGTGAGACTTGATCCCTAGTGAACATGGTATTATCCCACGGATACGACATAGCACTACAAGATTAAAATGCGGAATCTTAGTAAGTTGCAATGTATGTTGAAATAGAATCTACGGATTCTATATTAAGTCTGGGAACTTGTATGACCACTAAATGGTGTAAAAGCCATTGCAAGGGTCAAAGGAAATAAAAGAGGATCATATGGAAAGGTGAAAACCTTAGAAGCAAAGCTTGTTGCGAAAAAATGTACTCAGAAAGAAATGGTTCGATTATGAGAGAACATATTCGCTGGTAGCTATGCTTAAATTGATCCGAATTCTTTTATTTATTGCTGCTCATATTGAATCATGAGGGACAACAAATAGATGTCAAGACAGCTTTCCTGATTGGAAGTCTTGAGGAAAACATCTATGTGACTCAACCAGAGTGATTCATTGCAAAGTACTAATAGCATTTTGATAGTAAGCTTAAAAGTGTCCAGCGATGGACTAAAGCAAGCTTTGAGATCGTGAAGCATCTGTTTTGATTAGGTAATCCAGTGGCACGGATTTAAATCAATCAGCGGATGTATCTTGTGTATTGTAAAGAGTGACGGAAATGTGGTGGTATTTTTTGTACTATACGTAGATAGTATCTTGCTCATTGGAGACAATGAAAGAGTATTATCGGGCGTATGGGTACGGTTAATAAAGCGGTAGAGATGAAGGACTTAAGAAAGGCAAAATATATCCTTTTGATCACGGTAATACGGATCACAAGAAAGGATATTATGCTTATCTCAAGTTTCATAAAATGATACAGTCCATACTCGTTTAGGTAGTAAATTTATCTAAGTGAATGTGTCTTTGAGACACAAGAAGAAGATAAAGAGGATGAAAGCGGTTCCTTATGCTTCGGCGAATAAGGAAGCTTAATCTCAGGAATGCTATGAACGATGTTGGATATCTGTTTTGCTGAATGCATGAACAGTGGGTATCAACGTAACCCGGAACAAGAATGATGAACTGTGGTAAGACATATATAAAGTGCCTGAGAAGGACTGGAAATTATATGTGGACTTACTGGACAGATTCACTGTTTCTTGTGGATTACGTAGATTCAGATTTTTTAGTCATATTGGACGATAGTAAATTTTCCTCAAAGGTTATGTGTTTAATTTTAGGAAGTAGAGTCATAATGTGGAGGAGTGTTATATAGAAATATATTTCAGACTCCGGACTCCATCATGGAAAGATGATGAATTGGAGCCTAAGAGGCAGCCAAAGTATCTATATGACTCTAGAGACTTCATGATGGACTTTGAAGTGTTTCTAAGTTTGCCCAAGGTAATCACAATTTACATTGATGATATTGGTGCAGTTGCAAACTTGAAGAAATCACAAGTCCATAAGGCAATTAAACACATGGAGCGCGAGTACCACCTGTTACGAGAAATAGTATGATGAGGGGAAGGTTGTTGTCGCCTAGATTGCATCGGATGATGACCTAGTAATCCATTTACAAGGACCTTAAGGCGAGAGCTTTTAATGGTCGTGTAAGTAGGAGTAGGAATCAGATGTATGGCAGAAGACATGACAGCATAGTCTTTTAGTATAAGTGGGAGATTGTTGGATTGTATACTAAAAGTCTAGCTTTAGTATGAACAATGTCATAACAATATTTGAAATGAGAATCATTGATCAAATGATTGCATCTTATAATTTATTTTATATGCATGATGCAATAGTCCATTTACTTTATACTGTAGATAATATGTTGTGCGACAACACGCGGAAGATCATATTATCGGTTTCCTTATAAAGTATAAACAGATGCTCACAACTGAGATAGATGGGGACTCTCTATCGGTATGGTTGTAGTGTGGTTTGGTATTAGCTTGTCTTGGTTATAGAATCACATTAGTGCACTTGTGTGTATTGAGTAGGAGCGCCTGAGATCGTTCGACTTATATTGACTTATAGAAGAACTTGATCTCTGTTATTATGGAAGTTCGTGCTCTTAATCCCTATACAATAACCTCGACACGTAGGGCAGTATATATTTCTTTGATTCATCAATGGGTGAGATTTATAAGTATTAAATCAACAAACTCGGTGAGTTGGGAAGTAGTGCTGTATCTATGGTGTGCTGTTGATTGTAGAAGGAATCCATGTCCGTTATAGGTTGATGATGTCCCCCTGAGGAGCTCATAAGGTTTATCATGTAAATCTTGCAAGTGGATTAATTTCCGGCATGATAATAAGGTTGAGTGGTACTACTCTCGGATGAGATATTAATTAATTTGAGTTGTCAGTAACTTAATTAATTAATGGACATTGAATATCTTAAACATGGGGAGACTATCGGGCTTATAATAAGAAGGAGCCCAGAACATAATTTTGGGATTGGACGGGTAGTGCAGTAATAATATTTTAGTGGACTATATTATTATTATTGGATTTAATTAAAAGCTTTGGGCTAAGCTTGGTTAATTAAATTCAATTGAGGCCCAGTCCAATTTCTCCTCCTGGTCCCTGCTGTAGCCCAATATATATAGTCATCTCAGCTTCTGGAAACCTAAGTTATTGCGCCTCTTTTGACGTGAGTTAGGAAAGAAGCAGATTGGGAGAATCCTGCAGATTGTTGCCCACACAACAGCAGGATTCGACTTGGGATATACAGCAGAAGATCTAAAGGTGGTTCTTCAGCAACGATTCAGACTCTACATCAACCCTGAAGTACAGTAAACAAGGTTTAATTGCTTCCGCTGTTACTGTTTACCTGATAACCTAAACGGATCACGTTGAACCGCACGATCCAATTGCCCAACAGTTTATCATGCATTATATGTTGTTTATCCTTTCTTAACTAATAAGGAAACGAGTTCTTTATTCAATGATTAGATTAAATGAAGAGATAATGAGTCTTTAAACGTCGAATCTATCATGCATTATATGTTGTTTATCCTTTCTTAACTCAAAAGGAAACGAGTTCTTTATTCATGATTCGATTAAACGAAGAGATAATAAGTATTTGAACGTCGAATCTATCATGCATTATATATTGTTTATCCTTTCTTAACTCATAAGGAAAGCAGTTTTTTATTCAAAAATTTGTTTAAAAGAAGTGATAATGAGTATTTAGACGTCGAATCTATCATGCATTATATGTTGTTTATCCTTTCTTAACTCATAAGAAAACGAGTTCTTTATTTAATGATTCAATTAAGATAATGAGTCTTTAAACGTCAAATCTATCATGCATTATATGTTGTTTATCCTTTCTTAACTCATAAGGAAAGGAGTTTTTTATTCAAAGATTCATTTAAAAGAAGTGATAATGTGTATTTAGACGTCGAATTTATCATGCATTATATGTTGTTTATCCTTTCTTAACTAATAAGGAAACGAGTTCTTTATTCAATGATTCGATTAAATGAAGAGATAATGAGTCTTTAAACGTCGAATCTATCATGCATTATATGTTGTTTATCCTTTCTTAACTCAAAAGGAAACGAGTTCTTTATTCATGATTCGATTAAACGAAGAGATAATAAGTATTTGAACGTCGAATCTATCATGCATTATATATTGTTTATCCTTTCTTAACTCATAAGGAAAGCAGTTTTTTATTCAAAAATTTGTTTAAAAGAAGTGATAATGAGTATTTAGACGTCGAATCTATCATGCATTATATGTTGTTTATCCTTTCTTAACTCATAAGAAAACGAGTTCTTTATTTAATGATTCAATTAAGATAATGAGTCTTTAAACGTCAAATCTATCATGCATTATATGTTGTTTATCCTTTCTTAACTCATAAGGAAAGGAGTTTTTTATTCAAAGATTCATTTAAAAGAAGTGATAATGTGTATTTAGACGTCGAATTTATCATGCATTATATGTTGTTTATCCTTTCTTAACTCATAAGGAAACGAGTTCTTTATTCAATGATTTGATTAAATGAAGAGATAATGAGTCTTTAAACGTCGAATCTATCATGCATTATATGTTGTTTATCCTTTCTTAACTCATAAGGAAACGAGTTCTTTATTCATGAATCGATTAAACGAAGAGATAATAAGTATTTGAACGTCGAATCTATCATGCATTATATATTGTTTATCCTTTCTTAACTCATAAGTAAAGGAGTTTTTTATTCAAAAATTCGTTTAAAAGAAGTGATAATGAGTATTTAAACGTCGAATCTATCATGCATTATATGTTGTTTATCCTTTCTTAACTCATAAGGAAACGAGTTCTTTATTTAATGATTCAATTAAATGAAGAGATAATGAGTATTTAAACGTCAAATCTATCATGCATTATATGTTGTTTATCCTTTCTTAACTCATAAGGAAAGGAGTTTTTTATTCAAAGATTCGTTTAAAAGAAGTGATAATGAGTATTTAGACGTCGAATTTATCATTCATTTTATGTTGTTTATCCTTTCTTAACTCATAAGGAAACGAGTTATTTATTCAATGATTCGATTAAATGAATAGATAATGAGTCTTTAAACGTCGAATCTATCATGCATTATATGTTTTTTATCCTTTCTTAACTCATATGAAAATGAGTTCTTTATTCAATGATTCGATTAAACGAATAGATAATAAGTATTTGAACGTCGAATTTATCATACATTATATATTATTTATCCTTTCTTAACTCATAAGGAAAGAAGTTTTTTATTCAAAGATTCGTTTAAAAGAAGTGATAATGAGTATTTGGACGTCGAATTTATCATGCATTATATGTTGTTTATCCTTTCTTAACTAATAAGGAAACGAGTTCTTTATTCAATGATTAGATTAAATGAAGTGATAATGAGTCTTTAAACGTCGAATCTATCATGCATTATATGTTGTTTATCCTTTCTTAACTCAAAAGGAAACGAGTTCTTTATTCATGATTCGATTAAACGAAGAGATAATAAGTATTTGAACGTCGAATCTATCATGCATTATATATTGTTTATCCTTTCTTAACTCATAAGGAAAGCAGTTTTTTATTCAAAAATTTGTTTAAAAGAAGTGATAATGAGTATTTAGACGTCGAATCTATCATGCATTATATGTTGTTTATCCTTTCTTAACTCATAAGAAAACGAGTTCTTTATTTAATGATTCAATTAAGATAATGAGTCTTTAAACGTCAAATCTATCATGCATTATATGTTGTTTATCCTTTCTTAACTCATAAGGAAAGGAGTTTTTTATTCAAAGATTCATTTAAAAGAAGTGATAATGTGTATTTAGACGTCGAATTTATCATGCATTATATGTTGTTTATCCTTTCTTAACTCATAAGGAAACGAGTTCTTTATTCAATGATTTGATTAAATGAAGAGATAATGAGTCTTTAAACGTCGAATCTATCATGCATTATATGTTGTTTATCCTTTCTTAACTCATAAGGAAACGAGTTCTTTATTCATGAATCGATTAAACGAAGAGATAATAAGTATTTGAACGTCGAATCTATCATGCATTATATATTGTTTATCCTTTCTTAACTCATAAGTAAAGGAGTTTTTTATTCAAAAATTCGTTTAAAAGAAGTGATAATGAGTATTTAAACGTCGAATCTATCATGCATTATATGTTGTTTATCCTTTCTTAACTCATAAGGAAACGAGTTCTTTATTTAATGATTCAATTAAATGAAGAGATAATGAGTATTTAAACGTCAAATCTATCATGCATTATATGTTGTTTATCGTTTCTTAACTCATAAGGAAAGGAGTTTTTTATTCAAAGATTCGTTTAAAAGAAGTGATAATGAGTATTTGGACGTCGAATTTATCATTCATTTTATGTTGTTTATCCTCTCTTAACTCATAAGGAAACGAGTTATTTATTCAATGATTCGATTAAATGAATAGATAATGAGTCTTTAAACGTCGAATCTATCATGCATTATATGTTGTTTATCCTTTCTTAACTCATATGAAAATGTGTTCTTTATTCAATGATTCGATTAAACAAAGAGATAATAAGTATTTGAACATCGAATTTATCATACATTATATATTGTTTATCCTTTCTTAACTCATAAGGAAAGGAGTTTTTTATTCAACGATTCGTTTAAAAGAAGTGATAATGAGTATTTGGACGTCGAATTTATCATGCATTATATGTTGTTTATCCTTTCTTAACTACTAAGGAAACGAGTTCTTTATTCAATGATTCGATTAAATGAAGAGATAATGAGTCTTTAAACGTCGAATCTATCATGCATTATATGTTGTTTATCCTTTCTTAACTCAAAAGGAAACGAGTTCTTTATTCATGATTCGATTAAACGAAGAGATAATAAGTATTTGAACGTCGAATCTATCATGCATTATATATTGTTTATCCTTTCTTAACTCATAAGGAAAGCAGTTTTTTATTCAAAAATTCGTTTAAAAGAAGTGATAATGAGTATTTAGACGTCGAATCTATCATGCATTATATGTTGTTTATCCTTTCTTAACTCATAAGGAAACGAGTTCTTTATTAAATGATTCAATTAAATGAAGAGATAATGAGTATTTAAATGTCAAATCTATCATGCATTATATGTTGTCTATCCTTTCTTAACTCATAAGGAAAGGAGTTTTTTATTCAAAGATTCGTTTAAAAGAAGTGATAATGTGTATTTAGACGTCGAATTTATCATGCATTATATGTTGTTTATCCTTTCTTAACTCATAAGGAAACGAGTTCTTTATTCAATGAATCGATTAAATGAAGAGATAATAAGTCTTTAAACGCCGAATCTATCATGCATTATATGTTGTTTATCTTTTCTTAACTCATAAAGAAATGAGTTCTTTATTCGATGATTCGATTAAACAAAGAGATAATTACCCTCTAGACGTCGAATCTATCATGTATTATATGTTGTTTATCCTTTTTTAACTCATAAAGAAACGAGTTCTTTATTCAATGATTCGATTAAATGAAAAGATAATAAGTCTTTAAACGTCGAATCTATCATGCATTATATGTTGTTTATCTTTTCTTTACTCATAAAGAAATGAGTTCTTTATTCGATGATTCGATTAAACAAAGAGATAATTACTCTCTAGACGTCGAATCTATCATGCATTATATATTATTTATCCTTTCTTAACTCATAAAGAAACTAGTTCTTTATTCAATGATTCGATTAAACAAAGAGATAATGAATTTTTAGACGTCGAATCTATCATGCATTATATATTGTTTATCCTTTCTTAACTCATACGGAAAGGAATTTTTATTCAACGATTCGTTTAAACGAAGTTATAATGAGTCTTTAGACGTCGAATTTATCATGCATTATATGTTGTTTATCCTTTCTTAACTCATAAGGAAACGAGTTCTTTATTCAATGATTCGATTAAATGAAGAGATAATGAGTCTTTAAACGTCGAATCTATCATGCATTATATGTTGTTTATCCTTTCTTAACTCAAAAGGAAACAAGTTCTTTATTCATGATTCGATTAAACGAAGAGATAATAAGTATTTGAACGTCGAATCTATCATGCATTATATATTGTTTATCCTTTCTTAACTCATAAGGAAAGCAGTTTTTTATTCAAAAATTCGTTTAAAAGAAGTGATAATGAGTATTTAGACGTCGAATCTATCATGCATTATATGTTGTTTATCCTTTCTTAACTCATAAGGAAACGAGTTCTTTATTAAATGATTCAATTAAATGAAGAGATAATGAGTATTTAAATGTCAAATCTATCATGCATTATATGTTGTCTATCCTTTCTTAACTCATAAGGAAAGGAGTTTTTTATTCAAAGATTCGTTTAAAAGAAGTGATAATGTGTATTTAGACGTCGAATTTATCATGCATTATATGTTGTTTATCCTTTCTTAACTCATAAGGAAACGAGTTCTTTATTCAATGAATCGATTAAATGAAGAGATAATAAGTCTTTAAACGCCGAATCTATCATGCATTATATGTTGTTTATCTTTTCTTAACTCATAAAGAAATGAGTTCTTTATTCGATGATTCGATTAAACAAAGAGATAATTACCCTCTAGACGTCGAATCTATCATGTATTATATGTTGTTTATCCTTTTTTAACTCATAAAGAAACGAGTTCTTTATTCAATGATTCGATTAAATGAAAAGATAATAAGTCTTTAAACGTCGAATCTATCATGCATTATATGTTGTTTATCTTTTCTTTACTCATAAAGAAATGAGTTCTTTATTCGATGATTCGATTAAACAAAGAGATAATTACTCTCTAGACGTCGAATCTATCATGCATTATATATTATTTATCCTTTCTTAACTCATAAAGAAACTAGTTCTTTATTCAATGATTCGATTAAACAAAGAGATAATGAATTTTTAGACGTCGAATCTATCATGCATTATATATTGTTTATCCTTTCTTAACTCATACGGAAAGGAATTTTTATTCAACGATTCGTTTAAACGAAGTTATAATGAGTCTTTAGACGTCGAATTTATCATGCATTATATGTTGTTTATCCTTTCTTAACTCATAAGGAAACGAGTTCTTTATTCAAGGATTCGATTAAATGAAGAGATAATGAGACTTTAAACGTCGAATCTATCATGCATTATATGTTGTTTATCCTTTCTTAACTCATAAGGAAACGAGTTCTTTATTCATGATTCGATTAAACGAAGAGATAATAAGTATTTGAACGTCGAATCTATCATGCATTATATATTGTTTATCCTTTCTTAACTCATAAGGAAAGGAGTTTTTTATTCAAAAATTCGTTTAAAAGAAGTGATAATGAGTATTTAAACGTCGAATCTATGATGCATTATATGTTGTTTATCCTTCCTTAACTCATAAGGAAACGAGTTCTTTATTTAATGATTTAATTAAATGAAGAGATAATGAGTATTTAAACGTCAAATCTATCATGCATTTTTTGTTGTTTATCCTTTCTTAACTCATAAGGAAAGGAGATTTTTATTCAAAGCTTCATTTTAAAGAAGTGATAATGAGTATTTAGACGTCGAATTTATCATGCATTATATGTTGTTTTTCCTTTCTTAACTCATAAGGAAACGAGTTCTTTATTCAATGATTCGATTAAATGAAGAGATAATGAGTCTTTTAACGTTGAATCTATCATGCATTATATGTTGTTTATCCTTTCTTAACTCATAAGGAAACGAGTTCTTTATTCATGATTCGATTAAACGAAGAGATAATAAGTATTTGAACGTCGAATCTATCATGCATTATATATTGTTTATCCTTTCTTAACTCATAAGGAAAGGAGTTTTTTATTCAAAAATTCATTTAAAAGAAGTGATAATGAGTATTTAAACGTCGAATCTATGATGCATTATATGTTGTTTATCCTTTCTTAACTCATAAGGAAACGAGTTCTTTATTTAATGATTCAATTAAATGAAGAGATAAAGAGTATTTAAACGTCAAATCTATCATGCATTATATGTTGTTTATCCTTTCTTAACTAATGAGGAAAGGAGTTTTTTATTCAAAGATTCGTTTAAAAGAAGTGATAATGAGTATTTAGACGTCGAATTTATCATGCATTATATGTTGTTTATCCTTTCTTAACTCATAAGGAAACGAGTTCTTTATTCAATGATTCAATTAAATGAATGGATAATGAGTCTTTAAACGTCGAATCTATCATGCGTTATATGTTGTTTATCCTTTCTTAACTCATATGAAAACGAGTTCTTTATTCAATGATTCGATTAAATGAAGAGATAATAAGTCTTTAAACGTCGAATCTATCATGCATTATATGTTGTTTATCCTTTCATAACTCATAAAGAAATGAGTTCTTTATTCAATGATTCGATTAAACAAAGAGATAATAAGTATTTGAACGTCGGATCTATCATACATTATATATTGTTTATTCTTTCTTAACTCATAAAGAAAGGAGTTTTTTATTCAAATATTCGTTTAAAAGAAGTGATAATGAGTATTTAAACGTCGAATCTATGATGCATTATATGTTGTTTATCCTTTCTTAACTCATAAGGAAACGAGTTCTTTATTTAATGATTCAATTAAATGAAGAGATAATGAGTATTTAAACGTCAAATCTATCATGCATTATATGTTGTTTATCCTTTCTTAACTCATGAGGAAAGGAGTTTTTTATTCAAAGATTCGTTTAAAAGAAGTGATAATGAGTATTTAGACGTCGAATTTATCATGCATTATATGTTGTTTATCCTTTCTTAACTCATAAGGAAACGAGTTCTTTATTCAATGATTCAATTAAATGAATGGATAATGAGTCTTTAAACGTCGAATCTATCATGCGTTATATGTTGTTTATCCTTTCTTAACTCATATGAAAACGAGTTCTTTATTCAATGATTCGATTAAATGAAGAGATAATAAGTCTTTAAACGTCGAATCTATCATGCATTATATGTTGTTTATCCTTTCATAACTCATAAAGAAATGAGTTCTTTATTCAATGATTCGATTAAACAAAGAGATAATAAGTATTTGAACGTCGAATCTATCATACATTATATATTGTTTATTCTTTCTTAACTCATAAAGAAAGGAGTTTTTTATTCAAATATTCGTTTAAAAGAAGTGATAATGAGTATTTAAACGTCGAATCTATGATGCATTATATGTTGTTTATCCTTTCTTAACTCATAAGGAAACGAGTTCTTTATTTAATGATTCAATTAAATGAAGAGATAATGAGTATTTAAACGTCAAATCTATTATGCATTATATGTTGTTTATCCTTTCTTAACTCATGAGGAAAGGAGTTTTTTATTCAAAGATTCGTTTAAAAGAAGTGATAATGAGTATTTAGACGTCGAATTTATCATGCATTATATGTTGTTTATCCTTTCTTAACTCATAAGGAAACGAGTTCTTTATTCAATGATTCAATTAAATGAATGGATAATGAGTCTTTAAACGTCGAATCTATCATGCGTTATATGTTGTTTATCCTTTCTTAACTCATATGAAAACGAGTTCTTTATTCAATGATTCGATTAAATGAAGAGATAATAAGTCTTTAAACGTCGAATCTATCATGCATTATATGTTGTTTATCCTTTCATAACTCATAAAGAAATGAGTTCTTTATTCAATGATTCGATTAAACAAAGAGATAATAAGTATTTGAACGTCGAATCTATCATACATTATATATTGTTTATTCTTTCTTAACTCATAAAGAAAGGAGTTTTTTATTCAAAGATTCGTTTAAAAGAAGTGATAATGAGTATTTAAACGTTGAATCTATGATGCATTATATGTTGTTTATCCTTTCTTAACTCATAAGGAAACGAGTTCTATATTTAATGATTCAATTAAATGAAGAGATAATGAGTATTTAAACGTCAAATCTATCATGCATTATATGTTGTTTATCCTTTCTTAACTCATGAGGAAAGGAGTTTTTTATTCAAAGATTCGTTTAAAAGAAGTGATAATGAGTATTTAGACGTCGAATTTATCATGCATTATATGTTGTTTATCCTTTCTTAACTCATAAGGAAACGAGTTCTTTATTCAATGATTCAATTAAATGAATGGATAATGAGTCTTTAAACGTCGAATCTATCATGCGTTATATGTTGTTTATCCTTTCTTAACTTATATGAAAACGAGTTCTTTATTCAATGATTCGATTAAATGAAGAGATAATAAGTCTTTAAACGTCGAATCTATCATGCATTATATGTTGTTTATCCTTTCATAACTCATAAAGAAATGAGTTCTTTATTCAATGATTCGATTAAACAAAGAGATAATAAGTATTTGAACGTCGAATCTATCATACGTTATATATTGTTTATTCTTTCTTAACTCATAAAGAAAGGAGTTTTTTATTCAAAGATTCGTTTAAAAGAAGTGATAATGAGTATTTGGACATCGAATTTATCATGCATTATATGTTGTTTATCCTTTCTTAACTCATAAGGAAACGAGTTCTTTATTCAATGATTCGATTAAATGAAGAGATAATGAGTCTTTAAACGTCGAATCTATCATGCATTATATGTTGTTTATCCTTTCTTAACTCAGGAGGAAAGGAGTTTTTTATTCAATGATTCGTTTAAAAGAAGTGATAATGAGTATTTAGACGTCGAATTTATCATGCATTATATGTTGTTTATCCTTTCTTAACTCATAAGGAAACGAGTTCTTTATTCAATGATTCGATTAAATGAATAGATAATGAGTCTTTAAACGTCGAATCTATCATGCATTATATGTTGTTTATCCTTTCTTAACTCACATGAAAACGAGTTCTTTATTCAATGATTCGATTAAATGAAGAGATAGTAAGTCTTTAAACATCCAATCTATCATGCATTATATGTTGTTTATCCTTTCTTAACTCATAAAGAAATGAGTTCTTTATTCAATGATTCGATTAAACAAAGAGATAATAAGTATTTGAACGTCGAATCTATCATACATTATATATTGTTTATCCTTTCTTAACTCATAAGGAAAGGAGTTTTTTATTCAAAGATTCGTTTAAAAGAAGTGTTAATGAGTATTTGGACGTCGAATTTATCATGCATTATATGTTGTTTATCCTTTCTTAACTCATAAGGAAACGAGTTCTTTATTCAATGATTCGATTAAATTAAGAGATAATGAGTCTTTAAACGTCGAATCTATCATGCATTATATGTTGTTTATCCTTTCTTAACTCATAAAGAAATGAGTTCTTTATTCAATGATTCGATTAAACAAAGAGATAATTACTTTCTAGACGTCGAATCTATCATGCATTATATGTTGTTTATCCTTTCTTAACTCATAAAGAAACTAGTTCTTTATTCAATGATTCGATTAAACAAAGAGATAATGAATCTTTAGACATCGAATCTATCATGCATTATATATTGTTTATCCTTTCTTAACTCATACGGAAAGGAGCTTTTATTCAACGATTTGTTTAAACGAAGTGATAATGAGTCTTTAGACGTCGAATTTATCATGCATTTTATGTTTTTTATCCTTTCTTAACTCATAAGGAAACGAGTTCTTCATTCAATGATTTGATTAAATGAAGAGATAATGAGTCTTTAAACGTCGAATGTATCATGCATTATATGTTGTTTATCCTTTCTTAACTCATAAGGAAACGAGTTCTTTATTCATGATTCGATTAAACGAAGACATAATAAGTATTTGAACGTCGAATCTATCATGCATTATATATTGTTTATCCTTTCTTAACTCATAAGGAAAGCAGTTTTTTATTCAAAAATTCGTTTAAAAGAAGTGATAATGAGTATTTAGACGTCGAATCTATCATGCATTATATGTTGTTTATCCTTTCTTAACTCATAAGGAAACGAGTTCTTTATTTAATGATTCAATTAAATGAAGAGATAATGAGTCTTTAAACGTCAAATCTATCATGTATTATAATATGTTTATCCTTTCTTAACTCATAAGGAAAGGAGTTTTTTATTCAAAGATTCGTTTAATAGAAGTGATAATGAGTATTTAGACGTCGAATTTATCATGCATTATATGTTGTTTATCCTTTCTTAACTCATAAGGAAACGAGTTCTATATTCAATGATTCGATTAAATGAAGAATAATGAGTCTTTAAACGTCGAATCTTTCATGCATTATATGTTGTTTATCCTTTCTTAACTCATAAGGAAACGAGTTCTTTATTAATGATTCGATTAAACGAAGAGATAATAAGTATTTGAACGTTAAATCTATCATGCATTATATATTGTTTATCCTTTCTTAACTCATAAGGAAAGGAGTTTTTTATTCAAAACTTTCTTTAAAAGAAGTGATAATGAGTATTTAAACATCGAATCTATCATGCATTTTATGTTGTTTATCCTTTCTTAACTCATAAGGAAACGAGTTCTTTATTAAATGATTCAATTAAATGAAGAGATAATGAGTATTTAAACGTCAAATCTATCATGCATTATATGTTGTCTATCCTTTCTTAACTCATATGAAAACGAGTTCTTTATTCAATGATTCGATTAAATGAAGAGATAATAAGTCTTTAAACGTCGAATCTATCATGCATTATATGTTGTTTATCCTTTCATAACTCATAAAGAAATTAGTTCTTTATTCAATGATTCGATTAAACAAAGAGATAATAAGTATTTGAACGTCGAATCTATCATACATTATATATTGTTTATCCTTTCTTAACTCATAAAGAAAGGAGTTTTTTATTCAAAGATTCATTTAAAAGAAGTGATAATGAGTATCTGGACGTCGAATTTATCATGCATTATATGTTGTTTATCCTTTCTTAACTCATAAGGAAACGAGTTCTTTATTCAATGATTCGATTAAATGAAGAGATAATGAGTCTTTAAACGTCGAATCTATCATGCATTATATGTTGTTTATCCTTTCTTGACTCATGAGGAAAGGAGTTTTTTATTCAAAGATTCGTTTAAAAGAAGTGATAATGTGTATTTAGACGTCGAATTTATCATGCATTATATGTTGTTTATCCTTTCTTAACTCATAAGGAAACGAGTTCTTTATTCAATGATTCAATTAAATGAATGGATAATGAGTCTTTAAACGTCGAATCTATCATGCGTTATATGTTGTTTATCCTTTCTTAACTCATATGAAAACGAGTTCTTTATTCAATGATTCGATTAAATGAAGAGATAATAAGTCTTTAAACGTCGAATCTATCATGCATTATATGTTGTTTATCCTTTCATAACTCATAAAGAAATGAGTTCTTTATTCAATGATTCGATTAAACAAAGAGATAATAAGTATTTGAACGTCGAATCTATCATACATTATATATTGTTTATCCTTTCTTAACTCATAAAGAAAGGAGTTTTTTATTCAAAGATTCGTTTAAAAGAAGTGATAATGAGTATTTTGACGTCGAATTTATCATGCATTATATGTTGTTTATCCTTTCTTAACTCATAAGGAAACGAGTTCTTTATTCAATGATTCGATTAAATGAAGAGATAATGAGTCTTTAAACGTCGAATCTATCATGCATTATATGTTGTTTATCCTTTCTTAACTCATGAGGAAAGGAGTTTTTTATTCAAAGATTCGTTTAAAAGAAGTGATAATGAGTATTTAGACGTCGAATTTATCATGCATTATATGTTGTTTATCCTTTCTTAACTCATAAGGAAACGAGTTCTTTATTCAATGATTCGATTAAATGAATAGATAATGAGTCTTTAAACGTCGAATCTATCATGCATTATATGTTGTTTATCCTTTCTTAACTCACATGAAAACGAGTTCTTTATTCAATGATTCGATTAAATGAAGAGATAATAAGTCTTTAAACATCCAATCTATCATGCATTATATGTTGTTTATCCTTTCTTAACTCATAAAGAAATGAGTTCTTTATTCAATGATTAGATTAAACAAAGAGATAATAAGTATTTGAACGTCGAATCTATCATACATTATATATTGTTTATCCTTTCTTAACTCATAAGGAAAGGAGTTTTTTATTCAAAGATTCGTTTAAAAGAAGTGTTAATGAGTATTTGGACGTCGAATCTATCATGCATTATATGTTGTTTATCCTTTCTTAACTCATAAAGAAATGAGTTCTTTATTCAATGATTCGATTAAACAAAGAGATAATTACTTTCTAGACGTCGAATCTATCATGCATTATATGTTGTTTATCCTTTCTTAACTCATAAAGAAACTAGTTCTTTATTCAATGATTCGATTAAACAAAGAGATAATGAATCTTTAGACGTCGAATCTATCATGCATTATATATTGTTTATCCTTTCTTAACTCATACGGAAAGGAGCTTTTATTCAATGATTTGTTTAAACGAAGTGATAATGAGTCTTTAGACGTCGAATTTATCATGCATTTTATGTTTTTTATCCTTTCTTAACTCATAAGGAAACGAGTTCTTTATTCAATGATTTGATTAAATGAAGAGATAATGAGTCTTTAAACGTCGAATCTATCATGCATTATATGTTGTTTATCCTTTCTTAACTCATAAGGAAACGAGTTCTTTATTCATGATTCGATTAAACGAAGACATAATAAGTATTTGAACGTCGAATCTATCATGCATTATATATTGTTTATCCTTTCTTAACTCATAAGGAAAGCAGTTTTTTATTCAAAAATTCGTTTAAAAGAAGTGATAATGAGTATTTAGACGTCGAATCTATCATGCATTATATGTTGTTTATCCTTTCTTAACTCATAAGGAAACGAGTTCTTTATTTAATGATTCAATTAAATGAAGAGATAATGAGTCTTTAAACGTCAAATCTATCATGTATTATAATATGTTTATCCTTTCTTAACTCATAAGGAAAGGAGTTTTTTATTCAAAGATTCGTTTAAAGAAGTGATAATGAGTATTTAGACGTCGAATTTATCATGCATTATATGTTGTTTATCCTTTCTTAACTCATAAGGAAACGAGTTCTTTATTCAATGATTCGATTAAATGAAGAGATAATGAGTCTTTAAACGTCGAATCTTTCATGCATTATATGTTGTTTATCCTTTCTTAACTCATAAGGAAACGAGTTCTTTATTAATGATTCGATTAAACGAAGAGATAACAAGTATTTGAACGTCAAATCTATCATGCATTATATATTGTTTATCCTTTCTTAACTCATAAGGAAAGGAGTTTTTTATTAAAAAATTTGTTTAAAAGAAGTGACAATGAGTATTTAAACATCGAATCTATCATGCATTTTATGTTGTTTATCCTTTCTTAACTCATAAGGAAACGAGTTCTTTATTAAATGATTCAATTAAATGAAGAGATAATGAGTATTTAAACGTCTAATCTATCATGCATTATATGTTGTCTATCATTTCTTAACTCATAAGGAAAGGAGTTTTTTATTCAAATATTCGTTTAAAAGAAGTGATAATGTGTATTTAGACCTCGAATTTATCATGCATTATATGTTGTTTATCCTTTCTTAACTCATAAGGAAACGAGTTCTTTATTCAGTGATTCGATTAAATGAAGAGATGATGAGTCTTTAACGTCGAATCTATCATGCATTATATGTTGTTTATCCTTTCTTACCTCATAAGGAAACGAGTTCTTTATTCAATGATTCAATTAAATGAAGAGATAATAAGTCTTTAAACGCCGAATCTATGATGCATTATATGTTGTTTATCTTTTCTTAACTTATAAAGAAATGAGTTCTTTATTCGATGATTCGATAAAACAAAGAGATAATTACTCTCTAGACGTCGAATCTATCATGCATTATATGTTGTTTATCCTTTTTTAACTCATAAAGAAACGAGTTCTTTATTCAATGATTCGATTAAATGAAGAGATAATAAGTCTTTAAACGTCGAATCTATCATGCATTATATGTTGTTTATCTTTTCTTAACTCATAAAGAAATGAGTTCTTTATTCGATGATTCGATTAAACAAAGTGATAATTACTCTCGAGACGTCGAATCTATCATGCATTATATATTATTTATCCTTTCTTAACTCATAAAGAAACTAGTTCTTTATTCAATGATTCGATTAAACAAAGAGATAATGAATCTTTAGACGTCGAATCTATCATGCATTATAATATTGTTTATCCTTTCTTAACTCATACGGAAAGGAGTTTTTATTCAATGATTCGTTTAAACGAAGTGATAATGAGTCTTTAGACGTCGAATTTATCATGCATTATATGTTATTTATCCTTTCTTAACTCATAAGGAAACGAGTTCTTTATTCAATGATTCGATTAAATGAAGAGATAATGAGACTTTAAACGTCGAATCTATCATGCATTATATGTTGTTTATCCTTTCTTAACTCATAAGGAAACGAGTTATTTATTCATGATTCGATTAAACGAAGAGATAATAAGTATTTGAACGTCGAATCTATCATGCATTATATATTGTTTATCCTTTCTTAACTCATAAGGAAATGAGTTTTTTATTCAAAAATTCGTTTAAAAGAAGTGATAATGAGTATTTAAACGTCGAATCTATGATGCATTATATGTTGTTTATCCTTTCTTAACTCATAAGGAAACGAGTTCTTTATTTAATGATTCAATTAAATGAAGAGATAATGAGTATTTAAACGTCAAATCTATCATGCATTTTTTGTTGTTTATCCTTTCTTAACTCATAAGAAAAGGAGTTTTTTATTCAAAGATTCATTTTAAAGAAGTGATAATGAGTATTTAGACGTCGAATTTATCATGCATTATATGTTGTTTATCCTTTCTTAACTCATAAGGAAACGAGTTCTTTATTCAATGATTCGATTAAATGAAGAGATAATGAGTCTTTTAACGTCGAATCTATCATGCATTATATGTTGTTTATCCTTTCTTAACTCATAAGGAAACGAGTTCTTTATTCATGATTCGATTAAACGAAGAGATAATAAGTATTTGAACGTCGAATATATCATGCATTATATATTGTTTATCCTTTCTTAACTCATAAGGAAATGAGTTTTTTATTCAAAATTCATTTAAAAGAAGTGATAATGAGTATTTAAACGTCGAATCTATGATGCATTATATGTTGTTTATCCTTTCTTAACTCATAAGGAAACGAGTTCTTTATTTAATGATTCAATTAAATGAAGAGATAATGAGTATTTAAACGTCAAATCTATCATGCATTATATGTTGTTTATCCTTTCTTAACTCATGAGGAAAGGAGTTTTTTATTCAAAGATTCGTTTAAAAGAAGTGATAATGAGTATTTAGACGTCGAATTTATCATGCATTATATGTTGTTTATCCTTTCTTAACTCATAAGGAAACGAGTTCTTTATTCAATGATTCGATTAAATGAAGAGATAATGTGACTTTAAACGTCGAATCTATCATGCATTATATGTTGTTTATCCTTTCTTAACTCATAAGGAAACGAGTTCTTTATTCATGATTCGATTAAACGAAGAGATAATAAGTATTTGAACGTTGAATCTATCATGCATTATATATTGTTTATCCTTTCTTAACTCATAAGGAAAGGAGTTTTTTATTCAAAAATTCGTTTAAAAGAAGTGATAATGAGTATTTAAACGTCGAATCTATTATGCATTATATGTTGTTTATCCTTTCTTAACTCATAAGGAAACGAGTTCTTTATTTAATGATTCAATTAAATGAAGAGATAATGAGTATTTAAACGTCAAATCTATCATGCATTTTTTGTTGTTTATCCTTTCTTAACTCATAAGGAAAGGAGTTTTTTATTCAAAGATTCATTTTAAAGAAGTGATAATGAGTATTTAGACGTCGAATTTATCATGCATTATATGTTGTTTATCCTTGTTGGGCAATTGGATCTTGTGGCTCAAACGTGATCGTTAGTAAACAGGCAAACAATAAACAGCGGAAGCAATTAAATCTTGTTTACCGTACTTCTGGGTTGATGTAGAGGATGAACCGTTGCAGAGAACCACCTCTCAATCTTCTGCAGTATGTCCCAAGTTGAATCCTGCTGTTGTGTGGGCAACAATCCGCAGGATTCTCTCAATCTGCTCCTGTTCTTTCTAACTGTCAAATGAGGCACTGACTTAGGGTTATACAGCAGAAGATTGAGAGGTGGTTCTCTGTAACGGTTCATCCGACTTGGGAGAATCCTGCAGATTGTTGCCCACATAACAGCAGGATTCGACTTGGGATATACAGCAGAAGATTGAGAGGTGGTTCTCTGTAACGGTTCATCCTCTACATCAACCCAGAAGTACGGTAAACAAGATTTAATTGCTTCCGCTGTTTATTGTTTGCCTGTTTACTAACGATCACGTTTGAGCCACAAGATCCAATTGCCCAACAATTGGTATCAGAGCGTTGGTTTCGTGGTGAAACGTGAATCGTAAGGTAAGGGTTTATGTGATTATATGATTATGTGGGATGATCTAGATTTAATCGCATGTTTTTGTGCTATTTGTGATCCCATTATCTCATGAAAGATAGCATATAATTTTAGGAATTGAATACGAGTGTATTATCCATTATTCCTATGCGTTTTTGTCAATAATATTGTGTGATATTGTGAAAGAATTCACTGTACACACACGGATAATATATGACGCTGAACAAGCTATCACACACGCGCGCTTATGGTGGCTGAGTTCGTTGGAGTCTACATCGAGAACGCCGATGGGCGTCTGGACTGAACGAACGAACAATCGATGAGGCTTGGCGTGGCTGGCTGCACGATGTGCGTCAGAGGCACTGGAGGCTGGGGATGGAGCAGGCGGCGTCGATGGATTCCGAGCTCGACTGTAACCGCCGCCGCTTGCTAGTGTGTGGACGGCGATGCTCTTATTGAGGGAGAGCTCTGGCTGGGCGATTCGAGGTGGATCCAGGTGGATTGGGGCAGATCGACGCAGATCCGGCGGTGCTGATGGTGGACCGCGACTGATCGGCGTTGATAGTCGATGGCTGGAGGCTCTTGACTGTTGACGGTGGTGTCTGGTGTAAATCTCCATGGCGGCGGCTGTCTCGACTGGATGGATGGCGAGTCAGAACCAGCGCGCATCTGGTCCGGGCGAACCCACTTCTGGGCGAGCCTCACGGCGGTCGTTCGGGAGACAGTGGGCGGTGGTGGCCTTGGGCGACGCGATCGGTGGCGAATCCCGTCCAGGGGCTGTGGTTGCAACAGGCCTGCTATTGGGTCCAATCGACGGCGAGCTGGGCGGTGGCGGCCTTGCACAGATCGCGACGACGCGTAGTGGCAGGCGGATGCGACTGTCGGGCTTGAATGTTCGACGACTGACGGTGCGGCTATGGTTGGCTGTCGGCGATGGCTACCGGGAGTATTGGGTCTGCTGGTTCTGGGCGGCATCTGTTGTTTGTGGTATTCCGGTCGCGGTGCCCTGATGGCGAGATTCCGATGGTCTCTGGGGTGGCGGCGCCGGCGCCGGCGGCAGTGACACCTGGTTGCGCCGGTTGCTTGCGGTGTGTGATGGAGGCGGCTGGATTAGGGCAGCATTGTGATTTGGGCCTGTTTTATGTTATGGGCCCAATTTTTTTTGGTTATGAGCTGTTGGGCCCATATTTAATTAAAATGTTGTGGGCTGTTGATATTGGGCTGCCCCCCCTTTAGGCCCAAATTTTAATTGGTGTTGGGCTGGCTGTTGGGCCAATTCAGTAATAAATAAAAGGCTGCTCAATTTTTAATTTGTTTTTGGGCTGTTGGGCCCAAATTTTATTAAAATGGAAATGGGCTGCTGGGCTATTATTTTATTGCTGGTTTTAATTAATTGTGTGTATTGGGCCAAGCATGATAAATTAGTTATTTATTTATGGGCTAATTTTGTGCTTGTGGGCTTGGTGGATTTAATTTGGTTTTGGGCTAAGATTATGGGCCATAGATAATGAGCATGATTAATTAATTAATCTGCTGCTCATTTTGTGCTTATTTGTTGCTCTAGGGCCCATTTAATTGATCCACTATTTATTATGCAATTAATTATGTTATGTAACTGATTTAATTGTTTTAACTTGACAATTAATTGTTATATATGATAGGCATGTTCTATGTGATTTATTTATTTAAATTGTTGTTAATAGAAGCATGTCTAGGTTGTATATTTTATTCTGGAATATTATATGCATGTTAAAATCCCTCGGTAATTAAATAACTAAGTGAGAGAGGGGATTGGTAATAAATTCCCGCGGCCTCCATTATTGGTTTGTAAGTGATGTGAGTAAACTTGCGTGTTGGCATAGGCCTTCCTCCCTAACGGATGAGCTTATTCACGGATCACTGGTACAGACTTCATAAATAATTATTGTTTGTAATGTGGCACATAAACTTGCGTGTTGGCATAGGCCTTCCTCCCTAACGGATGAGTTTGTGTGCGGTACACTGGTACAAACTTATAATTGATGATTGTAGGAAGCTACCCGAGCGCGTGTGTACTTCTCCAACTGTAAGGCACATAAGCTCGCGCAGTGAACTTGGGATCAAATAATGGTGTACACTTAGGTGTAAATAATTAGTATCCTCCCCAACGGAGTCACTGCTATTATTTGAATGGCTAAAGAGTAACCGACTATTAATTATTTTGTCATAAAGTTAGGTTGACAAATGAAATTAATGGGTAAAACCTTCTCTTGTAAATGTTCGGGTTTGTAAACGTCCACACTAACGTGGCTTGCAGACTCACGGTGCTTGAGATGTCGGTGAATTTTATTTTATATTGTTTTGAGGGAAACAATATAAAAGGATAAAATTCGAAGTTTTGATCAGTAAATTTAATCGTGATTCTCTGTATTTCGAATAGTTTTAGTCTCACTAATTGTTAACAAAAAGAAATTATATTTACTTGTCCAAATTAACTGATTAGAAAAGAATCTTAATTTTGAAATTTACTGCTTAAGAAAATACATGTGTTCTCTCAAAGGACGGCTCATGATGCCTATTAAAGTCTTTAGTGAAGAGATGAGAGGATCATAGAAATATGATGAACTCATGTAACTCTTCAGATACTTGAGTAATTTAAAAGGCGCAAGATCATGATAGAATTTGATGAATGAATTGGAAAAGCTTGGAGTATAAATTGAAAGGGAAACCTAGATCAATTTTATTCTCCATGTTTAGCCTTGATGTTTTGAGAAAGTTCTACCTGAAATACTAGAGGATGTATATGGTGGGAGACTTCTGACAAAACATGTGGCAAAGGAAAGCCATTTTCATCATAAAGTGAACAAGTTTAATATCTTATTCACTAGTTGTTTAAACATGATTAGTGATGGCATCTATTAACACGAAGTGTGTAGATACTGGAATCACTAAATGTTTATTACTAAGTGAGGATAAGATAGTTATGACATGGGTAAAACTACGAAGGTAGTGGCTATTGCAGTGGGAGTTATTTATCTATCTTATGATAGGAATAAATGATTGATTATGAGAAATTATCTTTACGTACGTTTTCATGGAAAGAATTTAATTTCGGTTTCTATGCATTAACGGATGGATACTTCATTTCATTTATATGACATGGTCATAATGATGAGGAATGGGGGTATAATCCGTTATAGTACGTTGGTGGATAATAATTATACTCTTGAATCATGTTCATCCCACAGATGCAAGAAATAGTAATTAATAATGCATCTTCTAATATTAGTAAGAGAAAGGAACCTTCGGAGATGAACTAAACATACATTTGGCGTCTAAGACTAATTCATTTTACTTGAGTAGAATTCAAAAGTTGATAGCCGATGGACCGTAAAGTTTATCTGAAGTGGAAACTATCAAACTTGCGAGTCCTGCTTGAAAGTAAAAATGATTAACTGCCTTTTCAAAGCTGTGGAGTGTAGAGCCAAAGATATATATGTTGGAATAAGTTCATTCTGATTCAAGCGGACCTAATATTATCCAGGCAAGAGGTAGTCATTACGGTTTAACCGTGGTGGTAAATACCTCTTAGGATAGTTAGGAGCTATTAATCAGAAGTTGAGATTAAATCTCAAGATGGCAACACCGGACATTCCCCAGTGGAATGGTGTGGTGAATAGAAGGTATAATCTCTTATAGTAATGATTAGATAGATGAAGAATTATTAAAAATGAATAAATTCATTTTATGGATAAGCCCTAAAAACAGTAATTCGTATAACATTTGTCTGTTTATGGGACATCCTAGAAAAATAGAGGGTGATTTATTTAGTCCAAAAGATCGAAGAGTGATTGTTAACACAAACACTAGATTTTTGGAAAAGGACTATGTAATAAATCACAAACCAATGTAAAAGTTGTTCTAAAGGAAATGAGTGAGAAAACACTAAGTATAAGTACCAAGTGTACAAGAGGATATGCCACAAGGTAAACTGCAACGCGTGTCACATCTGATACACAATTACATGTAGTACCTTGTCGTAGTGGGAGGGTTGTTCGACAACTCGTAAAATATATATTTTGGGAGAGTCGTGAGACTTGGTCCCTAGTAAATATGGTATTATCCCACGGATACGACTTAGCACTACAAGATTAAAATGCGGAATCTTAGTAAGTTGTAATGAATGATGAAATAAAAGAGGATCATACGATAAGGTGAAAACCTTGGAAGCAAAGCTTGTTGCGAAAAGGTGTACTCAGAAAGAAATGGTTCGATTATGAGAAAACCTGTTCGCTTGTAGCTATGCTTAGTTGATCCGGATTCTTTTAAATTTTGCTGCTCATATTGAATTATGAGGAACAGCAAATAGATGTCAAGACAGCTTTCCTGATTGGAAGTCTTGAGGAAAACATCTATGTGGAGCAATCAAAATAATTCATTGCAAAGGGCTAAGTGCATTTTAATAGTAAGCTTATAGGTGTCCATCAATGGACTAAACCAAGCTTTGAGATTGTGAATCATCTGTTTTGATTAGGTAATCCAGTGGCATGGATTTAAATCAATGAACGGATGAGTCTTGTGTGTTGTAAAGAGTGACAGAAACGTGGTGGTATTTTTTATACTATACGTAGATAGTATCTTGCTCATTGGAGACAATGAAAGAGTATTATCGGGCGTATGGGTACGGTTAATAAAGCGGTAGAAATGAAGGACTTAAGAAAGGCAAAATATATCCTTTTGATCACGGTAATACGGATCACAAGAAAGGATATTACGCTTATCTCAAGTTTCATAAAATGATACAGTCCATACACGTTTAGCATATAAATTTATTTTATTGGATGTGTCTTGAGACATAAATGAAGATAAAGGAGATGAAAGCGGTTCCTTATGCTTCGGCAAATAAGGAAGCTTAATCTAAAGAATGCTATGAACGAGATTGGATATTTGTTTTGCTGAATGCATGAACAGTGGGTATCAACGTAACCCGGAACAAGAATGATGAACTGTGGTAAGATATATATGAAGTGCCTGAGAAGGACTGGTTATCATATATACACTTACTGGACAGATTCACTGCTTCTTGTGGATTACGTAGATTCAGATTTTTAGTCAGATTGGACGGCAGTAAATTCTCCTCAAAGGTTATGTGTTTAATTTTAGGAAGTAGAGTCATAATGTGGAGGAGTGTTATATAGAAATATATTTCAGACTCTGGACTCCATCATGGAAAGATGATAAATTGGAGCCTATGAGGCAACCAAAGTATCTATATGACTCTAGAGACTTCATGATGGACTTTGAAGTGTTTCTAAGTTTGCCCAAGATTATCACAATTTATATTGCTGATATTGGTGCAGTTGCAAACTTGAAGGAATCACGAGTCCATAAGGTAATTAAACACATGGAGCGCCAGTACCACCTGTTACGAGAAATCGTATGATGAGGGGAAGGTTGTTGTCGACTAGATTGCATCGGATGATGACCTAGTAAATCCATTTACAAGGACCTTAAGGCGAGAGCTTTTAATGGTCGTGTAGTGGAAGAGGGAATCAGATGTATGGCAGAAAACATGACAGCATAGTCTTTTAGTATAAGTGGGAGATTGTTGGATTGTATACTAAAAGTCTAGCTTTAGTATGAACAATGTTATAACAATTTATTTAAAATGAGAATCATTGATCAAATGATTGCATCTTATAATTTAATTATATGAATGATGCGATAGTCCATTTACTTTATTCTGTAGATAATATGTTGTGCGACAACACGCGGAAGATCATATTATCGGTTTCCTTATAAAGTATAAACAGATGCTCACAACCGAGATAGACGGGGACTCTCTATCGGTATGGTTGTAGTGTGGTTCGGTATTAGCTTGTCTTGGCTATAGAATCACATTAGTGCACTTGTGTGTATTGAGCAGGACCGCCTGAGATCGTTCGGCTTATACTGACTTATAGAAAAACTTGATCTCTGTTATTATGGAAGTCCGTGCTCTTAATCCCTATACAATAACCTCGACACGTAGGGCAGTATGTATTTCTTTGATTCATCAATGGGTGAGATTTATAAGTATTAAATCAACAAACTCGGTGAGATGAGAAGTAGTGCTGTATCTATGGTGTGCTGTTGATTGTAGAAGGAATCCATGTCCATCATAGGTTGATGATGTCCCCTTGAGGAGCTCATAAGGTTTATCATGTAAATCTTGCAAGTGGATTAATTTCCGGCATGATAATAAGGTTGAGTGGTACTACTCTCGGATGAGATATTAATTAATTTGAGTTGTCAGTAACTTAATTAATTAATGGACATTGTATATCTTAAACATGGGGAGACCATCGGGCTTATAATAAGAAGGAGCCCAGAACATAATTTGGGATTGGACGGGTAGTGCAGTAATAATATTTTAGTGGACTATATTATTATTATTGGATTTAATTAAAAGCTTTGGGCTAAGCTTGGTTAATTAAAATTCAATTGAGGCCCAGCCCAATTTCTCCTCCTGGTCCCTGCTGTAGCCCAATATATATAGTCATCTCAGCTTCTGGAAACATAAGTTACTGCGCCTCTTTTGACGTGAGTGAGGGAAAGAAGCAGATTGGGAGAATCCTGCAGATTGTTGCCCACACAACAGCAGGATTCGACTTGGGATATATAGCAGAAGATTGAGAGGAGGTTCTCTGTAACGGTTCATCCTCTACATCAACCCAGAAGTACGGTAAACAATATTTAATTGCTTCCGCTGTTTATTGTTTGCCTGTTTACTAACGATCACGTTTGAGCCACAAGATCCAATTGCCCAACACCTTACAGTTGGAGAAGTACACACGCGCTCGGGTAGCTTCCTACAATCATCAATTATAAGTTTGTACCAGTGTACCGCACACAAACTCATCCGTTAGGGAGGAAGGCCTATGCCAACACGCAAGTTTATGTGCCACATTACAAACAATAATTATTTATGAAGTCTGTACCAGTGATCCGTGAATAAACTCATCCGTTAGGGAGGAAGGCCTATGCCAACACGCAAGTTTACTCACATCACTTACAAACCAATAATGGAGGCCGCGGGAATTTTTTACCAATCCCCTCTCCCACTTAGTTATTTAATTACCAAGGGTTTTAAACATGCATATAATATTCTAGAATAAAATATACAACTAAGACATGCTTCTATTAACAGCAATTTAAATAAATAAATCACATAGAACATGTCTTTCATATATAACAATTAATTGTCAAGTTAAAGCAATTAAATCAGTTATATATTATAATTAATTGCATAATGTGTTGGATCAATTAAATAGGTCCAGCTGACCCAAACTTCATTAGCATAAAATGAGCAGCCCATTATTAAAATAATTAAGCCCATTTATTTTGCCAATTTCAGCATAAAGGTCTAACCCAATATTTAACCTTGGCCCAACATCAAAATACCCACAATTAATTAAAATTAATTAGTCCAGCAGCCCATTGCCATTTAATTAAAATTTGGGCCCAAAAGCCCAAAGCCAAATTAAAATTGAGCAGCATCTAATATAATTACTGAATTGGGCCTTTTAATCATCAGCCCAAATACTCCTTAATTAAAATAGGACCCTGCAGCCCAATATCCTTTTAATTAAAATATTTGGGCCCAAATAATTAAACTAGGCCCAACATCAAAACAAAAGCAGCCCAACAACAGGCCCAATACCCATGCTGCCCTAATGCTCCTGCCAGCCGCCAACACGCCCGGAAGACACCGGTGCCGCTGCTTCCGGCGATAGTGCCGTCAGCCGCCGGAGCCGCGCCAACAGCCCAACTACCGTGTGCCGCCAGCCGTCGACCGACATCGCCGCCGCAGGAGACAGCCGCTAGCCCACCGCTGTAAGCCGATCCAGCGCGGCCGCCATCAACCGCCAGCGCCGCCCACTACTTGAGCCTTCACGCCGCGACCACCGACGGCCATGCCTTGTTCGCCAGTCCCGGTAGCAGATTTCCGCCGACGCCTGTATTCGAGCGACGCCAGCGACTAACCAGCCGTCGATCTGATAGCGCCGGTACAGACGCGCACCACTGATGTCATGTGCCGCCTCGCGAGACTTCACGCCGTGCGCATCCGCCTTCTGGATGGCCGATCTGCTCCGATCCGATTGCTGATCCAACCAGAAAAGCAGCCTGCGATCTCATCGCCTCGCCTTCAACATCAAACACCGACTAGAATGACTAGTTACAGCGACCCGACAGCCTTCTATTCTCGCCCAAAAACTGCAATAGACGCGCCGGATTGATACTCCTGGGATCCGCCATAGACTCCGACCAGAAGACCTTCAGTCCGATCTCGGAATTTGCAGCAGACCCGGGTCTGACCGGCACGGAACAGGTGATTTGTGCTTCCGATGCCAGTCCATGTCAGTAATCGCCTTGAATTCTTGATCCGACAGCGCTGCATTCAATCAGCCTGTCGCGATTGCAGGGTAGCAGTCCAGTCACGACATCATCGTTGTTCGGTCGCCGCTCACAGCCTTTCACTCGTCGCTCATGGTGCAGTCATGTGTGTTCCTCGTTGTCGTTCAGCGACACACCCACAACCTTCTGGGTCGTCAAGCCCATAGCCGTGTGTTCGTTGAGCAGTCAAGAATGATAGACAGCAGATGGTTTTCGAGCAGAGTGTGTGTTGTGTCCAGCATTATCATTCAATTACAATCACACAAATAACAATATTACAGAACCCATGAGATTATTTCCAGATTAATTCACTTAATCAAATAATCCCAATCAAACATGCTATTAATCTGACCAGAAAAGCAAATAGCACGTAAACCCTTTAACGTGTCACGTTTTACCACGAAACCAACGCTCTGATACCAATTGTTGGGCAATGGATCTTGTGGCTCAAACGTGATCGTTAGTAAACAGGCAAACAATAAACAACGGAAGCAATTAAATCTTGTTTACCGTACTTCTGGGTTGATGTAGAGGATGAACCGTTGCAGAGAACCACCTCTCAATCTTCTGCAGTATGTCCCAAGTTGAATCCTGCTGTTGTGTGGGCAACAATCCGCAGGATTCTCTCAATCTGCTCCTGTTCTTTCTAACTGTCAAATGAGGCACTGACTTAGGGTTAACAGGAACTGAGATAACTTATTTATAAGGGCTACTGCAGGGACCAGGAGGAGAAATTGGGCTGGGCCTCAATTGAATTTAATTAACCAAGCTTAGCCCAAAGCTTTTAATTAAATCCAATAATAATAATATAGTCCACTAAAATATTATTATTGCACTACCCATCCAATCCCAAATTATGTTCTGGGCTCCTTCTTATTATAAGCCCGATAGTCTCCCCATGTTTAAGATATTCAATGTCCATTAATTAATTAAGTTACTGACAACTCAAATTAATTAATATCTCATCCAAGAGTAGTACCACTCAACCTTTTTATCATGCCGGAAATTAATCCACTTGCAAGATTTACATGATAAACCTTATGAGCTCCTCAAGGGGACATCATCAACCTATGATGGACATGGATTCCTTCTACAATCAACAGCACACCATAGATACAGCACTACTTCCCAACTCACCGAGTTTGTTGATTTAATACTTATAAATCTCACCCATTGATGAATCAAAGAAATACATACTGCCCTATGTGTCGAGGTTATTGTATAGGGATTAAGAGCACGAACTTCCATAATAACAGAGATCAAGTTCTTCTATAAGTCAGTATAAGTTGAACGATCTCAAGCGATCCTACTCAATACACACAAGTGCACTAATGTGATTCTATAGCCAAGACAAGCTAATACCAAAACACACTACAACCATACCGATAGAGAGTCCCCGTCTATCTCAGTTGTGAGCATCTGTTTATACTTTATAAGGAAACCGATAATATGATCTTCCGCGTGTTGTCGCACAACATATTATCTACAGTATAAAGTAAATGGACTATTGCATCATGCATATAAAATAAATTATAAGATGCAATCATTTGATCAATGATTCTCATTTCAAATATTGTTATGACATTGTTCATACTAAAGCTAGACTTTTAGTATACAATCCAACAATCCTTTCTTAACTCATAAGGAAACGAGTTCTTTATTCAATGATTCGATTTAATGAAGAGATAATGAGCCTTTTAACGTCGAATCTATCATGCATTATATGTTGTTTATCCTTTCTTAACTCATAAGGAAACGAGTTCTTTATTCATGATTCGATTAAACGAAGAGATAATAAGTATTTGAACGTCGAATCTATCATGCATTATATATTGTTTATCCTTTCTTAACTCATAAGGAAAGGAGTTTTTAATTCAAAAATTCATTTAAAAGAAGTGATAATGATTATTTAAACGTCGAATCTATGATGCATTATATGTTGTTTATCCTTTCTTAACTCATAAGGAAACGAGTTCTTTATTTAATGATTCAATTAAATGAAGAGATAATGAGTATTTAAACGTCAAATCTATCATGCATTATATGTTGTTTATCCTTTCTTAACTCATGAGGAAAGGAGTTTTTTATTCAAAGATTCGTTTAAAAGAAGTGATAATGAGTATTTGGACGTCGAATTTATCATGCATTATATGTTGTTTATCCTTTCTTAACTCATAAGGAAACGAGTTCTTTATTCAATGATTCGATTAAATGAAGAGATAATGAGTCTTTAAATGTCGAATCTATCATGCATTATATGTTGTTTATCCTTTCTTAACTCAAAAGGAAACGAGTTTTTTATTCAATGATTCGATTAAACAAAGAGATAATTACTCTTTAGACGTCGAATCTATCATGTAATATATATTGTTTATCCTTTCTTAACTCATAAGGAAACGAGTTCTTTATTCAATGATTCGATTAAATGAAGAGATAATGAGTCTTTAAACGTCGAATCTATCATGCATTATATGTTGTTTATCCTTTCTTAACTCATAAGGAAATGAGTTCTTTATTCATGATTCGATTAAACGAAGAGATAATAAGTATTTGAACGTCGAATCTATCATGCATTATATATTGTTTATCCTTTCTTAACTCATAAGGAAAGGAGTTTTTTATTCAAAAATTCGTTTAAAAGAAGTGATAATGTGTATTTAAACGTCGAATCTATGATACATTATATGTTGTTTATCCTTCCTTAACTCATAAGAAAACGAGTTCTTTATTTAATGATTCAATTAAATGAAGAGATAATGAGTATTTAAACGTCAAATCTATCATGCATTATTTGTTGTTTATCCTTTCTTAACTCATAAGGAAATGAGTTTTTTATTCAAAGATTCATTTTAAAGAAGTGATAATGAGTATTTAGACGTCAAATTTATCATGCATTATATGTTGTTTATCCTTTTTTAACTCATAAGGAAACGAGTTCTTTATTCAATGATTCGATTAAATGAAGAGATAATGAGTCTTTTAACTTCGAATCTATCATGCATTATATGTTGTTTATCCTTTCTTAACTTATAAGGAAAAGAGTTCTTTATTCATGATTCGATTAAACGAAGAGATAATAAGTATTTGAACGTCGAATCTATCATGCATTATATATTGTTTATCCTTTCTTAACTCATAAGGAAAGGAGTTTTTTATTCAAAAATTCGTTTAAAGAAGTGATAATGAGTATTTAAACGTCGAATCTATGATGCATTATATGTTGTTTATCCTTCCTTAAGTCATAAGGAAACGAGTTCTTTATTTAATGATTCAATTAAATGAAGAGATAATGAGTATTTAAACGTCAAATCTATCATGCATTTTTTGTTGTTTATCCTTTCTTAACTCATAAGGAAATGAGTTTTTTATTTAAAGATTCATTTTAAAGAAGTGATAATGAGTATTTAGACGTCGAATTTATCATGCATTATATGTTGTTTATCCTTTCTTAACTCATAAGGAAACGAGTTCTTTATTCAATGATTCGATTGAACGAAGAGATAATGAGTCTTTTAACGTCGAATCTATCATGCATTATATGTTGTTTATCCTTTCTTAACTCATAAGGAAATGAGTTCTTTATTCATGATTCGATTAAACGAAGAGATAATAAGTATTTGAACGTCGAATCTATCATGCATTATATATTGTTTATCCTTTCTTAACTCATAAGGAAAGGAGTTTTTTATTCAAAAATTCATTTAAAAGAAGTGATAATGAGTATTTAAACGTCGAATTTATGATGCATTATATGTTGTTTATCCTTTCTTAACTCATAAGGAAACGAGTTCTTTATTTAATGATTCAATTAAATGAAGAGATAATGAGTATTTAAACGTCAAATCTATCATGCATTATATGTTGTTTATCCTTTCTTAACTCATGAGGAAAGGAGTTTTTTATTCAAAAATTCGTTTAAAAGAAGTGATAATGAGTATTTAGACGTCGAATTTATCATGCATTATATGTTGTTTATCCTTTCTTAACTCATAAGGAAACGAGTTCTTTATTCAATGATTCAATTAAATGAATGGATAATGAGTCTTTAAACGTCGAATCTATCATGCATTATATGTTGTTTATCATTTCTTAACTCATAAGGAAATGAGTTCTTTATTCATGATTCGATTAAATGAAGAGATGATAAGTATTTGAATGTCGAATCTACCATGCATTATATATTGTTTATCCTTTCTTAACTCATAAAGAAATGAGTCCTTTATTCAATGATTCGATTAAACAAAGAGATAATAAGTATTTGAACGTCGAATCTATCATACATTATATATTGTTTATCCTTTCTTAACTCATAAGGAAAGGAGTTTTTTATTCAAAGATTTGTTTAAAAGAAGTGATAATGAGTATCTGGACGTCGAATTTATCATGCATTATATGTTGTTTATCCTTTCTTAACTAATAAGGAAACGAGTTCTTTATTCAATGATTCGATTAAATGAAGAGATAATGAGTCTTTAAACGTCAAATCTATCATGCATTATATGTTGTTTATCCTTTCTTAACTCATAAGGAAATGAGTTCTTTATTCAAGATTCGATTAAACGAAGAGATAATAAGTATTTGAACGTCAAATCTATCATGCATTATATATTGTTTATCCTTTCTTAACTCATAAGGAAAGCAGTTTTTTATTCAAAAATTCGTTTAAAAGAAGTGATAATGAGTATTTAAACGTCGAATCTATTATGCATTATATGTTGTTTATCCTTTCTTAACTCATAAGGAAACGAGTTCTTTATTCAATGATTCGATTAAAGGAAGAGATAATGAGTCTTTAAACGTCGAATCTATCATGCATTATATGTTGTTTATCCTTTCTTAACTCATAAGGAAACGAGTTCTTTATTCAATGATTCGATTAAACAAAGAGATAATTACTCTTTAGACGTCGAATCTATCATGGATTATATATTGTTTATCCTTTCTTAAATCATAAGGAAAGGAGTTTTTTATTCAATGATTCGTCTAAACGAAGTGATAATGAGTCTTTAGACGTCGAATCTATCATGCATTATATGTTGTTTATCCTTTCTTAACTCATAAAGAAACGTGTTCTTTATTCAATGATTTGATTAAATGAAGAGATAATGAGTCTTTAAACGTCGAATCTATCATGCATTATATGATGTTTATCTTTTCTTAACTCATAAAGAAATGAGTTCTTTATTCCATGATTCGATTAAACAAAGAGATAATTACATTCTAGACGTCGAATCTATCATGCATTATACGTTGTTTATCCTTTCTTAACTAATAAAGATACGAGTTCTTTATTCAATGATTCGATTAAACGAAGAGATAATAAGTCTTTAAACGTCGAATCTATCATGCATTATATATTGTTTATCCTTTCTTAACTCATAAGGAAACGAGTTTTTTATTTAATGATTCAATTAAATGAAGAGATAATGAGTATTTAAACGTCAAATCTATCATGCATTATATATTGTTTATCCTTTTTTAACTCATAAGGAAAGGAGTTTTTTATTCAAAAATTCATTTAAAAGAAGTGATAATGAGTATTTAAACGTCGAATCTATTATGCATTATATGTTGTTTATCCTTTCTTAACTCATAAGGAAACGAGTTCTTTATTTAATGATTCAATTAAATGAAGAGATAATGAGTATTTAAACGTCAAATCTATCATGCATTATATGTTGTTTATCCTTTCTTAACTCATGAGGAAAGGAGTTTTTTATTCAAAGATTCGTTTAAAAGAAGTGATAATGAGTATTTAGACGTCGAATTTATCATGCATTATATGTTGTTTATCCTTTCTTAACTCATAAGGAAACGAGTTCTTTATTCAATGATTCAATTAAATGAATGGATAATGAGTCTTTAAACGTCGAATCTATCATGCATTATATGTTGTTTATCATTTCTTAACTCATAAGGAAATGAGTTCTTTATTCATGATTCGATTAAACGAAGAGATGATAAGTATTTGAATGTCGAATCTACCATGCATTATATATTGTTTATCCTTTCTTAACTCATAAAGAAATGAGTCCTTTATTCAATGATTCGATTAAACAAAGAGATAATAAGTATTTGAACGTCGAATCTATCATACATTATGTATTGTTTATCCTTTCTTAACTCATAAGGAAAGGAGTTTTTTATTCAAAGATTCGTTTAAAAGAAGTGATAATGAGTATCTGGACGTCGAATTTATCATGCATTATATGTTGTTTATCCTTTCTTAACTAATAAGGAAACGAGTTCTTTATTCAATGATTCGATTAAATGAAGAGATAATGAGTCTTTAAACGTCAAATCTATCATGCATTATATGTTGTTTATCCTTTCTTAACTCATAAGGAAATGAGTTCTTTATTCATGATTCGATTAAACGAAGAGATAATAAGTATTTGAACGTCAAATCTATCATGCATTATATATTGTTTATCCTTTCTTAACTCATAAGGAAATCAGTTTTTTATTCAAAAATTCGTTTAAAAGAAGTGATAATGAGTATTTAAACGTCGAATATATTATGCATTATATGTTGTTTATCCTTTCTTAACTCATAAGGAAACGAGTTCTTTATTCAATGATTCAATTAAAGGAAGAGATAATGAGTCTTTAAACGTCGAATCTATCATGCATTATATGTTGTTTATCCTTTCTTAACTCATAAGGAAACGAGTTCTTTATTCAATGATTCGATTAAACAAAGAGATAATTACTCTTTAGACGTCGAATCTATCATGGATTATATATTGTTTATCCTTTCTTAAATCATAAGGAAAGGAGTTTTTTATTCAATGATTCGTCTAAACGAAGTGATAATGAGTCTTTAGACGTCGAATCTATCATGCATTATATGTTGTTTATCCTTTCTTAACTCATAAAGAAACGTGTTCTTTATTCAATGATTTGATTAAATGAAGAGATAATGAGTCTTTAAACGTCGAATCTATCATGCATTATATGATGTTTATCTTTTCTTAACTCATAAAGAAATGAGTTCTTTATTCCATGATTCGATTAAACAAAGAGATAATTACATTCTAGACGTCGAATCTATCATGCATTATATGTTGTTTATCCTTTCTTAACTAATAAAGATACGAGTTCTTTATTCAATGATTCGATTAAACGAAGAGATAATAAGTCTTTAAACGTCGAATCTATCATGCATTATATATTGTTTATCCTTTCTTAACTCATAAGGAAATGAGTTTTTTATTTAATGATTCAATTAAATGAAGAGATAATGAGTATTTAAACGTCAAATCTATCATGCATTATATATTGTTTATCCGTTCTTAACTCATAAGGAAAGGAGTTTTTATTCAAAAATTCGTTTAAAAGAAGTGATAATGAGTATTTAAACGTCGAATCTATGATGCATTATATGTTGTTTATCCTTTCTTAACTCATAAGGAAACGAGTTCTTTATTCAATGATTCGATTAAATGAATAGATAATGAGTCTTTAAACGTCGAATCTATCATGCATTATGTGTTGTTTATCCTTTCTTAACTCATATGAAAACGAGTTCTTTATTCAATGATTTGATTAAATGGAGAGATAATAAGTCTTTAAACATCGAATCTATCATGCATTATATGTTGTTTATCCTTTCTTAACTCATAAAGAAATGAGTTCTTTATTCAATGATTCGATTAAACAAAGAGATAATAAGTATTTCAACGTCGAATCTATCATACATTATATATTGTTTATCCTTTCTTAACTCATAAGGAAAGGAGTTTTTATATTCAAAGATTCGTTTAAAAGAAGTGATAATTAGTATTTGGACGTCGAATTTATCATGCATTATATGTTGTTTATCATTTCTTAACACATAAGGAAACGAGTTCTTTATTCAATGATTCGATTAAATGAAGAGATAATGAGTCTTTAAATGTCGAATCTATCATGCATTATATGTTGTTTTTCCTTTCTTAACTCATAAGGAAACGAGTTATTTATTCAATGATTCGATTAAACAAAGAGATAATTACTCTTTAGACGTCGAATCTATCATACATTATATATTGTTTATCCTTCCTTGAATCATAAGGAAAGGAGTTTTTTATTGAATGATTCATCTAAATGAAGTGATAATGAGTCTTTAGACGTCGAATCTATCATGCATTCTTAACTCATTAGGAAACGAGTTCTTTATTCAATGATTCGATTAAATGAAGAGAAAATGAGTCTTTAAACGTCGAATCTATCATGCATTATATGTTGTTTATCCTTTCTTAACTCATAAGGAAACGAGTTCTTTATTCATGATTCGATTAAACGAAGAGATAATAAGTATTTGAACGTCGAATCTATCATGCATTATATATTGTTTATCCTTTCTTAACTCATAAGAGAAGGAGTTTTTTATTAAAAATTCATTTAAAAGAAGTGATAATGAGTATTTAAACGTCGAATCTATGATGCATTATATGTTGTTTATCCTTTCTAAACTCATAAGGAAACGAGTTCTTTATTTAATGATTCAATTAAATGAAGAGATAATGAGTCTTTAAACGTCAAATCTATCATGCATTATATGTTTTTTATCCTTTCTTAACTCATAAGAAAAGGAGTTTTTTATTCAAATATTCGTTTAAAAGAAGTGATAATGAGTATTTAGACGTCGAATTTATCATGCATTATATGTTGTTTATCCTTTCTTAACTCATAAGGAAACGAGTTCTTTATTCAATGATTCGATTAAATGAAGAGATAATGAGTCTTTAAACGTCGAATCTATCATGCATTATATGTTGTTTATCATTTCTTAACTCATAAGGAAACGAGTTCTTTATTCATGATTCGATTAAACGAAGAGATAATAAGTATTTGAATGTCGAATCTACCATGCATTATATATTGTTTATCCTTTCTTAACTCGTAAGGAAAGGAGATTTTTATTCAAAAATTCGTTTAAAAGAAGTGATAATGAGTATTTAGACGTCGAATCTATCATGCATTATATGTTGTTTATCCTTTCTTTACTCATAAGGAAACGAGTTCTTTATTTAATGATTTAATTAAATGAAGAGATAATGAGTCTTTAAACGTCAAATCCATCATGCATTATATGTTGTTTATCCTTTCTTAACTCATAAGGAAACGAGTTCTTTATTCAAAGATTCGTTTAAAAGAAGTGATAATGAGTATTTAAACATCGAATTTATCTTGCATTATATGTTGTTTATCCTTTCTTAACTCATAAGGAAACGAGTTCTTTATTCAATGATTCGATTAAATGAAGAGATAATGAGTCTTTAAACGTCGAATCTATCATGCATTCTATGTTGTTTATCCTTTCTTAACCATAAGGAAACGAGTTCTTTATTCATGATTCGATTAAACGAAGAGATAATAAGTCTTTAAACGTCGAATCTATCATGCATTATATATTGTTTATCCTTTCTTAACTCATAAGGAAAGGAGTTTTTTATTCAAAAATTCGTTTAAAAGAAGTGATAATGAGTATTTAAATGTCGAATCTATTATGCATTATATGTTGTTTATCCTTTCTTAACTCATAAGGAAACGAGTTCTTTATTTTATGATTCAATTAAATGAAGAGATAATGAGTATTTAAACGTCAAATCTATCATGCATTATACGTTGTTTATCCTTTCTTAACTCATAAGGAAACGAGTTCTTTATTCAATGATTCGATTAAATGAAGAGATAATGAGTCTTTAAACGTCGAATCTATTATGCATTATATGTTGTTTATCCTTTCTTAACTCATAAGGAAACGAGTTCTTTATTCAATGATTCGATTAAACAAAGAGATAATTACTCTTTAGACGTCGAATCTATCATGCATTATATATTGTTTATCCTTTCTTAAATCATAAGGAAAGGAGTTTTTTATTCAATGATCCGTCTAAACGAAGTGATAATGAGTCTTTAGACGTCGAATCTATCATGCATTATATGTTGTTTATCCTTTCTTAACTCATAAAGAAACGTGTTCTTTATTCAATGATTCGATTAAATGAAGAGATAATGAGTCTTTAAATGTCGAATCTATCATGCATTATATGATGTTTATCTTTTCTTAACTCATAAAGAAATGAGTTCTTTATTCAATGATTCGATTAAACAAAGAGATAATTACTCTCTAGACGTCAAATCTATCATGCATTATATGTTGTTTATCCTTTCTTAACTCATAAAGATACGAGTTCTTTATTCAATGATTCGATTAAATGAAGAGATAATAAGTCTTTAAATGTCGAATCTATCATGCATTATATGTTGTTTATCTTTTCTTAACTCATAAAGAAATGATTTCTTTATTCGATGATTCGATTAAACAAAGAGATAATGAATCTTTAGACGTCGAATCTATCATGCATTATATATTGTTTATCCTTTCTTAAGTAATATGGAAAGGAGTTTTTATTCAACGATTCGATTAAACGAAGTGATAATGAGTGTTTAGACGTCGAATTTATCATACATTATATGTTGTTTATCCTTTCTTAACTCATAAGGAAACGAGTTCTTTATTCAATGATTTGATTAAATGAAGAGATAATGAGTCTTTAAACGTCGAATCTATCATGCATTATATGTTGTTTATCTTTTCTTAACTCATAAGGAAACGAGTTCTTTATTCATGATTCGATTAAACGAAGAGATAATAAGTATTTGAACGTCGAATCTATCATGCATTATATATTGTTTATCCTTTCTTAACTCATAAGGAAACGAGTTCTTTATTTAATGATTCAATTAAATGAAGAGATAATGAGTCTTTAAACATCGTATTTATCATGCATTATATGTTGTTTATCCTTTCTTAACTCATAAGAAAACGAGTTCTTTATTCATGATTCGATTAAACGAAGAGATAATAAGTATTTGAACGTCGAATCTATCATGCATTATATATTGTTTATCCTTTCTTAAATCATAAGGAAAGGAGTTTTTTATTCAAAAATTTGTTTAAAAGAAGTGATAATGAGTATTTAAACGTCGAATCTGTGATGCATTATATGTTGTTTATCCTTTCTTAACTCATAAGGAAACGATTTCTTTATTTAATGATTCAATTAAATGAAGAGATAATGAGTATTTGAACGTCAAATCTATCATGCATTATATGTTGTTTATCCTTTCTTAACTCATTAGGAAAGGAGTTTTTTATTCAAAGATTCGTTTAAAAGAAGTGATAATGAGTATTTAGACGTCGAATTTATCATGCATTATATGTTGTTTATCCTTTCTTAACTCATATGAAAACGAGTTCTTTATTCAATGATTCGATTAAATGAAGAGATAATAAGTCTTTAAACGTCAAATCTATCATGCAATATATGTTGTTTATCCTTTCTTAACTCATAAAGAAATGAGTTCTTTATTCAATGATTCGATTAAACAAAGAGATAATAAGTATTTGAACGTCGAATCTATCATACATTATATATTGTTTATCCTTTCTTAACTCATAAGGAAAGGAGTTTTTTATTCAAAGATTCGTTTAAAAGAAGTGATAATGAGTATTTGGACGTCGAATTTATCATGCATTATATGTTGTTTATCCTTTCTTAACTCATAAGGAAACGAGTTCTTTATTCAATGATTCGATTAAATGAAGAGATAATGAGTCTTTAAACGTCGAATCTATCATGCATTATATGTTGTTTATCATTTCTTAACTCATAAAGGAAACGAGTTCTTTATTCATGATTTGATTAAACGAAGAGATTTATAAGTATTTGAACGTCGAATCTATCATGCATTATATATTGTTTATCCTTTCTTAACTCATAAGGAAAGCAGTTTTTTATTCAAAAATTCGTTTAAAAGAAGTGATAATGAGTATTTAGACGTCGAATCTATCATGCATTATATGTTGTTTATCCTTTCTTAACTCATAAGGAAAGGAGTTTTTTATTCAAAGATTCGTTTAAAAGAAGTGATAATGAGTATTTAAACGTCGAATCGATCATGCATTTTATGTTGTTTATCCTTTCTTAACTCATAAGGAAACGAGTTCTTTATTCAATGATTCGATTAAATGAAGAGATAATGAGTCTTTAAACATCGAATTTATCATGCATTATGCGTTGTTTATCCTTTCTTAACTCATAAGGAAACGAGTTCTTTATTCATGATTCGATTAAACGAAGAGATAATAAGTATTTGAACGTCGAATCTATCATGCATTATATATTGTTTATCCTTTCTTAACTCATAAGGAAAGGAGGTTTTATTCAAAAATTCGTTTAAAAGAAGTGATAATGAGTATTTAAACGTCGTATCTATTATGCATTATATGTTGTTTATCCTTTCTTAACTCATAAGGAAACGAGTTCTTTATTTAATGATTCAATTAAATGAAGAGATAATGAGTATTTAAACGTCAAATCTATGATGCATTATATGTTGTTTATCCTTTCTTAACTCATAAGGAAACGAGTTCTTTATTTAATGATTCAATTAAATGAAGAGATAATGAGTATTTGAACGTCAAATCTATCATGCATTATATGTTGTTTATCCTTTCTTAACTCATGAGAAAAGGAGTTTTTTATTCAAAGATTCGTTTAAAAGAAGTGATAATTAGTATTTAGACGTCGAATTTATCATGCATTATATGTTGTTTATCCTTTCTTAACTCATAAGGAAATGAGTTCTTTATTCATTGATTCGATTAAATGAAGGGATAATGAAAGATAACGTCGAATCTATCATGCATTATATGCTGTTTATCCATCCTTAACTCATAAGGAAACGAGTTCTTTATTCATGATTCGATTAAACGAAGAGAAAATAAGTATTTGAACGTCGAATCTATCATGCATTATATATTGTTTATCCTTTCTTAACTCATAAGGAAAGGAGTTTTTTATTCAAAAATTCATTTAAAATAAGTGATAATGAGTATTTAAACGTCGAATCTATGATGCATTATATGTTGTTTATCCTTTCTTAACTCATAAGGAAACGAGTTCTTTATTTAATGATTCAATTAAATGAAGAGATAATGAGTATTTAAACGTCAAATCTATAATGCATTATATGTTGTTTATCCTTTCTTAACTCATGAGGAAAGGAGTTTTTTATTCAAAGATTCGTTTAAAAGAAGTGATAATGAGTATTTAGACGTCAAATTTATCATGCATTATATGTTTTTTATCCTTTCTTAACTCATAAGGAAACAAGTTCTTTATTCAATGATTCGATTAAATGAATAGATAATGAGTCTTTAAACGTCGAATCTATCATGCATTATATGTTGTTTATCCTTTCTTAACTCATATGAAAACGAGTTCTTTATTCAATGATTCGATTAAATGAAGAGATAATAAGTCTTTAAACGTCGAATCTATCATGCATTATATGTTGTTTATCCTTTCTTAACCATAAGGAAACGAGTTCTGTATTCATGATTCGATTAAATGAAGAGATAATAAGTCTTTAAACGTCGAATCTATCATGCATTATATATTGTTTATCCTTTCTTAACTCATAAGGAAAGGAGTTTTTATTCAAAAATTCATTTAAAAGAAGTGATAATGAGTATTTAAACGTCGTATCTATTATGCATTATATGTTGTTTATCCTTTCTTAACTCATAAGGAAACGAGTTCTTTATTTAATGATTCAATTAAATGAAGAGATAATGAGTATTTAAACGTCAAATCTATCATGCATTATATGTTGTTTATCCTTTCTTAACTCATAAGGAAACGAGTTCTTTATTCAATGATTCGATTAAATGAATAGATAATGAGTCTTTAAATGTCGAATCTATCATGCATTATATGTTGTTTATCCTTTCTTAACTCATATGAAAATGAGTTCTTTATTCAATGATTCGATTAAATTAAGAGATAATAAGTCTTTAAACGTCGAATCTATCATGCATTATATGTTGTTTATCCTTTCTTAACTCATAAGAAATGAGTTCTTTATTCAATGATTCGATTAAACAAAGAGATAATAAGTATTTGAACGTCGAATCTATCATACATTATATATTGTTTATCCTTTCTTAACTCATAAGGAAAGGAGTTTTTTTATTCAAAGATTCGTTTAAAAGAAGTGATAATTAGTATTTGGACGTCGAATTTATCATGCATTATATGTTGTTTATCCTTTCTTAACTCAAAAGGAAACGAGTTCTTTATTCAATGATTCGATTAAATGAAGAGATAATGAGTCTTTAAATGTCGAATCTATCATGCATTATATGTTGTTTTTCCTTTCTTAACTCATAAGGAAACGAGTTCTTTATTCAATGATTCGATTAAACAAAGAGATAATTACTCTTTAGACGTCGAATCTATCATACATTATATATTGTTTATCCTTTCTTAAATCATAAGGAAAGGAGTTTTTTATTGAATGATTTATCTAAACGAAGTGATAATGAGTCTTTAGACGTCGAATCTATCATGCATTCTTAACTCATTAGGAAACGAGTTCTTTATTCAATGATTCGATTAAATGAAGAGAAAATGAGTCTTTAAACGTCGAATCTATCATGCATTATATGTTGTTTATCCTTTCTTAACTCATAAGGAAACGAGTTCTTTATTCAAATATTTGTTTAAAAGAAGTGATAATGAGTATTTAAACGTCGAATCTATGATGCATTATATGTTGTTTATCCTTTCTTAACTCATAAGGAAACGAGTTCTTTATTTAATGATTCAATTAAATGAAGAGATAATGAGTCTTTAAACGTCAAATCTATCATGCATTATATGTTTTTTATCCTTTCTTAACTCATAAGGAAAAGAGTTTTTTATTCAAAGATTCATTTAAAAGAAGTGATAATTAGTATTTAGACGTCGAATTTATCATGCATTATATGTTGTTTATCCTTTCTTAACTCATAATGAAACGAGTTCTTTATTCAATGATACGATTAAATGAAGAGATAATGAGTCTTTAAACGTCGAATCTATCATGCATTATATATTGTTTATCATTTCTTAACTCATAAGGAAACGAGTTCTTTATTCATGATTCGATTAAACGAAGAGATAATAAGTATTTGAATGTCGAATCTACCATGCATTATATATTGTTTATCCTTTCTTAACTCGTAAGGAAAGGAGATTTTTATTCAAAATTTCGTTTAAAAGAAGTGATAATGAGTATTTAGACGTCGAATCTATCATGCATTATATGTTGTTTATCCTTTCTTTACTCATAAGGAAACGAGTTCTTTATTTAATTATTTAATTAAATGAAGAGATAATGAGTCTTTAAACGTCAAATCCATCATGCATTATATGTTGTTTATCCTTTCTTAACTCATAAGGAAAGGAGTTTTTTATTCAAAGATTCGTTTAAAAGAAGTGATAATGAGTATTTAAACATCGAATTTATCATGCATTATATGTTGTTTATCCTTTCTTAACTCATAAGGAAACGAGTTATTTATTCAATGATTCGATTAAATGAAGAGATAATGAGTCTTTAAACGTCGAATCTATCATGCATTATATGTTGTTTATCCTTTCTTAACCATAAGGAAACGAGTTCTTTATTCATGATTCGATTAAACGAAGAGATAATAAGTGTTTAAACGTCGAATCTATCATGCATTATATATTGTTTATCCTTTCTTAACTCATAAGAAAAGGAGTTTTTTATTCAAAAATTCGTTTAAAAGAAGTGATAATGAGTATTTAAACGTCGAATCTATTATGCATTATATGTTGTTTATCCTTTCTTAACTCATAAGGAAACGAGTTCTTTATTTAATGATTCAATTAAATGAAGAGATAATGAGTATTTAAACGTCAAATCTATCATGCATTATACGTTGTTTATCCTTTCTTAACTCATAAGGAAACGAGTTCTTTATTCAATGATTCGATTAAATGAAGAGATAATGAGTCTTTAAAAGTCGAATCTATTATGCATTATATGTTGTTTATCCTTTCTTAACTCATAAGGAAACGAGTTCTTTATTTAATGATTCAATTAAATGAAGTGATAATGAGTATTTGAACGTCAAATCTATCAGGCATTATATGTTGTTTATCCTTTCTTAACTCATGAGAAAAGGAGTTTTTTATTCAAAGATTCGTTTAAAAGAAGTGATAATTAGTATTTAGACGTCGAATTTATCATGCATTATATGTTGTTTATCCTTTCTTAACTCATAAGGAAATGAGTTCTTTATTCATTGATTCGATTAAATGAAGGGATAATGAAAGATAACGTCGAATCTATCATGCATTATATGTTGTTTATCCATCCTTAACTCATAAGGAAACGAGTTCTTTATTCATGATTCGATTAAACGAAGGGAAAATAAGTATTTGAACGTCGAATCTATCATGCATTATATATTGTTTATCCTTTCTTAACTCATAAGGAAAGGAGTTTTTTATTCAAAAATTCATTTAAAAGAAGTGATAATGAGTATTTAAACGTCGAATCTATGATGCATTATATGTTGTTTATCCTTTCTTAACTCATAAGGAAACGAGTTCTTTATTTAATGATTCAATTAAATGAAGAGATAATGAGTATTTAAACGTCAAATCTATAATGCATTATATGTTGTTTATCCTTTCTTAACTCATGAGGAAAGGAGTTTTTTATTCAAAGATTCGTTTAAAAGAAGTGATAATGAGTATTTAGACGTCAAATTTATCATGCATTATATGTTTTTTATCCTTTCTTAACTCATAAGGAAACGAGTTCTTTATTCAATGATTCGATTAAATGAATAGATAATGAGTCTTTAAACGTCGAATCTATCATGCATTATATGTTGTTTATCCTTTCTTAACTCATATGAAAACGAGTTCTTTATTCAATGATTCGATTAAATGAAGAGATAATAAGTCTTTAAACGTCGAATCTATCATGCATTATATGTTGTTTATCCTTTCTTAACCATAATGAAACGAGTTCTGTATTCATGATTCGATTAAATGAAGAGATAATAAGTCTTTAAACGTCGAATCTATCATGCATTATATATTGTTTATCCTTTCTTAACTCATAAGGAAAGGAGTTTTTATTCAAAAATTCATTTAAAAGAAGTGATAATGAGTATTTAAACGTCGTATCTATTATGCATTATATGTTGTTTATCCTTTCTTAACTCATAAGGAAACGAGTTCTTTATTTAATGATTCAATTAAATGAAGAGATAATGAGTATTTAAACGTCAAATCTATCATGCATTATATGTTGTTTATCCTTTCTTAACTCATAAGGAAACGAGTTCTTTATTCAATGATTCGATTAAATGAATAGATAATGAGTCTTTAAACGTCGAATCTATCATGCATTATATGTTGTTTATCCTTTCTTAACTCATATGAAAATGAGTTCTTTATTCAATGATTCGATTAAATTAAGAGATAATAAGTCTTTAAACGTCGAATCTATCATGCATTATATGTTGTTTATCCTTTCTTAACTCATAAAGAAATGAGTTCTTTATTCAATGATTCGATTAAACAAAGAGATAATAAGTATTTGAACGTCGAATCTATCATACATTATATATTGTTTATCCTTTCTTAACTCATAAGGAAAGGAGTTTTTTTATTCAAAGATTCGTTTAAAAGAAGTGATAATTAGTATTTGGACGTCGAATTTATCATGCATTATATGTTGTTTATCCTTTCTTAACTCAAAAGGAAACAAGTTCTTTATTCAATGATTCGATTAAATGAAGAGATAATGAGTCTTTAAATGTCGAATCTATCATGCATTATATGTTGTTTTTCCTTTCTTAACTCATAAGGAAACGAGTTCTTTATTCAATGATTCGATTAAACAAAGAGATAATTACTCTTTAGACGTCGAATCTATCATACATTATATATTGTTTATCCTTTCTTAAATCATAAGGAAAGGAGTTTTTTATTGAATGATTTATCTAAACGAAGTGATAATGAGTCTTTAGACGTCGAATCTATCATGCATTCTTAACTCATTAGGAAACGAGTTCTTTATTCAATGATTCGATTAAATGAAGAGAAAATGAGTCTTTAAACGTCGAATCTATCATGCATTATATGTTGTTTATCCTTTCTTAACTCATAAGGAAACGAGTTCTTTATTCATGATTCGATTAAACGAAGAGATAATAAGTATTTGAACGTCGAATCTATCATGCATTATATATTGTTTATCCTTTCTTAACTCATAAGAAAAGGAGTTTTTTATTCAAATATTTGTTTAAAAGAAGTGATAATGAGTATTTAAACGTCGAATCTATGATGCATTATATGTTGTTTATCCTTTCTTAACTCATAAGGAAACGAGTTCTTTATTTAATGATTCAATTAAATGAAGAGATAATGAGTCTTTAAACGTCAAATCTATCATGCATTATATGTTTTTTATCCTTTCTTAACTCATAAGGAAAAGAGTTTTTTATTCAAAGATTCATTTAAAAGAAGTGATAATTAGTATTTAGACGTCGAATTTATCATGCATTATATGTTGTTTATCCTTTCTTAACTCATAATGAAACGAGTTCTTTATTCAATGATACGATTAAATGAAGAGATAATGAGTCTTTAAACGTCGAATCTATCATGCATTATATGTTGTTTATCATTTCTTAACTCATAAGGAAACGAGTTCTTTATTCATGATTCGCTTAAACGAAGAGATAATAAGTATTTGAATGTCGAATCTACCATGCATTATATATTGTTTATCCTTTCTTAACTCGTAAGAAAAGGAGATTTTTATTCAAAATTTCGTTTAAAAGAAGTGATAATGAGTATTTAAACGTCGAATCTATCATGCATTATATGTTGTTTATCCTTTCTTTACTCATAAGGAAACGAGTTCTTTATTTAATGATTTAATTAAATGAAGAGATAATGAGTCTTTAAACGTCAAATCCATCATGCATTATATGTTGTTTATCCTTTCTTAACTCATAAGGAAAGGAGTTTTTTATTCAAAGATTCGTTTAAAAGAAGTGATAATGAGTATTTAAACATCGAATTTATCATTCATTATATGTTGTTTATCCTTTCTTAACTCATAAGGAAACGAGTTATTTATTCAATGATTCGATTAAATGAAGAGATAATGAGTCTTTAAACGTCGAATCTATCATGCATTATATGTTGTTTATCCTTTCTTAACCATAAGGAAACGAGTTCTTTATTCATGATTCGATTAAACGAAGAGATAATAAGTCTTTAAACGTCGAATCTATCATGCATTATATATTGTTTATCCTTTCTTAACTCATAAGAAAAGGAGTTTTTTATTCAAAAATTCGTTTAAAAGAAGTGATAATGAGTATTTTAACGTCGAATCTATTATGCATTATATGTTGTTTATCCTTTCTTAACTCATAAGGAAACGAGTTCTTTATTTAATGATTCAATTAAATGAAGAGATAATGAGTATTTAAACGTCAAATCTATCATGCATTATACGTTGTTTATCCTTTCTTAACTCATAAGGAAACGAGTTCTTTATTCAATGATTCGATTAAATGAAGAGATAATGAGTCTTTAAAAGTCGAATCTATTATGCATTATATGTTGTTTATCCTTTCTTAACTCATAAGGAAACGAGTTCTTTATTTAATGATTCAATTAAATGAAGAGATAATGAGTATTTGAACGTCAAATCTATCATGCATTATATGTTGTTTATCCTTTCTTAACTCATGAGAAAAGGAGTTTTTTATTCAAAGATTCGTTTAAAAGAAGTGATAATTAGTATTTAGACGTCGAATTTATCATGCATTATATGTTGTTTATCCTTTCTTAACTCATAAGGAAATGAGTTCTTTATTCATTGATTCGATTAAATGAAGGGATAATGAAAGATAACGTCGAATCTATCATGCATTATATGTTGTTTATCCATCCTTAACTCATAAGGAAACGAGTTCTTTATTCATGATTCGATTAAACGAAGAGAAAATAAGTATTTGAACGTCGAATCTATCATGCATTATATATTGTTTATCCTTTCTTAACTCATAAGGAAAGGAGTTTTTTATTCCAAAATTCATTTAAAAGAAGTGATAATGAGTATTTAAACGTCGAATCTATGATGCATTATATGTTGTTTATCCTTTCTTAACTCATAAGGAAACGAGTTCTTTATTTAATGATTCAATTAAATGAAGAGATAATGAGTATTTAAACGTCAAATCTATAATGCATTATATGTTGTTTATCCTTTCTTAACTCATGAGGAAAGGAGTTTTTTATTCAAAGATTCGTTTAAAAGAAGTGATAATGAGTATTTAGACGTCAAATTTATCATGCATTATATGTTTTTTATCCTTTCTTAACTCATAAGGAAACGAGTTCTTTATTCAATGATTCGATTAAATGAATAGATAATGAGTCTTTAAACGTCGAATCTATCATGCATTATATGTTGTTTATCCTTTCTTAACTCATATGAAAACGAGTTCTTTATTCAATGATTCGATTAAATGAAGAGATAATTGTTGGATTGCATACTAAAAGTCTAGCTTTTTGTATGAACAATATTATAACAATTAATTTGAAATGAGAATCATATGATCAAATGATTGCATCTTATAATTTATTTATATGTTCGATGCAATAGTCCACTTACTTTATATTGTAGATAATATGTTGTGCGACAACACGCGGAAGATCATATTATCGGTTTCCTTATAAAGTATAAACAGATGCTCACAACTGAGATAGACGGGGACTCTCTATCGGGATGGTTGTAGTGTGGTTTGGTATTAGCTTGTCTTGGCTATAGAATCACATTAGTGCACTTGTGTGTATTGAGCAGGACCGCTTGAGATCGTTCGACTTATACTGACTTATAGGAAAACTTGATCTCAGTTATTATGGAAGTTCGTGCTCTTAATCCCTATACAATAACCTCGACACGTAGGGCAGTATGTATTTCTTTGATTCATCAATGGGTGAGATTTACATGTAATTAAATCAACAAACTCGATGAGTTGGGAAGTAGTGTTATCTCTATGGTGTGCTGTTGATTGTAGAAGGAATCCGTGTCCGTCATAGGTTGATGATGTCCCCTTGAGGAGCTCATAAGGATTATCATGTAAACCCTGCAGGTGGAATTTATTCCGGCATGATAATGAGGTTGAGTGGTACTACTCTTGGATGAGATATTAATTAATTGAGTTGTCAGTAACTTAAATTAATTAATGGACATTGTATATCTTAAACATGGGGAGACTAACGGGCTCATAATAAGAAGGAGCCCAAAACGTAATTTTGGGATTGGTACGGTAGTGCAGTAATAATATTTTAGTGGAATATATTATTATTATTGGACTTAAGTATAAGCTTTGGGCTAAGCTTGGATACTTAAGCCCAATGGAGGCCCAACCCAATTTCTCCTCCTGGTCCCTGCTGTAGCCCATGTATATAAGTCACCTCAGTTTGTTCTAAACCTAACTCTGCGCCTAACATACGAGAGAGAGAGTGAACAGCAGATTGAGTAGGTCTCGTAGATCGTCGCCCACACGACGTCGAGATCGGACTTGGGACATACAGCAGAAGACCGGAAGGTCGTTTGCTGCTGCAGTTCGTCATGTTCCAAAATTCATATAAAATCGTACATTTCTTCGATTTTGATGTATTGTATACTGATGGAAAGCCGTCGAAGAGAGAATCGTATGAGCACAAAGATCACTTAATTCCGACATCAGAAGAGGAACTTATGGCTATTCTCGTGGGACTGCGCAGACTGCCAGCGAGAATTCAACCTCTACATCAACCCTTGGTGAAAGGTAATGCGTTTCATGTTTACTTGCTTCCGCTGCTTGTTAGAAATACATGGAACCCTAACAGGTCACGTTAACCAAACGATCGAGCGCCAACAATTGGTATCAGAGCTTCGGTTTCGTGGTGAAGCGTGACACGTTAGGCTAGGGTTTATGTGATTAATTTTTCGGAATTAGGATCACATGTTTAGGGTTTTGGTTTTATTGCGCAAACCATGAATATCCCTATGTGATATATACCCTGTATCATATCTATTCGTCCATGGTTGTGTGTGAGAGGATTCGACGAAAATTGTTCGTCAATTTCACATGCAAAGAAGAAAAAGAGGGCAAAAATTGTATCACGTTTTTTAGAGAAAATCCAACGCAGTGATATTGTAGAGGCAATAACCAGAGTTTCAACGGTCGGATTGAGCTGTAATTTGGTCAGCACGTTCAGATCTTGTGGATGTACATTCTGAACGGTGGAGATCGAATTTGGAACTTTTTCGTGCTAGGATTACGCTGAAAACAGAAGCAGATTTTTGGGCGATTCTGTTTTGCGCAGTCGAGGGAAAAGAGCCGTTTCTCACAAACTAACCGTGAGATCGAGCTGTAATTTGGTCAGCACGTTCGGACCTTATGGATGTACATTCTGAACGGTGGAGATCGAAATTTGTAGCTTTTTCTTGCTGGGATTACGCTGAAAACAGAAGCAGATATTTGGGCGATTCTGTTTTGCGCAGTCGGGGGAAAAGAGCCAGTTCTATCAAACTATCCGTTGGATCGGGCTGTAATTTGGTCAGAACGTTCATACCTTGTGTATGTAAATTCTGAACGGTGGAGATCGAATTTGGAACTTTTTCGTGCTAGGATTACGCTGAAAACAGAAGCAGATTTTTGGGCGATTCTGTTTTGCGCAGTCGAGGGAAAAGAGCCGTTTCTCACAAACTAACCGTGAGATCGAGCTGTAATTTGGTCAGCACGTTCGGACCTTATGGATGTACATTCTGAACGGTGGAGATCGAAATTTGTAGCTTTTTCTTGCTGGGATTACGCTGAAAACAGAAGCAGATATTTGGGCGATTCTGTTTTGCGCAGTCGGGGGAAAAGAGCCAGTTCTATCAAACTATCCGTTGGATCGGGCTGTAATTTGGTCAGAACGTTCATACCTTGTGTATGTAAATTCTGAACGGTGGAGATCGAATTTGGAACTTTTTCGTGCTAGGATTACGCTGAAAACAGAAGCAGATTTTTGGGCGATTCTGTTTTGCGCAGTCGAGGGAAAAGAGCCGTTTCTCACAAACTAACCGTGAGATCGAGCTGTAATTTGGTCAGCACGTTCGGACCTTATGGATGTACATTCTGAACGGTGGAGATCGAAATTTGTAGCTTTTTCTTGCTGGGATTACGCTGAAAACAGAAGCAGATATTTGGGCGATTCTGTTTTGCGCAGTCGGGGGAAAAGAGCCAGTTCTATCAAACTATCCGTTGGATCGGGCTGTAATTTGGTCAGAACGTTCATACCTTGTGTATGTAAATTCTGAACGGTGGAGATCGAATTTGGAGCTTGTTCTTGCTGGGATTACGCTGAAAACAGAAGCAGATCTTTGGGCGATTCTGTTTTGCGCAGTCGAGGGAAAAGAGCCGTTTCTCACAAAATAACCGTTGGATCGACCTGTAATTTGGACAGCATGTTCAGGACTTACAGTAATAGATTCTGGACGGTGGAGATTAGATTCTGAGAGTTTTGCAGTTTTGAACTACGAACGACAGTTGGTGTAGTTTGGTGTTGCGCGTTGGGCTGAACTTGGTTTCATGCAAGTAGGCCCTTGGACGAGCGACAGTCCGGGCGAGGGGCGCTCGTCAAGGCACTTGGAGCGCTCCCTGACACGATTGGCGGTGGGATATGGCGATGGACGTCTTGGGGCCTTGTTGCGTAAGGCATCGATTCCACAGTAGGAGTGTCGGACAAGACATTAAAATTTAGAGGCGTTTTTATTCCTAATATATATAACTGTCATAATTGATTTAATTGTCTATTATTGTTATATATATATGGATGCCTGATCTCTATGATTTATTGTCTTATATAGAAGCATGCTAGATTGCGTATTATATTTGGTATATTATATGCATGTATTGCTAGAGTGTTGGATAAGACATCCAATTTTAGGAAAACTAATTCCTAATATATAATTGCCATAATAGATTGTATATTATTGTTATATATGGATGTCGAATTAATTCCTAATATATGACTGCTATAATTGATTTAATAATCTATTATTGTCATATATGGATGTCGAATTAATTCCTAATATATAACTGCTATAATTAATTGTCTATTATTGTTATATATGGATGTTGAATTAATTCCTAATATATAACTGACATAATTGATTTAATTATCTATTATTGTTGTATATGGTTGCTCGTCGATATCGATGATTTCGATAATCTAGACGATATCGACGATCGATATCGATAGTTTTGGAATGTTGATAATCTTGATATTTTTCGAATATTTGATAATCTAATCGATATCGATGATTTTGATAATCTGGACGACATCGACGGTCGATATCGATGGTTTCGAAAATTGGACAATCTGGAAATTTCAAAATTTTGATAGTGTGGAAGTCTTTGCTGATATTCGTGCCTGATGGCGAACAATCGAATTCGCTGATATATAACTGTTAATGATTGATTTAATTATTAATTATTGTTATATATGTATGCATGACTCTCTGGGATTTACTGCCTCATGTGCCGTGATAGGAGCATGCTAGAATTGCGTATTTTATTTTATGAATATTATATGCATGTAAAAACCCTCAGTTTTAAATAACTAAGTGGGAGAGGGGATTGGTAATTAATTCCCGCGGCCTCCATTATTGGTTTGTTAGCAATGTGAATAAACTTGCGCGTCGGCATTAGAGCCTTCCTCCCCATCGGATGAGTTTATTCATGGATATTGCTGGAACAGGCTTCTTTAAAATTATGTTTGTAATGTGATGCACATGAACTTGCGCGTTGGCTTAGACCTTCCTCCCTATCGGATGAGTTCATGTGTGGATCACTGTACAGACTTATAATTGATGACTGTAGGAAGTTATCCGAGCGCGTGTGTACTTCTCCATCTGTAAGGCACATAAGCTTGGGCCGCGGACTTGGGGTCAAATAATGGTGTACACTTAGATGTGAATAATAAGTATCCTCCCCATCGGAGTCACTGCTTTTATTTGCATGGCTAAAGAGGAACCGACTATTAATTATTTTGTCATGAGGTTAGGTTGACAAATGAAATTAATGGGTAAAACCTTCTCTTGTAAATGTTCGGGTTTGTAAACGTCCACACTATCGTGGCTTGCAGACTCACGGTGCTTGAGATGTCGGTGAATTTTAATTTTATATTATTTTGAGGGAATCAATATAAAAGGATAAAATTCGAAGATTTGATCGGTGTATTTATTTATGATTCTTTGTAATTTCAAATTGTTTTATCTCGCTTATTGTTGACTAAAAGAAATTATATTTATTGGTCCAAAATTAGATGATTAGAAAAGAATCTTGGTTTTGAATTTTACTGCTTAAGAAAATACATGTGTGTTCTCACAATGGACGTCTCATGATGCCTATTAAAGTCTCTAATGAAGAGATGAGAGGTTCATAGAAATATGATGGTCTCATGTAACTCTTCGGATACTTGAGTAAGTTAAAAGGCAGAAGATCATGATTTAATTTGATGAATGAATTGGGAAAGCATGGAGTATAAATTGAAGGGAAACCTAGATCAATTTAATTCTTTGTGGATTGCCTAGATGTTTTTGAGTAAGTTCCACCTGAATTACAATAGGATGTATATGGTGGAAAACTTCTGGCAAAACATGTGGCAAAGGAAAGCCATTTTCATCATAATGTGAACAAGTTTTATATCTTATTCACTAGTTGTTTAAAACATGATTAGTGATGGCATTTACTGACACGAAGTGTGTAGATACTGGAATCACTAAATGTTTATTACTAAGTGAGGATAAGATTGTTATGACATGGGTAAAACTACAAGAGTAGTGGCTATTGCAGTGGGAGTTGTTTATTTATCTTACGATATGAATAAACGTTTGATTTTATGAAATTGTCTTTACGTACATTTTCATAGAAAGAATTTGATTTCGGTTTCTATGCATTAATAGATGGATACTCCATTTCATTTAAATGACATGGTCATTAAAATGAATGATAGAGTTGTAATCTGTTATGGTACGTTGGTGAACAATTTGTACACTCTTAAATCATGTTTATTCCCTGGATGCGACAAATAGTAATTAATAATGAGTCTTCTAATCTAGTAAGAGAAAGGTACCTTCGGAAATGAATTTCCCACCTTAATGGTGTGACGAATAGAAGGAATAGCACTCTTATGGTAGTGATTAGATAGATGATGAATTATTTGGAATTACTAAATTCATTTTATGGATATGCCCTAGGAACAGTAATTCGTAAGAATGTTTATCTGTTTGTGGGATATCCTAGAAAAATGAAGGATGATTTATTTAGTCCACAAGATCGAAGAGTGATTGTTAACATAAACACTAGATTTTTGGAAAAGGACTATGTAATAAATCAAATACCCATGTATAAGTTGTTCTAAAGGAAGTGAGAGGAAAACACGAAGTATTAGTACCAAGTGTAAAGAGGATATACCACAAGGTAAACTGTGACGCGTGTCACATCTGATATACAATTGCGTGTAGTGTCTTCTCGTAGTGGGAAGGTTGTTCTAACACCTGATAGATATATGTTTTGGGAGAGTCGTGAGGCTTGGTCCCTAGTAAACATGGAGTTAACCCACGGATACGACGAAGCACTACAAGTTAGAAATGCCTAAATCTTAACAAATTGCAATAAATGTTGAAATAGAATCAATAGATTCTAAATAAGATCTGGATGATTGTAGAACCACGGATGGTGTGAAAACCATTGGAAGTGGTCATACAAAATAAAAGAGGATCATACGGTAAGGTGAAAACCTTATAAGTAAAGCTTGTTGGGAAAAGGTATACTCAGAAAGAAAGGGTTCGATTATGAGAAAACCTGTTCGCCAGTAGCTATGCTTATGTTGATCCGGACTCTTTTATCTGTTGCTACTCATATGAAATATGAGGGATAGCAAATAGATGTCGAGACAGCTTTCCTGATTGGAAGTCTTAAGGGAAACATCTATGTGAAGCAACCAGAGTGATTCATTGCAAAGAGCTAAGAGCATTGTGATAGTGAGCTTAAAAGTGTCCATTAATGGACTAAAACAAGCTTCAAGATCATGAAACATCCGTTTTGATGAGGTAATCCAGTGACATGGATCTAATCAATGATCGGATGGGTCTTGTGTATTGAAAAGAGTGATGGAAACGTGGTGGTATTACTTGTACTATACATAGATATTATCTTGCTCATTGGAGACAATGAAAGAGTATTATCGGGCGTATGGGGTATGGTTAATAAAGCGGTATAAGATGAAGGACTTAAGAGGAGCAAAAATATCCTTTTGATCACGGTAATACGGATCACAAGAAAGGATGTTATGCTTATCTCAAGCTTCATGAAATGATACAATCCTTACTCGTTTTAGCATGTGACTTTATCTAAGGAAATGTGTCTTGAGACACAAAAGGAAGATAAAGGAGATGAAAGCAGTTCCTTATGCTTCGATAAATGAGGAAGCCTAATCTAAGGAATGCTATACATGAGTATGGATATCTGTTTTGCTAAATGCATGAACAGTGGGTATCAACGTAACCTGGAACAAGAATGATGAGCTGTGGTAAGACATATATGAAGTGCCTGAGAAGGACTGGAAATTATATGTAAGCTTACTGGACAGATTCACTGCTTCTTGTGGATTACGTAGATTCAGATTTTTTAGTCAGATTGGACGGCAGTAAATTCACCTCAAGGTTATGTGTTTAATTTTAGGAAGTTGAGTCATAATGTGGAGGAGTGTTATATAGAAATGTATTTCAGACTTCGGACTCCATATGGAAAGATGATAAATTGGAGCCTATGAGGCAACCAATGTATCTGTATGACTCTAGAAACTTCATGATGGACTTTGATGTGATTCTAAGTTTGCCCAAGGTTATCACAATTTATATTGATGATATTGGTGCAGTTGCAAACTTGAAGGAATCACAAGTCCATAAGGCAATTAAACACATGGAGCGCAAGTACCACCTGTTACGAGAAATCGTATGATGAGGGGAAGGTTGTTGTTGCCTAGATTGCATCGGATGATGACCTAGTAAATCCATTTACAAGGACATTCAGGCGAGAGCTTTTAATGGTCGTGTAGTGGGAGTGGGAATCAGATGTATGGCAGAAGACATGACAGCATAGTCTTTTAGTATAAGTGGGAGATTGTTGGATTGTATACTAAAAGTCTAGCTTTTTGTATGAACAATATTATAACAATTAATTTGAAATGAGAATCATATGATCAAATGATTGCATCTTATAATTTATTTATATGTTCGATGCAATAGTCCACTTACTTTATATTGTAGATAATATGTTGTGCGACAACACGCGGAAGATCATATTATCGGTTTCCTTATAAAGTATAAACAGATGCTCACAACTGAGATAGACGGGGACTCTCTATCGGGATGGTTGTAGTGTGGTTTGGTATTAGCTTGTCTTGGCTATAGAATCACATTAGTGCACTTGTGTGTATTGAGCAGGACCGCTTGAGATCGTTCGACTTATACTGACTTATAGGAAAACTTGATCTCAGTTATTATGGAAGTTCGTGCTCTTAATCCCTATACAATAACCTCGACACGTAGGGCAGTATGTATTTCTTTGATTCATCAATGGGTGAGATTTACATGTAATTAAATCAACAAACTCGATGAGTTGGGAAGTAGTGTTATCTCTATGGTGTGCTGTTGATTGTAGAAGGAATCCGTGTCCGTCATAGGTTGATGATGTCCCCTTGAGGAGCTCATAAGGATTATCATGTAAACCCTGCAGGTGGAATTTATTCCGGCATGATAATGAGGTTGAGTGGTACTACTCTTGGATGAGATATTAATTAATTGAGTTGTCAGTAACTTAAATTAATTAATGGACATTGTATATCTTAAACATGGGGAGACTAACGGGCTCATAATAAGAAGGAGCCCAAAACGTAATTTTGGGATTGGTACGGTAGTGCAGTAATAATATTTTAGTGGAATATATTATTATTATTGGACTTAAGTATAAGCTTTGGGCTAAGCTTGGATACTTAAGCCCAATGGAGGCCCAACCCAATTTCTCCTCCTGGTCCCTGCTGTAGCCCATGTATATAAGTCACCTCAGTTTGTTCTAAACCTAACTCTGCGCCTAACATACGAGAGAGAGAGTGAACAGCAGATTGAGTAGGTCTCGTAGATCGTCGCCCACACGACGTCGAGATCGGACTTGGGACATACAGCAGAAGACCGGAAGGTCGTTTGCTGCTGCAGTTCGTCATGTTCCAAAATTCATATAAAATCGTACATTTCTTCGATTTTGATGTATTATATACTGATGGAAAGCCGTCGAAGAGAGAATCGTCTGAGCACAAAGATCACTTAATTCCGACATCAGAAGAGGAACTTATGGCTATTCTCGTGGGACTGCGCAGACTGCCAGCGAGAATTCAACCTCTACATCAACCCTTGGTGAAAGGTAATGCGTTTCATGTTTACTTGCTTCCGCTGCTTGTTAGAAATACATGGAACCCTAACGGGTCACGTTAACCAAACGATCGAGCGCCAACAATAATAAGTCTTTAAACGTCGAATCTATCATGCATTATATGTTGTTTATCCTTTCTTAACCATAAGGAAACGAGTTCTGTATTCATGATTCGATTAAACGAATAGATAATAAGTCTTTAAACGTCGAATCTATCATGCATTATATATTGTTTATCCTTTCTTAACTCATAAGGAAAGGAGTTTTATTCAAAAATTCATTTAAAAGAAGTGATAATGAGTATTTAAACGTCGTATCTATTATGCATTATATGTTGTTTACCCTTTCTTAACTCATAAGGAAACGAGTTCTTTATTTAATGATTCAATTAAATGAAGAGATAATGAGTATTTAAACGTCAAATCTATCATGCATTATATGTTGTTTATCCTTTCTTAACTCATAAGGAAACGAGTTCTTTATTCAATGATTCGATTAAATGAATAGATAATGAGTCTTTAAACGTCGAATCTATCATGCATTATATGTTGTTTATCCTTTCTTAACTCATATGAAAATGAGTTCTTTATTCAATGATTCGATTAAATTAAGAGATAATAAGTCTTTAAACGTCGAATCTATCATGCATTATATGTTGTTTATCCTTTCTTAACTCATAAAGAAATGAGTTCTTTATTCAATGATTCGATTAAACAAAGAGATAATAAGTATTTGAACGTCGAATCTATCATACATTATATATTGTTTATCCTTTCTTAACTCATAAGGAAAGGAGTTTTTATATTCAAAGATTCGTTTAAAAGAAGTGTTAATTAGTATTTGGACGTCGAATTTATCATGCATTATATGTTGTTTATCCTTTCTTAACTCATAAGGAAACGAGTTCTTTATTCAATGATTCGATTAAATGAAGAGATAATGAGTCTTTAAATGTCGAATCTATCATGCATTATATGTTGTTTTTCTTTCTTAACTCATAAGGAAACGAGTTCTTTATTCAATGATTCGATTAAACAAAGAGATAATTACTCTTTAGACGTCGAATCTATCATACATTATATATTGTTTATCCTTTCTTAAATCATAAGGAAAGGAGTTTTTTATTGAATGATTTATCTAAACGAAGTGATAATGAGTCTTTAGACGTCGAATCTATCATGCATTCTTAACTCATTAGGAAACGAGTTCTTTATTCAATGATTCGATTAAATGAAGAGAAAATGAGTCTTTAAACATCGAATCTATCATGCATTATATGTTGTTTATCCTTTCTTAACTCATAAGGAAACGAGTTCTTTATTCATGATTCGATTAAACGAAGAGATAATAAGTATTTGAACGTCGAATCTATCATGCATTATATATTGTTTATCCTTTCTTAACTCATAAGAAAAGGAGTTTTTTATTCAAATATTTGTTTAAAAGAAGTGATAATGAGTATTTAAACGTCGAATCTATGATGCATTATATGTTGTTTATCCTTTCTTAACTCATAAGGAAACGAGTTCTTTATTTAATGATTCAATTAAATGAAGAGATAATGAGTCTTTAAACGTCAAATCTATCATGCATTATATGTTTTTTATCCTTTCTTAACTCATAAGGAAAAGAGTTTTTTATTCAAAGATTCATTTAAAAGAAGTGATAATTAGTATTTAGACGTCGAATTTATCATGCATTATACGTTGTTTATCCTTTCTTAACTCATAATGAAACGAGTTCTTTATTCAATGATACGATTAAATGAAGAGATAATGAGTCTTTAAACGTCGAATCTATCATGCATTATATGTTGTTTATCATTTCTTAACTCATAAGGAAACGAGTTCTTTATTCATGATTCGATTAAACGAAGAGATAATAAGTATTTGAATGTCGAATCTACCATGCATTATATATTGTTTATCCTTTCTTAACTCGTAAGGAAAGGAGATTTTTATTCAAAATTTCGTTTAAAAGAAGTGATAATGAGTATTTAGACGTCGAATCTATCATGCATTATATGTTGTTTATCCTTTCTTTACTCATAAGGAAACGAGTTCTTTATTTAATGATTTAATTAAATGAAGAGATAATGAGTCTTTAAACGTCAAATCCATCATGCATTATATGTTGTTTATCCTTTCTTAACTCATAAGGAAAGGAGTTTTTTATTCAAAGATTCGTTTAAAAGAAGTGATAATGAGTATTTAAACATCGAATTTATCATGCATTATATGTTGTTTATCCTTTCTTAACTCATAAGGAAACGAGTTATTTATTCAATGATTCGATTAAATGAAGAGATAATGAGTCTTTAAACGTCGAATCTATCATGCATTATATGTTGTTTATCCTTTCTTAACCATAAGGAAACGAGTTCTTTATTCATGATTCGATTAAACGAAGAGATAATAAGTCTTTAAACGTCGAATCTATCATGCATTATATATTGTTTATCCTTTCTTAACTCATATGAAAAGGAGTTTTTTATTCAAAAATTCGTTTAAAAGAAGTGATAATGAGTATTTAAACGTCGAATCTATTATGCATTATATTTTGTTTATCCTTTCTTAACTCATAAGGAAACGAGTTCTTTATTTAATGATTCAATTAAATGAAGAGATAATGAGTATTTAAACGTCAAAATTATCATGCATTATACGTTGTTTATCCTTTCTTAACTCATAAGGAAACGAGTTCTTTATTCAATGATTCGATTAAATCAAGAGATAATGAGTCTTTAAAAGTCGAATCTATTATGCATTATATGTTGTTTATCCTTTCTTAACTCATAAGGAAATGAGTTCTTTATTCAATGATTCGATTAAACAAAGAGATAATTACTCTTTAGACATCGAATCTATCATGCATTATATATTGTTTATCCTTTCTTAAATCATAAGGAAAGGAGTTTTTTATTCAATGATCCGTCTAAACGAAGTGATAATGAGTCTTTAGACGTCGAATCTATCATGCATTATATGTTGTTTATCCTTTCTTAACTCATAAAGAAACGTGTTTTTTATTCAATGATTCGATTAAATGAAGAGATAATGAGTCTTTAAATGTCGAATCTATCATGCATTATATGATGTTTATCTTTTCTTAACTCATAAAGAAATGAGTTCTTTATTCGATGATTCGATTAAACAAAGAGATAATTACTCTCTAGACGTCGAATCTATCATGCATTATATGTTGTTTATCCTTTCTTAACTCATAAAGATACGATTTCTTTATTCAATGATTCGATTAAATGAAGAGATAATAAGTCTTTAAATGTCGAATCTATCATGCATTATATGTTGTTTATCTTTTCTTAACTCATAAAGAAATGAGTTCTTTATTCGATGATTCGATTAAACAAAGAGATAATGAATCTTTAGACGTCGAATCTATCATGCATTATATATTGTTTATCCTTTCTTAAGTCATATGGAAAGGAGTTTTTATTCAACGAATCGATTAAACGAAGTGATAATGAGTCTTTAGACGTCGAATTTATCATGCATTATATGTTGTTTATCCTTTCTTAACTCATAAGGAAACGAGTTCTTTATTCAATGATTTGATTAAATGAAGAGATAATGAGTCTTTAAACGTCGAATCTATCTTGCATTATATGTTGTTTATCCTTTCTTAACTCATAAGGAAACGAGTTCTTTATTCATGATTCGATTAAACGAAGAGATAATAAGTATTTGAACGTCGAATCTATCATGCATTATATATTGTTTATCCTTTCTTAACTCATAAGGAAACGAGTTCTTTATTCAATGATTTGATTAAATGAAGAGATAATGAGTCTTTAAACGTCGAATCTATCTTGCATTATATGTTGTTTATCCTTTCTTAACTCATAAGGAAACGAGTTTTTTATTCATGATTCGATTAAACGAAGAGATAATAAGTATTTGAACGTCGAATCTATCATGCATTATATATTGTTTATCCTTTCTTAAATCATAAGGAAAGGAGTTTTTTATTCAAAAAATTGTTTAAAAGAAGTGATAATGAGTATTTAAACGTCGAATCTGTGATGCATTATATGTTGTTTATCCTTTCTTAACTCATAAGGAAACGATTTCTTTATTTAATGATTCAATTAAATGAAGAGATAATTAGTATTTGAACGTCAAATCTATCATGCATTATACGTTGTTTATCCTTTCTTAACTCATGAGGAAAAGAGTTTTTTATTCAAAGATTCGTTTAAAAGAAGTGATAATGAGTATTTAGACGTCGAATTTATCATGCATTATATGTTGTTTATCCTTTCTTAACTCATAAGGAAATGAGTTCTTTATTCAATTATTAGATTAAATGAATAGATAATGAGCCTTTAAACGTCGAATCTATCATGCATTATATGTTGTTTATCCTTTCTTAACTCATATGAAAACGAGTTCTTTATTCAATGATTCGATTAAATGAAGAGATAATAAGTCTTTAAACGTCAAATCTATCATGCATTATATGTTGTTTATCCTTTCTTAACTCATAAAGAAATGAGTTCTTTATTCAATGATTCGATTAAACAAAGAGATAATAAGTATTTGAACTTCGAATCTATCATACATTATATATTGTTTATCCTTTCTTAACTCATAAGGAAAGGAGTTTTTTATTCAAAGATTCGTTTAAAAGAAGTGATAATGAGTATTTGGACGTCGAATTTATCATGCATTATATGTTGTTTATCCTTTTTTAACTCATAAGGAAACGAGTTCTTTATTCAATGATTCAATTAAATGAAGAGATAATGAGTCTTTAAACGTCGAATCTATCATGCATTATATGTTGTTTATCATTTCTTAACTCATAAAGGAAACGAGTTCTTTATTCATGATTCGATTAAACGAAGAGATAATAAATATTTGAACGTCGAATCTATCATGCATTATATATTGTTTATCCTTTCTTAACTCATAAGGAAAGGAGTTTTTTATTCAAAAATTTGTTTAAAAGAAGTGATAATGAGTATTTAAACGTCGAATCTATCATGCATTATATGTTGTTTATCCTTTCTTAACTCATAAGGAAACGAGTTCTTTATTTAATGATTCAATTAAATGAAGAGATAATGAGTATTTAAACGTCAAATCTATCATGCATTATATGTTGTTTATCATTTCCTTATGAGCTAAAAGAAGTGATAATGAGTATTTAGACGTCGAATTAATCATGCATTATATGTTGCTTATCCTTTCTTAACCCATAAGAAAACGAGTTCTTTATTTATGATTCGATTAAACGATGAGATAATAAGTATTTGAACGTCGAATCTATCATTCATTATAAATTGTTTATCCTTTCTTAACTCATAAGGAAAGCAGTTTTTTATTCAAAAATTCGTTTTAAAGAAGTGATAATGAGTATTTAGACGTCGAATCTATCATGCATTATATGTTGTTTATCATTTCTTAACTCATAAGGAAACGAGTTCTTTATTCATGATTCGATTAAACGAAGAGATAATAAGTATTTGAACGTCGAATCTATCATGCATTATATATTGTTTATCCTTTCTTAACTCATAAGGAAACGAGTTCTTTATTTAATGATTCAATTAAATGAAGAGATAATGAGTCTTTAAACATCGAATTTATCATGCATCATATGTTGTTTATCCTTTCTTAACTCATAAGGAAACGAGTTCTTTACTCATGATTCGATTAAACGAAGAGATAATAAGTATTTGAACGTCGAATCTATCATGCATTATATATTGTTTATCCTTTCTTAAATAATAAGGAAAGGAGTTTTTTATTCAAAAATTTGTTTAAAAGAAGTGTTAATGAGTATTTAAACATCGAATCTGTGATGCATTATATGTTGTTTATCCTTTCTTAACTCATAAGGAAACGATTTCTTTATTTAATGATTCAATTAAATGAAGAGATAATGAGTATTTGAACGTCAAATCTATCATGCATTATATGTTGTTTATCCTTTCTTAACTCATGAGGAAAGGAGTTTTTTATTCAAAGATTCGTTTAAAAGAAGTGATAATGAGTATTTAGACTTCGAATTTATCATGCATTATATGTTGTTTATCCTTTCTTAACTCATAAGGAAACGAGTACTTTATTCAATGATTAGATTAAATGAATAGATAATGAGTCTTTAAACGTCGAATCTATAATGCATTATATATTGTTTATCCTTTCTTAACTCATATGAAAACGAGTTCTTTATTCAATGATTCGATTAAATGAAGAGATAATAAGTCTTTAAACGTCAAATCTATCATGCATTATATGTTGTTTATCCTTTCTTAACTCATAAAGAAATGAGTTCTTTATTCAATGATTCGATTAACCAAAGAGATAATAAGTATTTGAACGTCGAATCTATCATACAATATATATTGTTTATCCTTTCTTAACTCATATGGAAAGGAGTTTTTTTTTCAAAGATTCGTTTAAAAGAAGTGATAATGAGTATTTGGACGCCGAATTTATCATGCATTATATGTTGTTTATCCTTTCTTAACTCATAAGAAAACGAGTTCATTATTCAATGATTCGATTAAATGAAGAGATAATGAGTCTTTAAACGTCGAATCTATCATGCATTATATGTTGTTTATCATTTCTTAACTCATAAGGAAACGAGTTCTTTATTCATGATTCGATTAAACGAAGAGATAATAAGTATTTGAACGTCGAATCTATCATGCATTATATATTGTTTATCCTTTCTTAAATCATAAGGAAAGGAGTTTTTTATTCAAAAATTTGTTTAAAAGAAGTGGTAATGAGTATTTAAACGTCGAATCTGTGATGCATTATATGTTGTTTATCCTTTCTTAACTCATAAGGCAACGATTTATTTATTTAATGATTCAATTAAATGAAGAGATAATGAGTATTTGAACGTCAAATCTATCATGCATTATATGTTGTTTATCCTTTCTTAACTCATGAGGAAAGGAGTTTTTTATTCAAATATTCGTTTAAAAGAAGTGATAATGAGTATTTAGACTTCGAATTTATCATGCATTATATGTTGTTTATCCTTTCTTAACTCATAAGGAAACGAGTACTTTATTCAATGATTAAATTAAATGAATAGATAATGAGTCTTTAAACGTCGAATCTATAATGCATTATATGTTGTTTATCCTTTCTTAACTCATATGAAAACGAGTTCTTTATTCAATGATTCGATTAAATGAAGAGATAATAAGTCTTTAAACGTCAAATCTATCATGCATTATATGTTGTTTATCCTTTCTTAACTCATAAATAAATGAGCTCTTTATTCAATGATTCGATTAACCAAAGAGATAATAAGTATTTGAACGTCGAATCTATCATACAATATATATTGTTTATCCTTTCTTAACTCATAAGGAAAGGAGTTTTTTTTTCAAAGATTCATTTAAAAGAAGTGATAATGAGTATTTGGACGTCGAATTTATCATGCATTATATGTTGTTTATCCTTTCTTAACTCATAAGGAAACGAGTTCATCATTCAATAATTCGATTAAATGAAGAGATAATGAGTCTTTAAACGTCGAATCTATCATGCATTATATGTTGTTTATCATTTCTTAACTCATAAGGAAATGAGTTCTTTATTCATGATTCGATTAAACGAAGAGATAATAAGTATTTGAACGTCGAATCTATCATGCATTATATATTGTTTATCCTTTCTTAACTAATAAGGAAAGCAGTTTTTTATTCAAAAATTCGTTTAGAAGAAGTGATAATGAGTATTTAGACGTCGAATCTATCATGCATTATATGTTGTTTATCCTTTCTTAACTCATAAGGAAACGAGTTCTTTATTTAATGATTCAATTAAATGAAAGGATAATGAGTCTTTAAACGTCAAATCTATCAAGCATTATATGTTGTTTATCCTTTCTTAACTACTAGGGAAAGGAGTTTTTTATTCAAAGATTCGTTTAAAAGAAGTGATAATGAGTATTTAGACGTCGAATTTATCATGCATTATATGTTGTTATCCTTTCTTAACTCATAAGGAAACGAGTTCTTTATTCAATGATTCGATTAAATGAAGAGATAATGAGTCTTTAAACGTCGAATCTATCATGCATTATATGTTGTTTATCCTTTCTTAACTCATAAGGAAACGAGTTCTTTATTCATGATTTGATTAAACGAAGAGATAATAATTATTTGAACGTCGAATCTATCATGCATTATATATTGTTTATCCTTTCTTAACTCATAAGGAAAGGAGTTTTTTATTCAAAAATTTGTTTAAAAGAAGTGATAATGAGTATTTAAACGTCGAATCTATCATGCATTATATGTTGTTTATGCTTTCTTAACTCATAAGGAAACGAGTTCTTTATTTAATGATTCAATTAAATGAAGAGATAATGAGTATTTAAACGTCAAATCTATCATGCATTATATGTTGTTTATCCTTTCCTTATGAGCTAAAAGAAGTGATAATGAGTATTTAGACGTCGAATTAATCATGCATTATATGTTGCTTATCCTTTCTTAACCCATAAGAAAACGAGTTCTTTATTTATGATTCGATTAAACGATTTGATAATAAGTATTTGAACGTCGAATCTATCATGCATTATAAATTGTTTATCCTTTCTTAACTCATAAGGAAAGCAGTTTTTTATTCAAAAATTCGTTTTAAAGAAGTGATAATGAGTATTTAGACGTCGAATCTATCATTCATTATATGTTTTTTATCCTTTCTTAACTCATAAGGAAACGAGTTCTTTATTTAATGATTCAATTAAATGAAGGGATAATGAGTCTTTAAATGTCGAATCTATCATGCATTATATGTTGTTTATCCTTTCTTAACTCATAAGGAAATGAGTTCTTTATTCAATGATTCGATTAAACAAAGAGATAATTACTCTTTAGACGTTGAATCTATCATGCATTATATATTGTTTATCCTTTCTTAAATCATAAGGAAAGGAGTTTTTTTTGAATGAGTCGTCTAAACGAAGTGATAATGATGTTGGATTGTATACTAAAAGTCTAGCTTTAGTATGAACAATGTTATAACAATATTTGAAATGAGAATCATATGATCAAATGATTGCATCTTATAATTTATTTATATGCACGGTGCAATAGTCCATTTACTTTATACTGTAGATAATATGTTGTGCGACAACACGCGGAAGATCATATTATCGATTTCCTTATAAAGTATAAACAGATGCTCACAACTGAGATAGACGGGGACTCTCTATCGGTATGGTTGTAGTGTGGTTTGGTATTAGCTTGTCTTGGCTATAGAATCACATTAGTGCACTTGTGTGTATTGAGCAGGACCGCTTGAGATCGTTCTTCTTATACTGACTATATAGTAGAACTTGATCTCTGTTATTATGGAAGTTCGTGCTCTTAATCCCTATACAATAACCTCGACACGTAGGGCAGTATGTATTTCTTTGATTCATCAATGGGTGAGATTTATAAGTATTAAATCAACAAACTCGGTGAGTTGGGAAGTAGTGCTGTATCTATGGTGTGCTGTTGATTGTAGAAGGAATCCATGTCCGTCATAGGTTGATGATGTCCCCTTGAGGAGCTCATAAGGTTTATCATGTAAATCTTGCAAGTGGATTAATTTCCGGCATGATAATAAGGTTGAGTGGTACTACTCTCGGATGAGATATTAATTAATTTAAGTTGTCAGTAACTTAATTAATTAATGGACATTGAATATCTTAAACATGGGGAGACTGTCGGGCTTATAATAAGAAGGAGCCCAGAACATAATTTTGGGATTGGACGGGTAGTGCAGTAATAATATTTTAGTGGACTATATTATTATTATTGGATTTAATTAAAAGCTTTGGGCTAAGCTTGGTTAATTAAATTCAATTGAGGCCCAGCCCAATTTCTCCTACTGGTCCCTGCTGTAGCCCAATATATAAGTGAACTCAGCTTCCTGGAACCCTTAGATTATTCCTGCGCCTCTTTTGGTGAGAGAAGGGAAGAGAAGCAGATTGAGAGATCCTGCAGACTGTTGCCCACACAACAGCAGGATCACACTTGGGACATACAGCAGAAGATCGAGAGGTGGTTCTCTGCAACGATCAACCTCTACACCAACCCAGAAGTACGGTAAACATGTTTAAATCGCTTCCGCTGATTGTTTACCTGAAATCCTAAACGGATCACGTTTGAACCACAAGATCCAATTGCCAACAATTGGTATCAGAGCGTTGGTTTCGTGGTTAAACGTGATCAGTAAGGTTTGTGATTATTTGATTAAATGAATATAATCTGGGTTAATCGCATGTTGAGCAGTCTGTATGTGTTGAGAAGTACGTTTGTGATTATGTGATTGGAGTTTGAATGTATACACTGTTCACGCTGCTTTAATACACATAAAGTCAATCAGTCTGCTGTATTCTTTAAATCACACACACTCACACACTGTACGGTGGGTGTACATCCGACGAAAAAAAAAAAATCGATGCCTGACCGGGGTCGCTAGTCGGGGTTCGACTGGTTCGATTGAGTCGCAGCGGCTAGGACTCCACGGCGAGGATTCTGGACGATGCCTGGACCAATGCTAAGATCTCGATCGACGTAAGCTCCGGCTGGGCAGATCGGCGCAGGTCGAGATAGATCCGTTCAGATCGGGGCACGTCGCCGAGGAATCTGGCTGCGCTGGTGGTGGCACGCGGCTGAGCGACGGAGTCGAGGCGGCGGCGGGTGATGAACGGAAATGGTCGACGACAGCCATGAAAGATCGATCTGGACTGCGGATTCGAAGCAGGCGGACGACGGTGGGCTGAGGGAGCAACGTTCCAGGCGGATTGTCGGAGACGAATACGACTCGCTGGACGTTTCGGCTGGATCTGGTGGACTAAGGTCGGCGTTCGTCAGGAACGAAGCTGGCGTGTGGGAATCGCACGGCTGCGCGGCGGCACTGGACTGCGTCGCACCTCGCCGGAAAGGCGCGATTTTCGATCTGGTCAGCCTGTTGGCGGCTGATGATCGATGGTGGCGGTTTGGGCAGGCGCGGCTGCGGGGCGATTGCCAGCTGGTGGCGCGATGGTGATGCTTCAAGGCTTGAAACTGTCTGCGGCGGGCTAACGGCATTTTTTTCGGTGGGCCCTGGTTGTGCCGGAGATGCCTGAAAGGATGAGAAGCTCCGAGTGGATGATGAGGGCGGCTGGCAGGAGATTAGGGCAGAAAGCAAATGGGCTGGGCCAATTTTTAATTGCTGGCCAATGGTTTTTGGGCCTGTGTTCAGTTGGGCCCAATTTATTTGAGCTGGCAATGGGCTTGTTGTGTTGGGTGTCTTAGCTAGGCCTTGTTTTAATTTGTTTTGAACTTAGTTTGCTGGACCCAAATTTTAATTAAAATGGTAATGGGCTGCTGGGCCAATATTAATTGCTGGTTTTAATTAATTGTGGGTAATGGGCCAAGCATGAAGTTATTTTTTTTTATGGGCTAATTTTGTGCTAGTGGGCTTGGTGGAATTAATTTGTTTTGGGCTAAGATTATGGGCCATGGACAATGAGCTTGATTAATTAATTTAATCTGCTACTCATTTTGTGCTTATTTGTTGTTCTTGGGCCCATTTAATTGATCCACTTATTATGCAATTAATTAATGTTATATAACTGATTAATTGATTTAATTATCAATTATTGTTGTATATGTGAAAGGCATGTTCTATGTGATTTATTTATTTAAATTGCTGTTAATAGAAGCATGCTAAGATGTATATTTTATTTATAAAATATTATATGCATGTTTAAAACCCTCGGTGTTAAATAACTAAGTGGGAGAGGGGATTGGTAATAAATTCCCGCGGCCTCCATTATTGGTTTGTAAGTGATGTGAGTAAACTTGCGTGTTGGCATAGGCCTTCCTCCCTAACGGATGAGTTTGTGTGCGGTACACTGGTACAAACTTATAATTGATGATTGTAGGAAGCTACCCGAGCGCGTGTGTACTTCTCCAACTGTAAGGCACATAAGCTCGCGCAGTGGACTTGGGATCAAATAATGGTGTACACTTAGGTGTAAATAATTAGTATCCTCCCCAACGGAGTCACTGCTATTATTTGCATGGCTAAAGAGTAACCGACTATTAATTATTTTGTCATAAAGTTAGGTTGACAAATGAAATTAATGGGTAAAACCTTCTCTTGTAAATGTTCGGGTTTGTAAACGTCCACACTAACGTGGCTTGCAGACTCACGGTGCTTGAGATGTCGGTGAATTTTATTTTATATTATTTTGAGGAAAACAATATAAAAGGATAAAATTCGAAGTTTTGATCAGTAAATTTATTTGTGATTCTCTGAATTTCGAATCGTTTTATTTCACTAATTGTTAACTAAAAGACATTATATTTACTCGTCCATATTAAATGATTAGAAAAGAATCTTGGTTTTGAAAATTACTGCTTAAGAAAATACATGTGTATTCTCACAAAGGACGTCTCATGATGCCTATTAAAGTCTCTAGTGAAGAGATGAGAGGTTCATAGAAATATGATGGTCTCATGTAACTCTTCGGATACTTGAGTAAATTAAAAAGGCAGAAGATCATGGTTAAATTGATGAATGAATTGGAAGAGCTTGGAATAGAAATTGAAAGGGAAACCTAAATCAATTTACTCTTCACAATTTGCCTGGATGTTTTGAGCAAGTTCTACCTAAAATACGAAAGGTTGTATATGGTGGGAAACTTCTCACAAAACATGTGGCAAAAGAAAGCCAATTTTCATCATGATCTGAACAAGGTTAATATCTTATTTACTAATGGTTTAAACATGATTAGTGATGGCATCTACTGACACGAAGTATGTAGATACTGGAATCACTAAATGTTTATCACTAAGTAAGAATAAGATTGTTAATAACATGGATAAAACTACAAAGGTAGTGGCTATGGCAGTGGGAGTTGTTTATTTATCTCATGATAAGAATAAACGATTGATTATGAGAAATTGCCTTTACGTACGTTTCATAGAAAGAATTTAATTTCGGTTTCTATGCATTAACGGATGGATACTTCATTTCATTTAAATGACATGGTCATAGTAATGAGGAATGAGGCTATAATCCGTTAAAGTATGTTGGTGGAGAAAAAGTATACTCTTGAATCATGTACATCCCACAGATGCAATAAATAGTAATTAAATAATGCATCTTCTAATATTAGTAAGAGAAATGAACCTTCGGAAATGAACTAAACATACATTTGGCGTCTATGACTAATTCATTTTACTTAAGTAGGATTCAAAAGTTGATAGCCGATAGACCGTAAGGTTTATCTGAAGTGGAAACTATCGGACTTGCGAGTCTTGCTTGGAAGTAAAAATGATTAACTGCCTTTTCAAGGCTGTGGGGTGTAGAGCCAAAGATATATATGTTGGAATTAGTTCATTCTGATTCAAGCGAACCTAATATTATCCAGGCGAGAGGTGGTTATGAATATTCGAAAATTATTCTGGAAACCAATATATTTATATGATGCACTGCATGTCTAAGTTCTTTGATTAATTCAAGAATTGTAAGGCTGGTACAGTGAAGCGTCATGGAAAATATGTTAAGTCATTACGATTCCATCATGATGGCGAATACCTCTTGGGATAGTTAGGAGCTATTGATCAGAAATTGAGATTAAATCTCAAGTTGACTACACCGGGTATGCCCCAAACTGAATGGTGTGGTGGATAGAAGGAATAAGGCTCTTATGGTTGATCGTAGTGAAGTAAATATGCATCAAAATGATGTAAATCTTCATCGAAACGAAGGACATGCTGATCGTAATGAAGTAAATATCAATTAAAACGAAGTAAATATGCATCAAAAAATGGAAATGTTGATCGTAATTTAGTAAATATGCTTCAAAATGAAGTAAATATCAATCGAAACGAAAGAAATATGCATCAAAACGAAGTAAATATGCATAAAAACGAAGGAAATGTTGATCGTAATGAAGTAAATATGCAAAAAATGAAGTAAATATACATCAAAATGAAGAAAATATGCATCAAAATGAAGGAAATATGCATCGTATCGACGGAAATGTTGATCGTAATGAAGTAAAAAAATGTTGATCGTAATGAAGTAAATATGCATCAAAACGAAGGAAATATGCATCAAAATGAAGTAAATATTCATCAAAATAAAGGAAATATGTATCAAAACGAAGGACATGTTGATCGTAATGAAGTAAATATGCATCAAAATGAAGGAAATATGCATCGAAATGAAGTAAATATGCATCAAAATTAAGTAAATATACATCAAAACAAAGGAAATATGCATCAAAATGAAGAAATATTCATCGAATCGAAGGAAATGCTAATCTTAATGAAGTAAATATGCATCAAAGTGAAGGAAATATGCATCAAAACGATGGAAATATGCATCAAAATATAGTAAATATGCATCAAAATAATGAAAATATGCATCAAAACAAAGGAAATGTTGATCGTAATGAAGTAAATATGCATCAAAATGAAGAAAATATGCATCGAAATTAAGTAAACATACATTAAAATGAATTAAATATACATCAAAATGAAGAAAATATGCATCAAAATTAAGGAAATATGCATCGAATCGAAGGAAATGCTAATCTTAATGAAGTAAATATGCATCAAAATGAAGGAAATGTTATTCTTAATGAAGTAAATACGCATCAAAATGAAGGAAATATGCTTCGAAACGAAGGACATGTTGATCGTAGTGAAGTAAATATGCATCAAAATGAAGTAAATTTGCATCGAAACGAAGGAAATATTGATCGTAATGAAGTAAATATCCATCAAAATGAAGTAAATATACATCGAAACGAAGGAAATGTGGATCATAATTCAGTAAATATGCATCAAAATGAAGTAAATATCAATCGAAACGAAAGAAATATGCATCAAAACTTAGTAAATATGCATAATGAGGTAAAATATGCATAAAAATAAAGTAAATATGTATCAAAATGAATGAAATGTTGATCGCAATGAAGTAACTATGCATCAAAATGAAGTAAATATGCACCGAAATGAAGGAAATATTGATCACAATTTAGAAAATATGCATCAAAATTAAGGAAATATGCATCAAAATGAAGGAAATGTTGATCGTAATGAAGTAATTATGCATCAAAATGAAGGAAATATGCTTCGAAATGAAGTAAATATGCATCAAAATAAAGTCAATATACATCGAAATGAAGGAAATATGCATCGAAATGAAGGAAATATGCATCGAATCGAAGGAAATGTTGATCGTAATAAAGTAAATATGCATCAAAATAAAGGAAATATGCATCAAAATGAAGGAAATATTGATCGTAATGAACTAAATATGCATCAAAATGAAATAAATATGCATCGAAATGATGGAAATCTTGATCTTAATGAAGTAATTATGCATCAAAATGAAGTAAATATGCATCGAAACGAAGGAAATATTGATCGTAATGAAGTAAATATGCATCAAAATGAAGTAAATATGCATCGAAATGAAAGAAATATGAATCGAAACGAAAGAAATATTGATCGTAATAAGATAAATATGCATTAAAATGAAGTAAATATGCATCGAAACAAAGGAAATGTTGATCGTATTGAAGTAAATATGCATCCAAATGAAAGAAATATACATAAAAACGAAGGAAATATTGATCGTAATGAAGTAAATATACATCAAAATGAAGTAAATATACATCGAAATGAAAGAAATATGCATCGAAATTAAGGAAATATGCATCGAAATGAAGGAAATATGCATCGAAACGAAGGAAATGTTGATCGAAATGAAGTAATAGGCATCAAAATGAAGGAAATATGCATCAAAACGAAGGAAATATGCATCAAAATAAAGTAAATATGCATCAAAATGAAGGAAATATACATCAAAATGAAGAAAATATTGATCGTAATGAAGTAAATATGCATCAAAATGAAGGAAATATGATTCGAGATGAAGTAAATATGCATCAAAATGAAGTAAATATACATCAAAACGAAAGAAATATGCATCAAAAATGAAGGAAATATGCATCGAATCGAAGGAAATGTTGATCGTAATGAAGTAAAATGCATCAAAATGAAAATAATATGTATCGAAATGATGGAAATATTGATCTTAATGAAGTAATTATGCATCAAAATGAAGTAAATATGCATCGAAACGAAGGAAATATTGATCGTAACGAAGTAAATATGCATCAAAATGAAGTAAATATGCATCGAAACGAAGGAAATATTGATCGTAATGAAGTAAAAATGCATCAAAATGAAGGAAATATGCATCAAAATGAAGTAAATATGCATCAAAATAAAGTAAATATACATCAAAACGAAAGAAATATGCATCGAAATGAAGGAAATATGCATCGAAACGAAGAAAATGTTGATCGAAATGAAGTAAATAGGCATCAAAATGTAAGAAATATGCATCAAAACGAAGGAAATATGCATCAAAATGAAGTAAATATGCATCAAAATGATGGAAATATGCATCAAAACGAAGGAAATGTTGATCGTAATGAAGTAAAAATGCATCAAAATGAAAAAAATATGTATCGAAATGATAGAAATGTTGATCTTAATGAAGTAATTATGCATCAACATGAAGTAAATATGCATCAAAACGAAGGAAATATTGATCGTAACGAAGTAAATATGCATCAAAATAAAGTAAATATGCATCGAAACGAAGGAAATATTGATCGTAATGAAGTAAAAATGCATCAAAATAAAGGAAATATGCATCGAAATAAAGTAAATATGCATCAAAATAAAGTAAATATACATCGAAACGAAAGAAATATGCATCGAAATGAAGGAAATATACATCGAAACGAAGAAAATGTTGATCGAAATGAAGTAAATAGGCATCAAAATGTAAGAAATATGCATCAAAACGAAGGAAATATGCTTCAAAATGAAGTAAATATGCATCAAAATGATGGAAATATGCATCAAAACGAATGAAATGTTGATCGTAATGAAGTAAATATGCATCAAAACGAAGTAAATATGCATCGAAATGAAGGAAATATTAATCGCAATTTAGTAAATATGCATCAAAATTAAGGAAATATGCATCAAAACGAAGGAGATGCGTATCATAATGAAGTAATTATGCATCAAAATGAAGGAAATATTCATCGAAATGAAGTAAATATACATCGAAACGAAGGAAATATTGATCGTAATGAAGTAAATATGCATCGAAATGAAGGAAATATGCATCGAATCGAAGAAAATGTTGATCGTAATGAAGTAAATATGCATTAAAATAAAGGAAATATGCATCTAAACGAAGGAAATGTTGATCGTAGTGAAGTAAATATGCATCAAAATAAAATAAATATGCATCGAAATGATGGAAATGTTGATCTTAATGAAGTAATTATGCAGCAAAATGAAGTAAATATGCATCAAAATGAGAAAACGAGCATCAAAATGGAGTAAATATGCATTGAAACGAAAGAAATATTCATTAAAACGAAGGAAATGTTGATCGTAATGAGGTAAATATGCATCAAAATAAAGTAAATATGCATCTAAACGAAGGAAATGTTGATCGCAATGAAGTAAACATTCATCAAAATGAAGTAAATATGCATCGAAATGAAGGAAATATTAATCGCAATTTAGTAAATATGCATCAAAATTAAGGAAATATGCATCAAAACGAAGGAAATGTTGATCGGAATGAAGTAATTATGCATCAAAAAAAGGAAATATGCATCGAAATGAAGTAAATATTCATCAAAATAAAGTCAATATACATCGAAATGAAGAAAATATGCTTCGAAATGAAGGAAATATGCATCGAATCGAAGGAAATGTTGATCGTAATGAAGTAAATATGCATCAAAATAAAGTAAATATGCATCGAAACAAAGGAAATATTGATCGTAGTGAAGTAAATATGCATCAAAATGAAATAAATATGCATCAAAATGAAGTAAATATGCATCGAAACGAAGGAAATATTGATCGTAACGAAGTAAATATGCATCAAAATGAAGTAAATATGCATCGAAATGAAAGAAATATGAATCGAAATGAAAGAAATGTTGATCGTAATAAGGTAAATATGCATTAAAATGAAGTAAATATGCATCGAAATAAAGGAAATATTGATCGTAATGAAGTAAATATGCATCAAAATGAAGGAAATATGCATCAAAACGAAGGAAATGTTGATCGGAATGAAGTAATTATGCATCAAAATTAAGAAAATATGCATTGAAATGAAGTAAATATTCATCAAAATTAAGTCAATATACATCAAAATGAAGGAAATATGCATCAAAATGAAGTAAATTTGCATCAAAACGATGGAAATTTTGATCGTAATGAAGTAAATATCCATCTAAATGAAGTAAATATGCATCGAAACGAAGGAAATGTGGATAATAATTCAGTAAATATGCATCAAAATGAAGTAAATATACATCGAAACGAAAGAAATATGCATCGAAATGAAGGAAATATGCATCGAAACGAAGAAAATATTGATCGAAATGAAGTAAATAGGCATCAAAATGTAAGAAATATGCATCAAAACGAAGGAAATATGCATCAAAATGAAGTAAATATGCATCAAAATGATGGAAATATGCATCAAAACGAAGGAAATGTTGATCGTAATGAAGTAAAAATGCATCAAAATGTAAAAGATATGTATCAAAATGATGGAAATGTTGATCTTAATGAAGTAATTATGCATCAAAATGAAGTAAATATGCATCGAAATGAAGGAAATATTGATCGTAACGAAGTAAATATGCATCAAAATGAAGTAAATATACATCGAAACGAAGGAAATATTGATCGTAATGAAGTAAATATGCATCGAAATGAAGGAAATATGCATCGAATAGAAGAAAATGTTGATCGTAATGAAGTAAATATACATTAAAATAAAGGAAATATGCATCTAAACGAAGGAAATGTTGATCGTAGTGAAGTAAATATGCATCAAAATAAAATAAATATACATCGAAATAATGGAAATGTTGATCTTAATGAAGTAATTATGCAGCAAAATGAAGTAAATATGCATCAAAACGAGAAAATGAGCATCAAAATAGAGTAAATATGCATTGAAACGAAAGAAATATTCATTGAAACGAAGGAAATGTTGATCGTAATGAGGTAAATATGCATCAAAATAAAGTAAATATGCATCTAAACGAAGGAAATATGCATCGAAATGAAGGAAATATTGATCGCAATTTAGTAAATATGCATCAAAATTAAGGAAATATGCTTAAAAACGAAGGAAATGTTGATCGGAATGAAGTAATTATGCATCAAAAAAAAGGAAATATGCATGGAAATGAAGTAAATATTCATCAAAATAAAGTCAATATACATCGAAATGAAGAAAATATGCTTCGAAATGAAGGAAATATGCATCGAATCGAAGGAAATGTTGATCGTAATGAAGTAAATATGCATCAAAATAAAGTAAATATGCATCGAAACGAAGAAAATATTGATCGTAGTGAAGTAAATATGCATCAAAATGAAATAAATATGCGTCAAAATGATGAAAATATTGATCTTAATGAAGTAATTATGCATCAAAATAAAGTAAATATGCATCGAAACGAAGGAAATATTGATCATAACGAAGTAAATATGCATCAAAATGAAGTAAATATGCATCGAAACGAAAGAAATATGAATCGAAATGAAAGAAATGTTGATCGTAATAAGGTAAATATGCATTAAAATGAAGTAAATATGCATCGAAATGAAGGAAATATTGATCGTAATAAAGTAAATATGCATCAAAATGAAGGAAATATGCATCAAAACGAAGGAAATGTTGATCGGAATGAAGTAATTATGCATCAAAATGAAGAAAATATGCATCGAAATGAAGTAAATATTCATCAAAATAAAGTCAATATACATCGAAATGAAGGAAATATGCATCAAAATGAAGAAAATTTGCATCTAAACGAAGGAAATTTTGATCGTAATGAAGTAAATATCCATCAAAATGAAGTAAATATGCATCGAAACGAAGGAAATGTTGATCATAATTCAGTAAATATGCATCAAAATGAAGTAAATATCAATCGAAATGAAAGAAATATGCATCAAAACGAAGTAAATATGCATAAAATTTTGAATCAAAATGAAGTAAATATGCATCGAAACGAGAAAATGAGCATCAAATAGAAGTAAATATGCATTGAAATGAAAGAAATATTCATCGAAACGAAGAAAATGTTGATCATAATGAGGTAAAATATGCATAAAAATAAAGTAAATATGTATCAAAACGAATGAAATGTTGATCGCAATGAAGTAAATATACATCAAAATGAAGTAAATATGCATCGAAATGAAGGAAATATTGATCGCAATTTAGTAAATATGCATCAAAATTAAGGAAATATGCATCAAAACGAAGGAAATGTTGATCGTAATGAAGTAATTATGCGTCAAAATGAAGGAAATATGCATCGAAATGAAGTAAATATGCATCAAAATAAAGTCAATATACATCGAAATGAAGGAAATATGCATCGAAATGAAGGAAATATGCATCGAATCGAAGGAAATGTTGATCGTAATGAAGTAAATATGCATCAAAATAAAGGAAATATGCATCAAAATGAAGGAAATATTGATTGTAACGAAGTAAATATGCATCAAAATAAAGTAAATATGCATCGAAACGAAAGAAATATGAATCAAAACGAAAGAAATATTTATCGTAATAAGGTAAATATGCATTAAAATGAAGTAAATATGCATCGAAACGAAGGAAATGTTGATCGTATTGAAGTAAATATGCATCCAAACGAAGGAAATATACATAAAAATGAAGGAAATATTGATCGTAATGAAGTAAATATGCATCAAAATGAAGTAAATATACATCGAAACGAAAGAAATATGCATCGAAATGAAGGAAATATGCATCGAAACGAAGGAAATGTTGATTGAAATGAAGTAATAGGCATCAAAATGAAGGAAATATGCATCAAAACGAAGGAAATATGCATCAAAATGAAGTAAATATGCATCAAAATGAAGGAAATATGATTCGAGATGAAGTAAATATGCATCAAAATGAAGTAAATATACATCAAAACGAAGGAAATATGCATCAAAATGAAGGAAATATGCATCAAATCGAAGGAAATGTTGATCGTAATGAAGTAAAAATGCATCAAAATGAAAAACATATGCACCAAAATGATGGAAATGTTGATCTTAAGGAAGTAGTTATGCATCAAAATGAAGTAAATATGCATCAAAACGAAGGAAATATTGATCGTAACGAAATAAATATGCATCAAAATGAAGTAAATATGCATCGAAATGAAGGAAATATTTATCTTAATGAAGTAAAAAAGCATCAAAATGAAGGAAATATGCATCGAAATGAAGTAAATATGCATCAAAATAAAGTAAATATACATAAAAACGGAGGAAATATGAATCAAAATGAAGGAAATATGCATCGAAACGAAGAAAATATTGATAGAAATGAAGTAAATAGGCATCAAAATGAAAGAAATATGCATCAAAACGCAGGAAATATGCATCAAAATGAAGTAAATATACATCAAATTGATGGATATATGCATCAAAACGAAGGAAATATTGATCGTAATGAAGTAAATATGCATCAAAACGAAGTAAATATGCATCGAAATGAAGGACATATTGATGCAATTTAGTAAATATGCATCAAAATTAAGGAAATATGCATCAAAACGAAGGAGATGCTTATCAAAATGAAGTAATTATGCATCAAAATGAAGGAAATGAGCATCGAAATGAAGTAAATATGCATCAAAATGAAGTAAATATACATCGAAACAAAGAAAATATGCATCGAAATGAAGTAATTATGCATCAAATCGAAGGAAATGTTGATCGTGATGAAGTAAATATGCATCAAAATGAAGTAAATATTCATCGAAATGAAAGAAATATGCATCGAAATGAAGGAAACATGCATCGAAACGAAGGAAATATTGATCGAAATGAAGTAATAGGCATCAAAATGAAGGAAATGTGCATCGTAATTAAGTAAATATGCATCAAAATGAAGGAAATATGCATCAAAACGAAGGAAATATGCATCAAAATGAAGGAAATATGCATCGAATCGAAGGAAATATTGATCGTAATGAAGTAAATATGCATCAAAATAAAGGAAATATGCATCGAAACGAAGGAAATATTGATCGTAGTGAAGTAAATATGCATCAAAATAAAATAATATGCATCGAAATGATGGAAATATTGATCTTAATGAAGTAATTATGCATCAAAATGAAGTAAATATGCATCGAAACGAAGGAAATATTGATCGTAACGAAGTAAATATGCATTAAAATGAAGTAAATATGCATCGAAACGAAAGAAATATGAATCGAAATGAAAGAAATATTGATCGTAATAAGGTAAATATGCATTAAAATGAAGTAAATATGCATCGAAACGAAGGAAATGTTGATCGTATTGAAGTAAATATGCATCCAAACGAAGGAAATATACATAAAAACGAAGGAAATATTGATCGTAATGAAGTAACTATGTATCAAAATGAAGTAAATATATATCGAAATAAAAGAAATATGTATCGAAATGAAGGAAATATGCATCAAAATGAAGGAAATGTTGATCGAAATGAAGTAATAGGCATCAAAATGAAGGAAATATGCATCAAAACGAAGGAAATATGCATCAAAATGAAGTAAATATGCATCAAAATGAAGGAAACATGCATCAAAACAAAAAAAATATTGATCGTAATGAAGTAAATATGCATCAAAATGAAGGAAATATGCATCAAAACGAAAGAAATATTGATCGTAATGAAGTAAAATGAAGTAAATATACATCAAAACGAAGGAAATATGCATCGAAATGAAGGAAATATGCATCGAAATGAAAGAAATATTCATCGAAACGAAGAAAATGTTGATCATAATGAGGTAAAATATGCATAAAAATAAAGTAAATATGTATCAAAACGAATGAAATGTTGATCGCAATGAAGTAAATATACATCAAAATGAAGTAAATATGCATCGAAATGAAGGAAATATTGATCGCAATTTAGTAAATATGCATCAAAATTAAGGAAATATGCATCAAAACGAAGGAAATGTTGATCGTAATGAAGTAATTATGCGTCAAAATGAAGGAAATATGCATCGAAATGAAGTAAATATGCATCAAAATAAAGTCAATATACATCGAAATGAAGGAAATATGCATCGAAATGAAGGAAATATGCATCGAATCGAAGGAAATGTTGATCGTAATGAAGTAAATATGCATCAAAATAAAGGAAATATGCATCAAAATGAAGGAAATATTGATTGTAACGAAGTAAATATGCATCAAAATAAAGTAAATATGCATCGAAACGAAAGAAATATGAATCAAAACGAAAGAAATATTTATCGTAATAAGGTAAATATGCATTAAAATGAAGTAAATATGCATCGAAACGAAGGAAATGTTGATCGTATTGAAGTAAATATGCATCCAAACGAAGGAAATTTACATAAAAACGAAGGAAATATTGATCGTAATGAAGTAAATATGCATCAAAATGAAGTAAATATACATCGAAACGAAAGAAATATGCATCGAAATGAAGGAAACATGCATCGAAACGAAGGAAATGTTGATTGAAATGAAGTAATAGGCATCAAAATGAAGGAAATATGCATCAAAACGAAGGAAATATGCATCAAAATGAAGTAAATATGCATCAAAATGAAGGAAATATGATTCGAGATGAAGTAAATATGCATCAAAATGAAGTAAATATACATCAAAACGAAGGAAATATGCATCAAAATGAAGGAAATATGCATCAAATCGAAGGAAATGTTGATCGTAATGAAGTAAAAATGCATCAAAATGAAAAACATATGCACCAAAATGATGGAAATGTTGATCTTAAGGAAGTAGTTATGCATCAAAATGAAGTAAATATGCATCAAAACGAAGGAAATATTGATCGTAACGAAATAAATATGCATCAAAATGAAGTAAATATGCATCGAAATGAAGGAAATATTTATCATAATGAAGTAAAAATGCATCAAAATGAAGGAAATATGCATCGAAATAAAGTAAATATGCATCAAAATAAAGTAAATATACATAAAAACGGAGGAAATATGAATCAAAATGAAGGAAATATGCATCGAAACGAAGAAAATATTGATCGAAATGAAGTAAATAGGCATCAAAATGAAAGAAATATGCATCAAAACGCAGGAAATATGCATCAAAATGAAGTAAATATACATCAAATTGATGGATATATGCATCAAAACGAAGGAAATATTGATCGTAATGAAGTAAATATGCATCAAAACGAAGTAAATATGCATCGAAATGAAGGACATATTGATGCAATTTAGTAAATATGCATCAAAATTAAGGAAATATGCATCAAAACGAAGGAGATGCTTATCAAAATGAAGTAATTATGCATCAAAATGAAGGAAATGTGCATCGAAATGAAGTAAATATGCATCAAAATGAAGTAAATATACATCGAAACAAAGAAAATATGCATCGAAATGAAGTAATTATGCATCAAATCGAAGGAAATGTTGATCGTGATGAAGTAAATATGCATCAAAATGAAGTAAATATTCATCGAAATGAAAGAAATATGCATCGAAATGAAGGAAACATGCATCGAAACGAAGGAAATATTGATCGAAATGAAGTAATAGGCATCAAAATGAAGGAAATGTGCATCGTAATTAAGTAAATATGCATCAAAATGAAGGAAATATGCATCAAAACGAAGGAAATATGCATCAAAATGAAGGAAATATGCATCGAATCGAAGGAAATATTGATCGTAATGAAGTAAATATGCATCAAAATAAAGGAAATATGCATCGAAACGAAGGAAATATTGATCGTAGTGAAGTAAATATGCATCAAAATAAAATAATATGCATCGAAATGATGGAAATATTGATCTTAATGAAGTAATTATGCATCAAAATGAAGTAAATATGCATCGAAACGAAGGAAATATTGATCGTAACGAAGTAAATATGCATTAAAATGAAGTAAATATGCATCGAAACGAAAGAAATATGAATCGAAACGAAAGAAATATTGATCGTAATAAGGTAAATATGCATTAAAATGAAGTAAATATGCATCGAAACGAAGGAAATGTTGATCGTATTGAAGTAAATATGCATCCAAACGAAGGAAATATACATAAAAACGAAGGAAATATTGATCGTAATGAAGTAACTATGTATCAAAATGAAGTAAATATATATCGAAATAAAAGAAATATGTATCGAAATGAAGGAAATATGCATCAAAATGAAGGAAATGTTGATCGAAATGAAGTAATAGGCATCAAAATGAAGGAAATATGCATCAAAACGAAGGAAATATGCATCAAAATGAAGTAAATATGCATCAAAATGAAGGAAACATGCATCAAAACGAAAAAAATATTGATCGTAATGAAGTAAATATGCATCAAAATGAAGGAAATATGCATCAAAACGAAAGAAATATTGATCGTAATGAAGTAAAATGAAGTAAATATACATCAAAACGAAGGAAATATGCATCGAAATGAAGGAAATATGCATCGAAATGAAAGAAATATTCATCGAAACGAAGAAAATGTTGATCATAATGAGGTAAAATATGCATAAAAATAAAGTAAATATGTATCAAAACGAATGAAATGTTGATCGCAATGAAGTAAATATACATCAAAATGAAGTAAATATGCATCGAAATGAAGGAAATATTGATCGCAATTTAGTAAATATGCATCAAAATTAAGGAAATATGCATCAAAACGAAGGAAATGTTGATCGTAATGAAGTAATTATGCGTCAAAATGAAGGAAATATGCATCGAAATGAAGTAAATATGCATCAAAATAAAGTCAATATACATCGAAATGAAGGAAATATGCATCGAAATGAAGGAAATATGCATCGAATCGAAGGAAATGTTGATCGTAATGAAGTAAATATGCATCAAAATAAAGGAAATATGCATCAAAATGAAGGAAATATTGATTGTAACGAAGTAAATATGCATCAAAATAAAGTAAATATGCATCGAAACGAAAGAAATATGAATCAAAACGAAAGAAATATTTATCGTAATAAGGTAAATATGCATTAAAATGAAGTAAATATGCATCGAAACGAAGGAAATGTTGATCGTATTGAAGTAAATATGCATCCAAACGAAGGAAATTTACATAAAAACGAAGGAAATATTGATCGTAATGAAGTAAATATGCATCAAAATGAAGTAAATATACATCGAAACGAAAGAAATATGCATCGAAATGAAGGAAACATGCATCGAAACGAAGGAAATGTTGATTGAAATGAAGTAATAGGCATCAAAATGAAGGAAATATGCATCAAAACGAAGGAAATATGCATCAAAATGAAGTAAATATGCATCAAAATGAAGGAAATATGATTCGAGATGAAGTAAATATGCATCAAAATGAAGTAAATATACATCAAAACGAAGGAAATATGCATCAAAATGAAGGAAATATGCATCAAATCGAAGGAAATGTTGATCGTAATGAAGTAAAAATGCATCAAAATGAAAAACATATGCACCAAAATGATGGAAATGTTGATCTTAAGGAAGTAGTTATGCATCAAAATGAAGTAAATATGCATCAAAACGAAGGAAATATTGATCGTAACGAAATAAATATGCATCAAAATGAAGTAAATATGCATCGAAATGAAGGAAATATTTATCTTAATGAAGTAAAAATGCATCAAAATGAAGGAAATATGCATCGAAATAAAGTAAATATGCATCAAAATAAAGTAAATATACATAAAAACGGAGGAAATATGAATCAAAATGAAGGAAATATGCATCGAAACGAAGAAAATATTGATCGAAATGAAGTAAATAGGCATCAAAATGAAAGAAATATGCATCAAAACGCAGGAAATATGCATCAAAATGAAGTAAATATACATCAAATTGATGGATATATGCATCAAAACGAAGGAAATATTGATCGTAATGAAGTAAATATGCATCAAAACGAAGTAAATATGCATCGAAATGAAGGACATATTGATGCAATTTAGTAAATATGCATCAAAATTAAGGAAATATGCATCAAAACGAAGGAGATGCTTATCAAAATGAAGTAATTATGCATCAAAATGAAGGAAATGTGCATCGAAATGAAGTAAATATGCATCAAAATGAAGTAAATATACATCGAAACAAAGAAAATATGCATCGAAATGAAGTAATTATGCATCAAATCGAAGGAAATGTTGATCGTGATGAAGTAAATATGCATCAAAATGAAGTAAATATTCATCGAAATGAAAGAAATATGCATCGAAATGAAGGAAACATGCATCGAAACGAAGGAAATATTGATCGAAATGAAGTAATAGGCATCAAAATGAAGGAAATGTGCATCGTAATTAAGTAAATATGCATCAAAATGAAGGAAATATGCATCAAAACGAAGGAAATATGCATCAAAATGAAGGAAATATGCATCGAATCGAAGGAAATATTGATCGTAATGAAGTAAATATGCATCAAAATAAAGGAAATATGCATCGAAACGAAGGAAATATTGATCGTAGTGAAGTAAATATGCATCAAAATAAAATAATATGCATCGAAATGATGGAAATATTGATCTTAATGAAGTAATTATGCATCAAAATGAAGTAAATATGCATCGAAACGAAGGAAATATTGATCGTAACGAAGTAAATATGCATTAAAATGAAGTAAATATGCATCGAAACGAAAGAAATATGAATCGAAACGAAAGAAATATTGATCGTAATAAGGTAAATATGCATTAAAATGAAGTAAATATGCATTGAAACGAAGGAAATGTTGATCGTATTGAAGTAAATATGCATCCAAACGAAGGAAATATACATAAAAACGAAGGAAATATTGATCGTAATGAAGTAACTATGTATCAAAATGAAGTAAATATATATCGAAATAAAAGAAATATGTATCGAAATGAAGGAAATATGCATCAAAATGAAGGAAATGTTGATCGAAATGGAGTAATAGGCATCAAAATGAAGGAAATATGCATCAAAACGATGGAAATATGCATCAAAATGAATTAAATATGCATCAAAATGAAGGAAACATGCATCAAAACGAAAAAAATATTGATCGTAATGAAGTAAATATGCATCAAAATGAAGGAAATATGCATCAAAACGAAAGAAATATTGATCGTAATGAAGTAAAATGAAGTAAATATACATCAAAACGAAGGAAATATGCATCGAAATGAAGGAAATATGCATCGAAATGAAAGAAATATTCATCGAAACGAAGAAAATGTTGATCATAATGAGGTAAAATATGCATAAAAATAAAGTAAATATGTATCAAAACGAATGAAATGTTGATCGCAATGAAGTAAATATACATCAAAATGAAGTAAATATGCATCGAAATGAAGGAAATATTGATCGCAATTTAGTAAATATGCATCAAAATTAAGGAAATATGCATCAAAACGAAGGAAATGTTGATCGTAATGAAGTAATTATGCGTCAAAATGAAGGAAATATGCATCGAAATGAAGTAAATATGCATCAAAATAAAGTCAATATACATCGAAATGAAGGAAATATGCATCGAAATGAAGGAAATATGCATCGAATCGAAGGAAATGTTGATCGTAATGAAGTAAATATGCATCAAAATAAAGGAAATATGCATCAAAATGAAGGAAATATTGATTGTAACGAAGTAAATATGCATCAAAATAAAGTAAATATGCATCGAAACGAAAGAAATATGAATCAAAACGAAAGAAATATTTATCGTAATAAGGTAAATATGCATTAAAATGAAGTAAATATGCATCGAAACGAAGGAAATGTTGATCGTATTGAAGTAAATATGCATCCAAACGAAGGAAATTTACATAAAAACGAAGGAAATATTGATCGTAATGAAGTAAATATGCATCAAAATGAAGTAAATATACATCGAAACGAAAGAAATATGCATCGAAATGAAGGAAACATGCATCGAAACGAAGGAAATGTTGATTGAAATGAAGTAATAGGCATCAAAATGAAGGAAATATGCATCAAAACGAAGGAAATATGCATCAAAATGAAGTAAATATGCATCAAAATGAAGGAAATATGATTCGAGATGAAGTAAATATGCATCAAAATGAAGTAAATATACATCAAAACGAAGGAAATATGCATCAAAATGAAGGAAATATGCATCAAATCGAAGGAAATGTTGATCGTAATGAAGTAAAAATGCATCAAAATGAAAAACATATGCACCAAAATGATGGAAATGTTGATCTTAAGGAAGTAGTTATGCATCAAAATGAAGTAAATATGCATCAAAACGAAGGAAATATTGATCGTAACGAAATAAATATGCATCAAAATGAAGTAAATATGCATCGAAATGAAGGAAATATTTATCATAATGAAGTAAAAATGCATCAAAATGAAGGAAATATGCATCGAAATAAAGTAAATATGCATCAAAATAAAGTAAATATACATAAAAACGGAGGAAATATGAATCAAAATGAAGGAAATATGCATCGAAACGAAGAAAATATTGATCGAAATGAAGTAAATAGGCATCAAAATGAAAGAAATATGCATCAAAACGCAGGAAATATGCATCAAAATGAAGTAAATATACATCAAATTGATGGATATATGCATCAAAACGAAGGAAATATTGATCGTAATGAAGTAAATATGCATCAAAACGAAGTAAATATGCATCGAAATGAAGGACATATTGATGCAATTTAGTAAATATGCATCAAAATTAAGGAAATATGCATCAAAACGAAGGAGATGCTTATCAAAATGAAGTAATTATGCATCAAAATGAAGGAAATGTGCATCGAAATGAAGTAAATATGCATCAAAATGAAGTAAATATACATCGAAACAAAGAAAATATGCATCGAAATGAAGTAATTATGCATCAAATCGAAGGAAATGTTGATCGTGATGAAGTAAATATGCATCAAAATGAAGTAAATATTCATCGAAATGAAAGAAATATGCATCGAAATGAAGGAAACATGCATCGAAACGAAGGAAATATTGATCGAAATGAAGTAATAGGCATCAAAATGAAGGAAATGTGCATCGTAATTAAGTAAATATGCATCAAAATGAAGGAAATATGCATCAAAACGAAGGAAATATGCATCAAAATGAAGGAAATATGCATCGAATCGAAGGAAATATTGATCGTAATGAAGTAAATATGCATCAAAATAAAGGAAATATGCATCGAAACGAAGGAAATATTGATCGTAGTGAAGTAAATATGCATCAAAATAAAATAATATGCATCGAAATGATGGAAATATTGATCTTAATGAAGTAATTATGCATCAAAATGAAGTAAATATGCATCGAAACGAAGGAAATATTGATCGTAACGAAGTAAATATGCATTAAAATGAAGTAAATATGCATCGAAACGAAAGAAATATGAATCGAAACGAAAGAAATATTGATCGTAATAAGGTAAATATGCATTAAAATGAAGTAAATATGCATTGAAACGAAGGAAATGTTGATCGTATTGAAGTAAATATGCATCCAAACGAAGGAAATATACATAAAAACGAAGGAAATATTGATCGTAATGAAGTAACTATGTATCAAAATGAAGTAAATATATATCGAAATAAAAGAAATATGTATCGAAATGAAGGAAATATGCATCAAAATGAAGGAAATGTTGATCGAAATGGAGTAATAGGCATCAAAATGAAGGAAATATGCATCAAAACGATGGAAATATGCATCAAAATGAATTAAATATGCATCAAAATGAAGGAAACATGCATCAAAACGAAAAAAATATTGATCGTAATGAAGTAAATATGCATCAAAATGAAGGAAATATGCATCAAAACGAAAGAAATATTGATCGTAATGAAGTAAAATGAAGTAAATATACATCAAAACGAAGGAAATATGCATCGAAATGAAGGAAATATGCATCGAAATGAAAGAAATATTCATCGAAACGAAGAAAATGTTGATCATAATGAGGTAAAATATGCATAAAAATAAAGTAAATATGTATCAAAACGAATGAAATGTTGATCGCAATGAAGTAAATATACATCAAAATGAAGTAAATATGCATCGAAATGAAGGAAATATTGATCGCAATTTAGTAAATATGCATCAAAATTAAGGAAATATGCATCAAAACGAAGGAAATGTTGATCGTAATGAAGTAATTATGCGTCAAAATGAAGGAAATATGCATCGAAATGAAGTAAATATGCATCAAAATAAAGTCAATATACATCGAAATGAAGGAAATATGCATCGAAATGAAGGAAATATGCATCGAATCGAAGGAAATGTTGATCGTAATGAAGTAAATATGCATCAAAATAAAGGAAATATGCATCAAAATGAAGGAAATATTGATTGTAACGAAGTAAATATGCATCAAAATAAAGTAAATATGCATCGAAACGAAAGAAATATGAATCAAAACGAAAGAAATATTTATCGTAATAAGGTAAATATGCATTAAAATGAAGTAAATATGCATCGAAACGAAGGAAATGTTGATCGTATTGAAGTAAATATGCATCCAAACGAAGGAAATTTACATAAAAACGAAGGAAATATTGATCGTAATGAAGTAAATATGCATCAAAATGAAGTAAATATACATCGAAACGAAAGAAATATGCATCGAAATGAAGGAAACATGCATCGAAACGAAGGAAATGTTGATTGAAATGAAGTAATAGGCATCAAAATGAAGGAAATATGCATCAAAACGAAGGAAATATGCATCAAAATGAAGTAAATATGCATCAAAATGAAGGAAATATGATTCGAGATGAAGTAAATATGCATCAAAATGAAGTAAATATACATCAAAACGAAGGAAATATGCATCAAAATGAAGGAAATATGCATCAAATCGAAGGAAATGTTGATCGTAATGAAGTAAAAATGCATCAAAATGAAAAACATATGCACCAAAATGATGGAAATGTTGATCTTAAGGAAGTAGTTATGCATCAAAATGAAGTAAATATGCATCAAAACGAAGGAAATATTGATCGTAACGAAATAAATATGCATCAAAATGAAGTAAATATGCATCGAAATGAAGGAAATATTTATCTTAATGAAGTAAAAATGCATCAAAATGAAGGAAATATGCATCGAAATAAAGTAAATATGCATCAAAATAAAGTAAATATACATAAAAACGGAGGAAATATGAATCAAAATGAAGGAAATATGCATCGAAACGAAGAAAATATTGATCGAAATGAAGTAAATAGGCATCAAAATGAAAGAAATATGCATCAAAACGCAGGAAATATGCATCAAAATGAAGTAAATATACATCAAATTGATGGATATATGCATCAAAACGAAGGAAATATTGATCGTAATGAAGTAAATATGCATCAAAACGAAGTAAATATGCATCGAAATGAAGGACATATTGATGCAATTTAGTAAATATGCATCAAAATTAAGGAAATATGCATCAAAACGAAGGAGATGCTTATCAAAATGAAGTAATTATGCATCAAAATGAAGGAAATGTGCATCGAAATGAAGTAAATATGCATCAAAATGAAGTAAATATACATCGAAACAAAGAAAATATGCATCGAAATGAAGTAATTATGCATCAAATCGAAGGAAATGTTGATCGTGATGAAGTAAATATGCATCAAAATGAAGTAAATATTCATCGAAATGAAAGAAATATGCATCGAAATGAAGGAAACATGCATCGAAACGAAGGAAATATTGATCGAAATGACGTAATAGGCATCAAAATGAAGGAAATATGCATCGTAATTAAGTAAATATGCATCAAAATGAAGGAAATATGCATCAAAACGAAGGAAATATGCATCAAAATGAAGGAAATATGCATCGAATCGAAGGAAATATTGATCGTAATGAAGTAAATATGCATCAAAATAAAGGAAATATGCATCGAAACGAAGGAAATATTGATCGTAGTGAAGTAAATATGCATCAAAATAAAATAATATGCATCGAAATGATGGAAATATTGATCTTAATGAAGTAATTATGCATCAAAATGAAGTAAATATGCATCGAAACGAAGGAAATATTGATCGTAACGAAGTAAATATGCATTAAAATGAAGTAAATATGCATCGAAACGAAAGAAATATGAATCGAAACGAAAGAAATATTGATCGTAATAAGGTAAATATGCATTAAAATGAAGTAAATATGCATCGAAACGAAGGAAATGTTGATCGTATTGAAGTAAATATGCATCCAAACGAAGGAAATATACATAAAAACGAAGGAAATATTGATCGTAATGAAGTAACTATGTATCAAAATGAAGTAAATATATATCGAAATAAAAGAAATATGTATCGAAATGATGGAAATATGCATCAAAATGAAGGAAATGTTGATCGAAATGAAGTAATAGGCATCAAAATGAAGGAAATATGCATCAAAACGAAGGAAATATGCATCAAAATGAAGTAAATATGCATCAAAATGAAGGAAACATGCATCAAAACGAAAAAAATATTGATCGTAATGAAGTAAATATGCATCAAAATAAAGGAAATATGATTCGAGATGAAGTAAATATTCATCAAAATGAAGTAAATATACATCAAAACGAAGGAAATATGCATCGAAATGAAGGAAATATACATCGAAACGAAGGAAATATTGATCGAAATGAAGTAATAGGCATCAAAATGAAAACAATATGCATCGAAATGATGGAAATGTTGATCTTAATGAAGTAATTATGCATCAAAATGAAGTAAATATGCATCAAAACGAAGAAAATATTGATCGTAACGAAGTAAATATGCATCAAAATGAAGTAAATATGCATCGAAACGAAGGAAATATTGATCGTAACGAAGTAAAAATGCATCAAAATAAAGGAAATATGCATCGAAACGAAGTAAATATGCATCAAAATAAATTAAATATACATCGAAATGGAGGAAATATGAATCGAAATGAAGGAAATATGCATCGAAACGAAGAAAATATTGATCAAAATGAAGTAAATTGGCATTAAAATGAAAGAAATATGCATCAAAACGAAGGAAATATGCATCAAAAAGAAGTAAATATGCATCAAATTGATGGAAATATGCATCAAAACGAAGGAAATGTTGATCGTAATGAAGTAAATATGCATCAAAACGAAGTAAATATGCATTGAAATGAAGGAAATATTGATTGCTATTTAGTAAATATGCATCAAAATTAAGGAAATATGCATCAAAACGAAGGAGATGCTTATCATAATGAAGTAATTATGCATCAAAATGAAGGAAATATGCATCGAAATGAAGTAAATATGCATCAAAATGAAGTAAATATACATCGAAACGAAGGAAATATGCATCGAAATGAAGAAAATATGCATCAAATCGAAGGAAATGTTGATCGTATGACGTAAATATGCATCAAAATGAAGTAATTATACATCGAAACGAAAGAAATATGCATCGAAATGAAGGAAATATGCATCGAAACGAATGAAATATTGATCGAAATGAAGTAATAGGCATCAAAATGAAGGAAATATGGATCAAAACGAAGGAAATATGCATCAAAATGAAGGAAATATGCATCAAAACGAAGAAAATGTTGATCGTAATGAAGTAAATATGCGTCAAAATGAAGTAAATATGATTCGAGATGAACTAAATATGCATCAAAATGAAGTAAATATACATTAAAACGAAGGAAATATGCATCAAAATGAAGGAAATATGCATCGAATCGAAGGAAATGTTGATCGTAATGAAGTAAAAATGCATCAAAATGAAAAAAATATGCATCGAAATGATGGAAATGTTGATCTTAATGAAGTAATTATGCATCAAAACGAAGTAAATATGCATCGAAATGAAGGAAATACTGATCGTAACGAAGTATATATGCATCAAAATGAAGTAAATATGCATCGAAACGAAGGAAATATTGATCGTAATGAAATAAAAATGCATCAAAATGAAGGAAATATGCTTCGAAATGAAGTAAATATGCATCAAAATAAAGTAAATATACATCGAAACAAAAGAAATAAGCATCAAAATGAAGAAAATATGCATCGAAATGAAGAAAATATTGATCGAAATGAAGTAAATAGGCATCAAAACGAAAGAAATATGCATCAAAACGAAGTAAATATGCATCAAAATGATGGAAATATGCATCAAAACGAAGGAAATGTTGATCGTAATGACGTAAATATGCATCAAAACGAAGTGAATATGCATCGAAATTAAGAAAATATTAATCGCAATTTAGTAAATAAGCATCAAAATTAAGGAAATATGCATCAAAACGAAGGAGATGCTTATCATAATGAAGTAATTATAAATCAAAATGAAGGAAATATACATCGAAATGAAGTAAATATGCATCAAAATGAAGTAAATATACATCGAAACGAAGAAAATATGCATCGAAATGAAGGAAATATGCATCGAATAGAAGGAAATATTGATCGTAATGAAGTAAATATGCATCAAAATAAAAGAAATATGCATCTAAACGAAGAAAATGTTGATCGTAGTGAAGTAAATATGCATCAAAATAAAATAAATATGCATCGAAATGATGGAAATATTGATCTTAATGAAGTAATTATGCAGCAAAATGAAGTAAATATGCATCAAAACGAGAAAATGAGCATCAAAATGGAGTAAATATGCATTGAAATGAAAGAAATATTCATTGAAACGAAGGAAATGATGATCGTAATAAGGTAAATATGCATCAAAATAAAGTAAATATGCATCTAAACGAAGGAAATGTTGATCGCAATAAAGTAAATATGCATCAAAATGAAGTGAATATGCATCGAAATGAAGAAATTATTAATTGCAATTTAGTAAATATGCATCAAAATTAAGGAAATATGCATCAAAACGAAGGAAATATTGATCGAAATGAAGTAATTATGCATCAAAATAAAGTAAATATGCATCAAAACGAATGAAATATTGATCGTAATTTAGTAAATATGCATCAAAATAAAGTAAATATGCATCTAAATGAAGGAAATGTTGATCGCAATGAAGTAAATATGCATCAAAATAAAGTAAATATGCATCGAAATGAAAGAAATATTAATCACAATTTAGTAAATATGCATCAAAATTAAGGAAATATGCATCAAAACGAAGAAAATGTTGATCGGAATGAAGTAATTATGCATCAAAATAAAGTAAATATGCATCAAAATGAAGGAAATATGCATCGAAATGAAGTAAATATTCATCAAAATAAAGTCAATATACAACGAAATGAAGAGAATATGCATCGAATCGAAGGAAATGTTGATCGTAATGAAGTAAATTTGCATCAAAATAAAGGAAATATGCGTCGAAACGAAGGAAATATTGATCGTAGTGAAGTAAATATGCATCAAAATGAAAAAATATGCATCAAAATGATGGAAATGTTGATCTTAATGAAGTAATTATGCATCAAAATAAAGTAAATATGCATCGAAACGAAGGAAATATTGATCGTAACGAAGTAAATATGCATCAAAATGAAGTAAATATGCATCGAAATGAAAGATATATGAATCGAAATGAAAGAAATGTTGATCGTAATAAGGTAAATATGCATTAAAATAAAGTCAATATACATCAAAATGAAGGAAATGTTGATCGTATTGAAGTAAATATCCATCCAAACGAAGGAAATATACATAAAAACGAAGGAAATATTGATCGTAATGAAGTAAATATGCATCAAAATGAAGTAAATATACATCGAAACGAAAGAAATATGCAACGAAATGAAGGAAATATGCATCGAAACGAAGGAAATGTTGATCGAAATGAAGTAATAGGCATCAAAATGAAGGAAATATGCATCAAAACGAAGGAAATATGCATCAAAATGAAGTAAATATGCATCAAAATGAAGGAAATATGCATCAAAACGAAGGAAATGTTGATCGTAATGAAGTAAATATGCATCAAAATGAAGGAAATATGATTCGAGATGAAGTAAATATGCATCAAAATGAAGTAAATATACATCAAAACTAATGAAATATGCATCAAAATGAAGGAAATATGCATCGAATCGAAGGAAATGTTGATCGTAATGAAGTAAAATGCATCAAAATGAAAAAAATATGCACCGAAATGATGGAAATGTTGATCTTAATGAAGTAGTTATGCATCAAAATGAAGTAAATATGCATCAAAACAAAGAAAATATTGTTCGTAACGAAGTAAATATGCATCAAAATGATGTAAATATGCATCGAAACGAAGGAAATATTTATCGTAATGAAGTAAAAATGCATCAAAATGAAGGAAATATGCATTGAAACGAAGTAAATATGCATCAAAATAAAGTAAATATACATCAAAATGGAGGAAATATGAATCGAAATGAAGGAAATATGCATCGAAAAGAAGAAAATGTTGATCGAAATTAAGTGAATAGGCATCAAAATGAAAGAAATATGCATCGAAATTAAGTAAATAGGCATCAAAATGAAAGAAATATGCATCGAAATAAAGTAAATATTCATCAAAATAAAGTCAATATACATCGAAAAGAAAGAAATATGCATTGAATCGAAGGAAATATTGATCGTAATGAAGTAAATATGCATCAAAATAAAGGAAATATGCATCAAAACGAAGGAAATATTGATCGTAGTGAAGTAAATAAGCTTCAAAATGAAATAAATATGCATCAAAATGATGGAAATGTTGATCTTAATGAAGTAATTATGCATCAAAATAAAGTAAATATGCATCGAAACGAAGGAAATATTGATCGTAACGAAGTAAATATGCATCAAAATGAAGTAAATATGCATCAAAACGAAAGAAATATGAATCTAAATGAAAGAAATATTGATCGTAATAAGGTAAATATGCATTAAAATAAAGTCAATATACATCAAAACGAAGGAAATGTTGATCGTATTGAAGTAAATATCCATCCAAACGAAGGAAATATACATAAAAACGAAGGAAATAATGATCGTAATGAAGTAAATATGCATTAAAATGAAGTAAATATACATCAAAACGAAAGAAATATGCATCGAAATGAAGGAAATAAGCATCAAAACGAAGCAAATGTTGATCGAAATGAAGTAATAGGCATCAAAATGAAGGAAATATGCATCAAAACGAAGGAAATATGTATCAAAATGAAGTAAATATGCATCAAAATGAAGGAAATATGCATCAAAACGAAGGAAATATTGACCGTAATGAAGTAAATATGCATCAAAATGAAGGAAATATGATTCGAGATGAAGTAAATATGCATCAAAATGAAGTAAATATACATCAAAACGAAGGAAATATGCGTCAAAATGAAGGAAATATGCATCAAATCGAAGGAAATGTTGATCGTAATGAAGTAAAAATGCATCAAAATGAAAAAAATATGCACCGAAATGATGGAAATGTTGATCGTAATGAAGTAGTTATGCATCAAAATGAAGTAAATATGCATCGAAATGAAGGAAATATTTATCATAATGAAGTAAAAATGCATTAAAATGAAGAAAATATGCATCGAAACGAAGAAAATATGCATCAAAATAAAGTAAATATACATCAAAACGGAGGAAATATGAATCGAAATGAAGGAAATATGCATCGAAACGAAGAAAATGTTGATCGAAATGAAGTAAATAGGCATCAAAATGAAAGAAAAATGCATCAAAACGAAGGAAATGTTGATCGTAATGAAGTAAATATGCATCAAAACGAAGTAAATATGCATCGAAATGAAGGAAATATTGATCGCAATTTAGTAAATATGCATCAAAATTAAGAAAATATGCATCTAAATGAAGGAAATATTGATCGCAATTTAGTAAATATGCATCAAAATGAAGTAAATATGCATCGAAATGAAGGAAATATTAATCGCAATTTAGTAAATATGCATCAAAATGAAGTAAATATGCATCGAAATGAAGGAAATGTTGATCGGAATGAAGTAATTATACATCAAAATAAAGTAAATATGCATCAAAATGAAGGAAATATGCATCGAAATGAAGTAAATATTCATCAAAATAAAGTCAATATACATCGAAATGAAGGAAATATGCATCGAATCGAAGGAAATTTTGATCGTAATGAAGTAAATATGCATCAAAATAAAAGAAATATGCATCGAAACGAAGGAAATATTGATCGTAGTGAAGTAAATATGCATCAAAATGAAATAAATATGCATCAAAATGATGAAAATGTTGATCTTAATGAAGTAATTATGCATCAAAATGAAGTAAATATGCATCAAAACGAAGGAAATATTGATCGTAATGAAGTAAATATGCATCAAAATGAAGTAAATATGCATCAAAACGAAAGAAATATGAATCTAAATGAAAGAAATATTGATCGTAATAAGGTAAATATGCATTAAAATAAAGTCAATATACATCAAAACGAAGGAAATGTTGATCGTATTGAAGTAAATATCCATCCAAACGAAGGAAATATACATAAAAACGAAGGAAATAATGATCGTAATGAAGTAAATATGCATTAAAATGAAGTAAATATACATCAAAACGAAAGAAATATGCATCGAAATGAAGGAAATAAGCATCAAAACGAAGCAAATGTTGATCGAAATGAAGTAATAGGCATCAAAATGAAGGAAATATGCATCAAAACGAAGGAAATATGTATCAAAATGAAGTAAATATGCATCAAAATGAAGGAAATATGCATCAAAACGAAGGAAATGTTGACCGTAATGAAGTAAATATGCATCAAAATGAAGGAAATATGATTCGAGATGAAGTAAATATGCATCAAAATGAAGTAAATATACATCAAAACGAAGGAAATATGCATCAAAATGAAGGAAATATGCATCAAATCGAAGGAAATGTTGATCGTAATGAAGTAAAAATGCATCAAAATGAAAAAAATATGCACCGAAATGATGGAAATGTTGATCGTAATGAAGTAGTTATGCATCAAAATGAAGTAAATATGCATCAAAACAAAGGAAATATTGATCGTAACGAAGTAAATATGCATCAAAATGAAGTAAATATGCATCGAAATGAAGGAAATATTTATCATAATGAAGTAAAAATGCATTAAAATGAAGAATATATGCATCGAAACGAAGAAAATATGCATCAAAATAAAGTAAATATACATCAAAACGGAGGAAATATGAATCGAAATGAAGGAAATATGCATCGAAACGAAGAAAATGTTGATCGAAATGAAGTAAATAGGCATCAAAATGAAAGAAAAATGCATCAAAACGAAGGAAATATGCATCAAAATGAAGTTAATATTCATCAAATTGATGGAAATATGCATCAAAACAAAGAAAATATTGATCGTAATGAAGTAAATATGCATCAAAACGAAGTAAATATGCATCGAAATGAAGGAAATATTGATCGCAATTTAGTAAATATGCATCAAAATTAAGGAAATATGCATCAAAACGAAGGAGATGCTTATCATAATGAAGTAATTAAGCATCAAAATGAAGGAAATATGCATCGAAATGAAGTAAATATCCATCAAAATGAAGTAAATATACATCGAAACGAAGGAAATATGCATCCAAATGAAGGAAATATGCATTGAATCGAAGGAAATGTTGATCGTAATGAAGTAAATATGCATCAAAATAAAAGAAATATGCATCGAAACGAAGGAAATATTGATCGTAGTGAAGTAAATATGCATCAAAATGAAATAAATATGCATCAAAATGATGGAAATGTTGATCTTAATGAAGTAATTATGCATCAAAATGAAGTAAATATGCATCAAAACGAAGGAAATATTGATCGTAACGAAGTAAATATGCATCAAAATGAAGTAAATATGCATCGAAACGAAAGAAATATGAATCGAAATGAAAGAAATGTTGATCGTAATAAGGTAAATATGCATTAAAATAAAGTCAATACACATCAAAATGAAGGAAATGTTGATCGCATTGAAGTAAATATCCATCCAAACGAAGGAAATATACATAAAAACGAAGGAAATATTGGTCGTAATAAAGTAAATATGCATCAAAATGAAGTAAATATACATCGAAACGAAAGAAATATGCATCGAAATGAAGGAAATATGCATCAAAACGAAGGAAATGTTGATCGTAATGAAGTAAATATGCATCAAAATGAAGGAAATATGCATCGAAATGAAGTAAATATGCATCAAAATGAAGTAAATATACATCGAAACGAAGGAAATATGCATCAAAATGAAGGAAATATGCATCGAATCGAAGGAAATGTTGATCGTAATGAAGAAAAAATGCATCAAAATGAAAAAAATATGCACCGAAATGATGGAAATGTTGATCTTAATGAAGTAGTTATGCATCAAAATGAAGTAAATATGCATCAAAACGAAGGAAATATTGATCGTAACGAAGTAAATATGCATCAAAATGAAGTAAATATACATCGAAACGAAGGAAATATTTATCGTAATGAAGTAAAAATGCATCAAAATGAAAGAAATATGCATCGAAACGAAGTAAATATGCATTAAAATAAAGTAAATATACATCAAAATGGAGGAAAATTGAATCGAAATGAAGGAAATATGCATCGAAACGAAGAAAATGTTGATCGAAATGAAGTAAATAGGCATCAAAATGAAAGAAATATGCATCAAAACGAAGGAAATATGCATCAAAATGAAGTAAATATGCATCAAATTGATGGAAATATGCATCAAAACGAAGGAAATGTTGATCGTAACGAAGTAAATATGCATCAAAACGAAGTAAATATGCATCGAAATGAAGGAAATATTGATCGCAATTTAGTAAATATGCATCAAAATTAAGAAAATATGCATCTAAATGAAGGAAATATTGATCGCAATTTAGTAAATATGCATCAAAATGAAGTAAATATGCATCGAAATAAAGGAAATATTAATCGCAATTTAGTAAATATGCATAAAAATGAAGTAAATATGCATCGAAATGAAGGAAATGTTGATCGGAATGAAGTAATTATACATCAAAATTATTCCAAATGCCCGAATGAAAACGAACAAGTTGTTCAATGAATGTATGAGATGCATGATCATTTTGAATTCTTTGTTTAAGGATACCTCCATAACCAATATCAGAGGCGTCAGTCTCAATAATCATGAATGCCTCAGGTTTAGGTATTCCTAAACAAGGAAGTGACTTAACCTGAACTTTAATCTGTTTAACAATATTAGTATGAATATCTGACCAAGAATCAGGATTCTTTTTTAATCTTTGAAAAAGAGGTTTACAAACAATTCTAAGTTTTGGAAAAAATTCAGACACATAATTTAAGCAACCTAAAAATCTTTGTAACTGATTTTTATCCTTAATAATATCAGGAAATTTGTCAGCAAATTCAATTGCTCTAGAAATGGGTTTTATTGTGCCTTTTGAAATATCGTAACCCAAAAATCTAACTTTTGTTTGAAAAAGCTTAATTTTAGGGGCAGAAATGACTAAACCATTCTTTTTGCAAATATAAAGAAAAGTTTTGAGATGTTTGAAATGCTGCTCTATATTTTGAGAAAATATCAAAATATCATCTATATAAACAATAGAGAAATCAGAATAGTTATTGAAAATATCATTCATAATATTTTGAAATTCAGAAGGAGCATTTTTTAGACCAAATGGCATTACATTCCATTCGTAATGACCAAAAGGAACTGTGAAAGCAGTTTTGTATTTGTCTTCTTCTCTGATCTGTATCTGCCAAAAACCAGACTTAAGATCGAATTTTGAAAAAATGCATGCTTTATGCAATCTTTTGATCAGATCTCTTTTATTAGGAATAGGATATCTAATCCATTCCAGAACATCATTGAGTGGTTTGTAATTAATGACGAGTCTGGGGACTCCTCTTTCCTTTTCTGCTTGATTATTAACATAAAAGGCAGGGCAACTCCAAGGTGACTTAGAGGGCCTTATGAGCTTTTTGGAAAGAAGGGATTTGATTTCATCTTTGCAGATGTTGAGAAGATCATGATTCATTTGAATAGGTCTTGCTTTTGTTATTATAGATTTTTCATTGAAACCAGTAATATAAGGTAAAGAAACAATATGCTTCTTTCTTTCCCAGAAAGCATTGGGAAGATCAGAGCATACTTCTTTTTTCAAAACATTTTCGAAATCTAAAATTCTGTTTTGAATATCCTTTTTAAGAAGTTCATTTTCAATACGAAAGTAAGAAACTTCTTCTTTGAGAAAATCTATATGAGATTTTTTAAATTCAATAGCATTAATTTGAGAAATATAGTAATTTTGAAGAAGAGATACTTCTCTTTCCTTAATAGGATTAACAAATTTGAAATGAATATATTTTCCCATGATATTGGTAGTAATACCAGTACCATCAACTTTGAAAGGATAAATAATAGTCAAGAAGGGGTTACCCAAAATAATATCTTGACTTAGATTTTTTACAAGAATGAAATTGGTTTTGAAACAATAACCATTATTGCAAATGAAAGCTTTTGAAAGTTTGTATCGAATCGAAGGAAATGTTGATCGTAATGAAGTAAATACGCATCAAAATGAAGGAAATATGCATCGAAAGAAGGAATTGTTGATCGTAGTAAAGTAAATATGAATCAAAATGAAGAAAATGTGCGTCAAAACGAAGGAAATATTGATCGTTATGAAGTAAATATGCATCAAAATGAAGAAAATATGCAATGAAATGAAGTAAATATACATCAAAATGAAGTAAATATACATCGAAACGAAGGAAATATGCATCGAAATGTAGGAATTATGCATCAAATCGATGGAAATGTTGATCATAATGAAGTAAATATGCATCAAAATAAAGTAAATATGCATCGAAACGAAGGAAATGTTGATCGTAATGAAGTAAATATCCATCAAAATTGAAGTAAATATGCTTTGAAACGAAGAAAATGTTGATCGTAATTTAATAAATATGCATCAAAACGAAGTAAATATGCATCAAAACGAAGTAAATATGCATCAAAACGAAAGAAATATTCATCGAAACGAAGGAAATGTTGATCGTAATGAGGTAACTATGCATCAAAATGTAGTAAATATGCATCGAAATGAAGGAAATATTGATCGTAATGAAGTAAATATGCATCAAAATGAAGGAAATATGCATCGAAATGAAGTAAATATGCATAAAAATGAAGTAAATATAAATCAAAACGAAGTAAATATGCATCAAAATGAAGAAAATATGCATTGAAATGAATTAAATATGCATCAAAATAAAGTAAATATACATCGAAACGAAGGAAATATGCATCGAATCGAAGGAAATGTTGATCGTAATGAAGTAAATATGCATCAAAATGAAGGAAATATGCATCGAAACGAAGGAATTGTGGATCGTAGTGAAGTAAATATGCATCAAAATGAAGAAAATGTGCATCAAAACGAAGGAAATATTGATCGTAATGAAGTAAATATGCATCAAAATGAAGAAAATATGCAACGAAATGAAGTAAATATACATCAAAATGAAGTATACATCGAAACGAAGGAAATATGCATCGAAATGTTGGAATTATGCATCGAATCGATGTAAATGTTTATCATAATGAAATAAATATGCATCAAAATGAAGTAAATATGCATTGAAACGAATGAAATGTTGATCGTAATGAAGTAAATATCCATCAAAATTGAAGTGAATATGCATCGAAACGAAGGAAATATTGATCGTAATTTAGTAAATATGCATAAAAATGAAGCAAATATCAATCGAAACGAAAGAAATATGCATCAAAACGAAGTAAATATGCATAAAAATGAGAGAAATATTTGTTGGATTGTATACTAAAAGTCTAGCTTTTTGTATGAACAATGTTATAACAATTAATTTGAAATGAGAATCATATGATCAAATGATTGCATCTTATAATTTATTTATATGTTCGATGCAATAGTCCACTTACTTTATACTGTAGATAATATGTTGTGCGACAACACGCAGAAGATCATATTATCGGTTTCCTTATAAAGTATAAACAGATGCTCACAACCGAGATAGACGGGGACTCTCTATCGGGATGGTTGTAGTGTGGTTTGGTATTAGCTTGTCTTGGCTATAGAATCACATTAGTGCACTTGTGTGTATTGAGCAGGACCGCTTGAGATCGTTCGACTTATACTGACTTATATGAGAACTTGATCTCAGTTATTATGGAAGTTCGTGCTCTTAATCCCTATACAATAACCTCGACACGTAGGGCAGTATGTATTTCTTTGATTCATCAATGGGTGAGATTTACATGTTATTAAATCAACAAACTCGATGAGTTGGGAAGTAGTGCTGTCTCTATGGTGTGCTGTTGATTGTAGAAGGAATCCGTGTCCGTCATAGGTTGATGATGTCCCCTTGAGGAGCTCATAAGGATTATCATGTAAACCCTGCAGGTGGAATTTATTCCGGCATGATAATGAGGTTGAGTGGTACTACTCTTGGATGAGATATTAATTAATTGAGTTGTCAGTAACTTAAATTAATTAATGGACATTGTATATCTTAAACATGGGGAGACTAACGGGCTCATAATAAGAAGGAGCCCAAAACGTAATTTTGGGATTGGTACGGTAGTGCAATAATAATATTTTAGTGGAATATATTATTATTATTGGACTTAAGTATAAGCTTTGGGCTAAGCTTGGATACTTAAGCCCAATGGAGGCCCAACCCAATTTCTCCTCCTGGTCCCTGCTGTAGCACATGTATATAAGTCACCTCAGCTTATCTGGAACCCTAATCTAATCTAACTGATTATTCACGTGTGATGAGGGTTGAGAGCAGATTGAGGAGGTCTCGTAGATCGTCGCCCACACGACGTCGAGATCGGATTTGGGACATACAGCAGAAGATCAGAAGGTAGTTTGCTGCTGCTGTTCGCGACCTTGCGAAATTTGTATAAATTCGTATAGTGATCAGAATTTGATGATCAATATACTGACGGAAAGCCATCGAAGAGAGGATCGTCTGAACATAAAGATCATTCAATTCCGATATCAGACGAGGAAGTTATGGCTATTCTCGTGGGACTGCACAGGCTGCCTGCGAGAATCAATCTTCATCAACATACCCTGGTGAACGGTAATCGTTTCTATGATTTATTGCTTCCGCTGTGATATGATAGAAACGCATGATATTCTAACGGGTCACGTTAACCAAACGGTCCGAACGCCAACAATTGGTATCAGAGCTTCGGTTTCGTGGTGAAGCGTGACACGTTAGACTAGGGTTTATGTGGTTAATTTTTTGAAATTAGGATCGCATGATTAGGGTTTTGGTTTTACTGCGCAAACCATGAATATCCCTATGTGAAATATACCCTATATCATATCTGTTCGTTGATGGTTGTGTGTGAGAGAATTCGACGAAAACTGTTCGTCAATTTCACATGGAAGGAAGAAATTGAGAGAAAATCCAGTGCAGTGATATTGCAGAGGCAATAACCAGAGTTTCAACCGTCGGATCAGGCTGATTTTTGGTCAGCACGTTCGGATTTTGTGGACGTACATTCTGAACGGTGAAGATCGTATTTGGAGCTTTGTGTTGTCAGGAATACGCCGAAAACAGAAGCAGTTTTTTGGGCGATTCTGTTCTGCGCAGTCGAGAGAAAAGAGTCGTTTCTCACAATATAACCGTTGGATTGATCTGTAATTTTGACAGCATGTTCAGGACTTACAGTAGTTGATTCTGGACGGTGGAGATTGGATTCTGAGGTTCTTTCAGTTTCGAACTACGAACGACAGTTGGTGTAGTTTGGTGTTGCGCGTTGGGCTGAACTTGGTTCCATGCAAGTAGGCCCTTGGACGAGCGACAGTCCGGGCGAGGGGCGCTCGTCAAGGCACTTGGGGCGCTCCCTGACATGATTGGTGGTGGGATATGACGATGGACGTCTTGGGGCACAAGCAATCCTGCTTGTTGCGTAAGGCATCGATTCCACAGTAGGAGTGTCGGACAAGACATTAAAATTTAGAGGCGTTTTTATTCCTAATATATATAACTGTCATAATTGATTTAATTGTCTATTATTGTTATATATATATATATGGATGCCTGATCTCTATGATTTATTGTCTTATATAGAAGCATGCTAGATTGCGTATTATATTTGGTATATTATATGCATGTATTGCTAGAGTGTTGGATAAGACATCCAATTTTAGGAAAACTAATTCCTAATATATAACTGTCATAATAGATTGTATATTATTGTTATATATGGATGTCGAATTAATTCCTAATATATGACTGCTATAATTGATTTAATAATCTATTATTGTCATATATGGATGTCGAATTAATTCCTAATATATAACTGCTATAATTGATTGTCTATTATTGTTATATATGGATGTTGAATTGATTCCTAATATATAACTGACATAATTGATTTAATTATCTATTATTGTTATATATGGTTGCTCATCGATATCGATGATTTTGATAATCTAGACGATATGACGATCGATATCGATAGTTTTGAAATTTTGATAATCTTGATGTTTTTCGAATATTTGATAATCTAGTCGATATCGATGATTTTGATAATCTGGACGACATCGACGGTCGATATCGATGGTTTCGAAAATTGGACAATCTGGAAATTTCAAAAATTTGATAGTCTGGAAGTCTTTGCTGATATTCGTGCCTGGTGGCGAACAATCGAATTCGCTGATATATAACTGTTAATGATTGATTTAATTATTGATTATTGTTATATATGTATGCATGACTCTCTGTGATTTACTGCCTTATGTGCCGTAATAGAAGCATGCTAGCGTTGCGTATTTTATTCTGAATATCATATGCATGTAAAAACCCTCGGTGTTAAATTATTAAGTGGGAGAGGGGATTGGTAAATATTCCCGCGGCCTCCATTATTGGTTTGTAAGTGATGTGAGTAAACTTGCGTGTTGGCAATAGACCTTCCTCCCTAACGGATGAGTTTATTCATGGATCACTGGTACAGACTTCATTACATAATTATTGTTTGTAATGTGGTACATGAACTTGCGTGTTGGCAATAGGCCTTCCTCCCTAACGGATGAGTTTATGTGGGGCTCACTGGTACAAACTTATAATTGATGATTGTAGGAAGCTATCCGAGCGCGTGTGTACTTCTCCAACTGTAAGGCACACAAGCTCGCGCAGTGGACTTGGGATCAAATAATGGTGTACACTTAGGTGTAAATAATTAGTATCCTCCCCAACGGAGTCACTGCTATTATTTGCATGGCTAAAGAGGAACCGACTATTAATTATTTTGTCATAAAGTTAGGTTGACAAATGAAATTAATGGGTAAAACCTTCTCTTGTAAATGTTCGGGTTTGTAAACGTCCACACTAACGTGGCTTGCAGACTCACGGTGCTTGAGATGTCGGTGAATTTTATTTTTATATTGTTTTGAGGGAATCAATATAAAAGGATAAAATTCGAAGTTTTGATCGGTAAATTAATTTTTGATTCTCTGAATTTCAAATAGTTTTATTTCACTTATGGTTGACTAAAAGAAATTATATTTACTGGTCCAAAATTAGATGATTAGAAAAGAATCTTGGATTCGAATTTTACTGCTTAAGAAATACATGTGTGTTCTCACAAAAGACTTATCATGATGCATATTAAAGTCTCTAGTGAAGAGATAAGAGATTCATAGAAATATGATGGTCTCATGTAACTCTTCGGATACTTGAGTAAGTTAAAAGGCAGAAGATCATGATTTAATTTGATGAATGAATTGGGAAAGCATGGAGTATAAATTGAAGGGAAACCTAGATCAATTTAATTCTTCGTGAATTGCCTAGATGTTTTTGAGTAAGTTCCACCTGAAATACAATAGGATGTATATGGTGGAAAACTTCTGGCAAAACATGTGGCAAAGAAAAGCCATTTTCATCATAATGTGAACAAGTTTTATATCTTATTCACTAGTTGTTTAAAACATGAATAGTGATGGTATTTACTGACACGAAGTGTGTAGATACTGGAATCACTAAATGTTTATTACTAAGTGAGGATAAGATTGTTATGACATGGGTAAAACTACAAGAGTAGTGGCTATTGCAGTGGGAGTTGTCTATTTATCTAATGATATGAGTAGACATTTGATTATGAGAAATTGTTTTACGTACGTTTTCATAGAAAGAATTTGATTTCGGTTTCTATGCATTAATAGATGGATACTCCATTTCATTTAAATGACATGATCATTATAATGAAGGATAGAGTTGTAATATGTTATTGTACGTTGGTGAACAATTTGTATACTCTTAAATCATGTATATTCCATAGATGCAATAAATAGTAATTAATAATAAATCTTCTAATCTTAGTAAGAGAAAGATACCTTCGGATATGAACTAAACATATATTTGGCATCTAAGACTAGATCATTTTACTTGAGTAGGATTCAAAAGTTGATAGCCGATAGACCCTTAGGTTTATCTGAAGTGAAAACTATCTGACTTTCGAGTCTTGCTTGGGAGTAAAAATGACTAATTGCTTTTTCAAGGCAAAGGGGTGCAGAACCAAAGATATATATGTTGGAATTAGTTCATTATGATTTATGTGGTCCTAAGATTGTCCGGATGAGAGGTGGATATGAATATTCGTCAATCGATGATTATTCTAGATACCGATATATTTATTTGATGCACTGCATGTCTAAGTTCTTTGATTAATTCAAGAATTGTAAGGCTGGTACAGTGAAGCGTCATGGAAAATATATCAAGTAATGACGATTTAATCGTCATTACGAGTACCTCTTAGGATAGTTATGAGCTATTAATCAGAGGTTGAGATTAAATCTCAAGTGGTCTACACCGGGCATGCCCCAACTGAATGGTGTGGTGGATAGAAGGAATAAGACTCTTATGGTAATGATTAGATAGATGATGAATTATTTGGAATTACTTAATTCATTTTATGGATAAGCCCTAGAAACAGTAATTCATTTGAATGTTTGTCTGTTTGTGGGATATGCTATAAAAATGAAGGTGATTTATTTAGTCTAAAAGATCGAAGGGTGATTGTTAACACAAACACTAGATTTTTGGAAAGAGACTATGTATTAAATCATAAACCCATGTATAAATTGTTCTAAAGGTAGTGAGAAGAAAACACAAAGTATAAGTACCAAGTGTACAAGAGGATATACCACAAGGTAAACTGCAACGCGTGTCACGTCTGATACACAATTACATGTAGTGCCTTGTCGCAGTGGGAGGGTTATTCGACAACCCGTGAGATACATATTTTGGGAAAGTTGTAAGACTTGATCCCTAGTAAACATGGTATTATCCCAGGGATACGACGTTGCACTACAAAATTAAAATGCGGAATCTTAGTAAGTGCAATGAATATTAAAATAGAATCGATGGATTTTAAATTAGGTCTGGATGCTTGTTGAACCGCTAAATGGCGTAAAACCCATTGGAAGCGGGCGTGCAAGAATAAAAGAGGATCATAGAATAAGGTGAAAACCTTGGAAGCAAGCTTGTTGCGAAAAGGTATACTCAGAAAGAAAGGGTTCGATTATGAGAAAACATGTTCGCCAGTAGCTATGCCTAAGTTGATCCGGACTCTTTTATTTGTTGCTACTCATATGAAATATAAGGGATAGCAAATAGATGTCGAGACAACTTTCCTGATTGGAAGTCTTAAGGGAAACATCTATGTGAAGCAACCAGAGTGATTCATTGCAAAGAGCTAAGAGCATTGTGATAGTGAGCTTAAAAGTGTCCATTCATGGACTAAAGTAAGCTTCAAGATCATGAAACATCCGTTTTGATGAGGTAATCCAGTGACATGGATCTAATCAATGATCGGATGGGTCTTGTGTATTGAAAAGAGTGATGGAAACGTGATGGTATTTCTTGTACTATACGTAGATAGTATCATGCTCATTGGAGACAATGAAAGAGTATTGTCGGACGTATGGGTATGGTTGATAAAGCGGTATGAGATGAAGGACTTAAGAAGAGCAAAAATATCCTTTTGATCACGGTAATACGGATCACAAGAAAGGATGTTATGCTTATCTCAAGTTTCATATAATGATACGATCTTTACTCGTTTAACATGTGAATTTATCTAAGTGAATGTGTCTTGTGACACAAAAGTAGATAAAGAAGATGAAAGCGGTTCCTTATGCTTCGGCAAATGAGGAAGCTTAATCTAAGGAATGCTATGCACGAGATTGGATATCTGTTTTGCCGATGGCATGAACAGTGGGTATCAAGGTAACCCAAAATAAGAATGTTGAACTGTGGTAAGACATATACTTATGTACCTGAAAAGGACTAGAAACTATATGTGGGCTTACCGAACAAATTCACTGATTCTTATGGGTTACATAGATTCAGATTTTTCAAATCAGATAGGGACGGCAGTAAATCCACCTCAAAGGTTATGCGTTTAATTTTAGGAAGTAGAGTCATAATGTGGAGGAGTGTTATATAGAAATATATTTCAGACTCCGGATTCCATCATGGAAAGATGATAAATTGGAGCCTATGAGGCAGCCAAAGTATCTGTATGACTCTAGAAACTTCAAGATGGACTTCGAAGTGTTTCTAAGTTTGCCCAAGGATATCACAATTTATATTGATGATATTGGTGCAGTTGCAAACTTGAAGGAATCACGAGCCCATAAGAAAATTAAATACATGGAGCGGGAGTACCACCTGTTACGAGAAATCGTATGATGAGGGGAAGGTTGTTGTCACCTAGATTGCATCGGATGATAACCTAGTAAATCCATTTACAAGGACCTTAAGGCGAGAGCTTTTGATGGTCGTGTATGGGAGTGGAAATCAGATGTATGGCAGAAGACATGACAGCATAGTCTTTTAGTATAAGTGGGAGATTGTTGGATTGTATACTAAAAGTCTAGCTTTTTGTATGAACAATGTTATAACAATTAATTTGAAATGAGAATCATATGATCAAATGATTGCATCTTATAATTTATTTATATGTTCGATGCAATAGTCCACTTACTTTATACTGTAGATAATATGTTGTGCGACAACACGCAGAAGATCATATTATCGGTTTCCTTATAAAGTATAAACAGATGCTCACAACCGAGATAGACGGGGACTCTCTATCGGGATGGTTGTAGTGTGGTTTGGTATTAGCTTGTCTTGGCTATAGAATCACATTAGTGCACTTGTGTGTATTGAGCAGGACCGCTTGAGATCGTTCGACTTATACTGACTTATATGAGAACTTGATCTCAGTTATTATGGAAGTTCGTGCTCTTAATCCCTATACAATAACCTCGACACGTAGGGCAGTATGTATTTCTTTGATTCATCAATGGGTGAGATTTACATGTTATTAAATCAACAAACTCGATGAGTTGGGAAGTAGTGCTGTCTCTATGGTGTGCTGTTGATTGTAGAAGGAATCCGTGTCCGTCATAGGTTGATGATGTCCCCTTGAGGAGCTCATAAGGATTATCATGTAAACCCTGCAGGTGGAATTTATTCCGGCATGATAATGAGGTTGAGTGGTACTACTCTTGGATGAGATATTAATTAATTGAGTTGTCAGTAACTTAAATTAATTAATGGACATTGTATATCTTAAACATGGGGAGACTAACGTGCTCATAATAAGAAGGAGCCCAAAACGTAATTTTGGGATTGGTACGGTAGTGCAATAATAATATTTTAGTGGAATATATTATTATTATTGGACTTAAGTATAAGCTTTGGGCTAAGCTTGGATACTTAAGCCCAATGGAGGCCCAACCCAATTTCTCCTCCTGGTCCCTGCTGTAGCACATGTATATAAGTCACCTCAGCTTATCTGGAACCCTAATCTAATCTAACTGATTATTCACGTGTGATGAGGGTTGAGAGCAGATTGAGGAGGTCTCGTAGATCGTCGCCCACACGACGTCGAGATCGGACTTGGGACATACAGCAGAAGATCAGAAGGTAGTTTGCTGCTGCTGTCCGCGACCTTGCGAAATTTGTATAAATTCGTACAGTGATCAGAATTTGATGATCAATATACTGACGGAAAGCCATCGAAGAGAGGATCGTCTGAACATAAAGATCATTCAATTCCGATATCAGACGAGGAAGTTATGGCTATTCTCGTGGGACTGCACAGGCTGCCAGCGAGAATCAATCTTCATCAACATACCCTGGTGAACGGTAATCGTTTCTATGATTTATTGCTTCCGCTGTGATATGATAGAAACGCATGATATTCTAACGGGTCACGTTAACCAAACGGTCCGAACGCCAACAATATTCATCAAAACGAAGGAAATGTTGATCGTAATGAGGTAAATATGCATCAAAATGAAGGATATATGCATCGAAATAAAGCAAATATGCATCAAAATGAAGTAAATATACATCGAAACGAAGTGAATATGCATCAAAATAAAGAAAATATGCATTGAAATGAATTAAATATGCATCAAAATAAAGTTAATATACATCGAAACGAAGGAAATATGCATCGAATAGAAGGAAATGTTGATCGTAATGAAATAAATATACATCAAAATGAAGGAAATATGCATCGAAACGAAAGAATTATGGATCGTAGTGACGTAAATATGCATCAAAATGAAGAAAATTTGCATCAAAACGAAGGAAATGTTGATCGTAATGAAGTAAATATGCAACAAAATGAAGAAAATATGCAACAAAATGAAGTAAATATACATCAAAATGAAGTAAATATACATCAAAATGAAGAAAATATGCATCGAAATGTAGGAATTATGCATCGAATCGAAGAAAATGTTGATTGTAATGAAGTAAATATGCATCGAAATGAAGGAAATGTTAATCGTAATGAAGTAAATATCCATCAAAATTGAAGTAAATATGCATCGAAACAAAGGAAATGTTGATCGTAATTTAGTAAATATGCATCAAAATAAATTAAATATCAATCAAAACGTAAGAAATATGCATCAAAACGAAGAAAATATGCATAAAAACAAAGAAAATGTTGATCGTAATGAAGTAAATATGCATCAAAATGAAGGAAATATGAATCAAAATGAAGGAAATATGTATCAAAATGAAGTAAATATACATCGAAACGAAGGAAATATTGATCGTAGTGAAGTAAATATGCATCAAAATGAAGTAATATGCATCGAAACGATGGAAATGTTGATCTTAATGAAGTAAATATGCATCAAAATGAAGTAAATATTCATCGAAACAAAGGAAATGTTGATCGTAATGAAGTAAATATCCATTAAAATAAAGTAAATGTGCATCGAAACGAAGGAAATATTTATTGTAATTTAGTAAATATGAATCAAAATGAAGTAAATATCAATCAAAACGAAGGAAATATGCATCGAAATGAAGGAAATATGCATCTAATCGAAGGAAATATTGATCGTAATGAAGTAAATATCCATCAAAATGAAGTAAATATGCATCGAAACGAAAGAAATGTTGCTCGTAATTTAGTAAATATGCATCAAATTTAAGTAAATATCAATCGAAACGAAGGAAATATGCATCGAAACAAAATAAATATGCATCAAAATTTGAATCAAAATGAAGTAAAATATGCATCGAAACGAGAAAATGAGCATCAAAATGAAGTAAATATGCATCAAAACGAAAGAAATATGCATCGAAACGAAGGAAATGTTGATCGTAATGAGGTAAATATACATAAAAATACAGTAAATATGCATCGAAATGAAGGAAATATTGATCGTAATGAAGTAAATATGCATCAAAATGAAGGAAATATGCATCGAAATGAAGTAAATATGCATCAAAATGAAGTAAATATACATCGAAAAGAAGTAAATATGCATCAAAATAAAGAAAATATGCATTGAAATGAATTAAATATGCATCAAAATAAAGTAAATATACATTGAAACGAAGGAAATATGCATCGAATCGAAGGAAATGTTGATCGTAATGAAGTAAATATGCATCAAAATGAAGGAAATATGCATCAAAACGAAGGAATTGTTGATCGTAGTGAAGTAAATATGCATCAAAATGAAGAAAATGTGCATCAAAACGAAGGAAATATTGATCGTAATGAAGTAAACATGCATCAAAATGAAGAAAATATGCAACGAAATGAAGTAAAATACATCAAAATGATGTAAATATACATAAAAACAAAGAAATCATGCATCGAAATATAAGAATTATGCATCGAATCGATGGAAATATAGATTGTAATGAAGTAAATATGCATCAAAATGAAGTAAATATGCATCGAAGCGAAGGAAATATTGATCTTAATGAAGTAAATATCCATCAAAATTGATGTAAATATACATCGAAACGAAGGAAATGTTGATCATAATTTAGTAAATATGCATCATAATGAAGTAAATATCAATCGAAACGAAAGAAATATGCATCAAAATGAAGTAAATATGCATAAAAACAAATGAAATGTTGATCGTAATAAAGTAAATATGCATCAAAATGAAGGAAATATGCATCGAAACGAAAGAATTATGGATCGTAGTGAAGTAAATATGCATCAAAATGAAGAAAATTTGCATCAAAATGAAGGAAATGTTGATCGTAATGAAGTAAATATGCATGAAAATGAAGAAAATATGCAACAAAATGAAGTAAATATACATCAAAATGAAGTAAATATACATCAAAACGAAGAAAATATGCATCGAAATGTAGGAATTATGCATTGAATCGAAGGAAATGTTGATTGTAATGAAGTAAATATGCATCGAAATGAAGGAAATGTTAATCGTAATGAAGTAAATATCCATCAAAATTGAAGTAAATATGCATCGAAACAAAGGAAATGTTGATCGTAATTTAGTAAATATGCATCAAAATGAATTAAATACCAATCAAAACGAAAGAAATATGCATCAAAACGAAGTAAATATGCATAAAAACAAAGAAAATGTTGATCGTAATGAAGTAAATATGCATCAAAATGAAGGAAATATGAATCAAAATGAAGGAAATATGTATCAAAATGAAGTAAATATACATCGAAACGAAGGGAATATTGATCGTAGTGAAGTAAATATGCATCAAAATGAAGTAATATGCATCGAAACGATGGAAATGTTGATCTTAATGAAGTAAATATGCATTAAAATGAAGTAAATATTCATCGAAACAAAGGAAATGTTGATCGTAATGAAGTAAATATCCAATAAAATGAAGTAAATGTGCATCGAAACGAAGGAAATATTTATTGTAATTTAGTAAATATGAATCAAAATGAAGTAAATATCAATCAAAACGAAGGAAATATGCATCGAAATGAAGGAAATATGCATCTAATCGAAGGAAATATTGATCGTAATGAAGTATATATCCATCAAAATGAAGTAAATATGCATCGAAACGAAAGAAATGTTGCTCGTAATTTAGTAAATATGCATCAAATTTAAGTAAATATCAATCGAAACGTAGGAAATATGCATCGAAACAAAATAAATATGCATCAAAATTTGAATCAAAATATGCATCGAAACGAGAAAATGAGCATCAAAATGAAGTAAATATGCATCAAAACGAAAGAAATATGCATCGAAACGAAGGAAATGTTGATCGTAATGAGGTAAATATACATAAAAATGCAGTAAATATGCATCGAAATGAAGGAAATATTGATCGTAATGGAGTAAATATGCATCAAAATGAAGGAAATATGCATCGAAATGAAGTAAATATGCATCAAAATGAAGTAAATATACATCGAAAAGAAGTAAATATGCATCAAAATAAAGAAAATATGAATTGAAATGAATTAAATATGCATCAAAATAAAGTAAATATACATCGAAACGAAGGAAATATGCATCGAATCGAAGGAAATGTTGATCGTAATGAAGTAAATATGCATCAAAATGAAGGAAATATGCATCAAAACGAAGGAATTGTTGATCGTAGTGAAGTAAATATGCATCAAAATGAAGAAAATGTGCATCAAAACGAAGGAAATATTGATCGTAGTGAAGTAAATATGCATCAAAATGAAGAAAATATGCAACGAAATGAAGTAAAATACATCAAAATGATGTAAATATACATAAAAACAAAGAAATCATGCATCGAAATATAGGAATTATGCATCGAATCGATGGAAATATTGATTGTAATGAAGTAAATATGCATCAAAATGAAGTAAATATGCATCGAAGCGAAGGAAATATTGATCTTAATGAAGTAAATATCCATCAAAATTGAAGTAAATATACATCGAAACGAAGGAAATGTTGATCATAATTTAGTAAATATGCATCATAATGAAGTAAATATCAATCGAAACGAAAGAAATATGCATCAAAATGAAGTAAATATGCATAAAAACAAATGAAATGTTGATCGTAATAAAGTAAATATGCATCAAAATGAAGGAAATATGCATCGAAACGAAAGAATTATGGATCGTAGTGAAGTAAATATGCATCAAAATGAAGAAAATTTGCATCAAAACGAAGGAAATGTTGATCGTAATGAAGTAAATATGCATGAAAATAAAGAAAATATGCAACAAAATGAAGTAAATATACATCAAAATGATGTAAATATACATCAAAACGAAGAAAATATGCATCGAAATGTAGGAATTATGCATTGAATCGAAGGAAATGTTGATTGTAATGAAGTAAATATGCATCGAAATGAAGAAAATGTTAATCGTAATGAAGTAAATATCCATCAAAATTGAAGTAAATATGCATCGAAACAAAGGAAATGTTGATCGTAATTTAGTAAATATGCATCAAAATGAATTAAATATCAATCAAAACGAAAGAAATATGCATCAAAACGAAGTAAATATGCATAAAAACAAAGAAAATGTTGATCGTAAGGAAGTAAATATGCATCAAAATGAAGGAAATATGAATCAAAATGAAGGAAATATGTATCAAAATGAAGTAAATATACATCGAAACGAAGGAAATATTGATCGTAGTGAAGTAAATATGCATCAAAATGAAGTAATATGCATCGAAACGATGGAAATGTTGATCTTAATGAAGTAAATATGCATCAAAATGAAGTAAATATTCATCGAAACAAAGGAAATGTTGATCGTAATGAAGTAAATATCCAATAAAATGAAGTAAATATGCATCGAAACGAAGGAAATATTTATTGTAATTTAGTAAATATGAATCAAAATGAAGTAAATATCAATCAAAACGAAGGAAATATGCATCGAAATGAAGGAAATATGCATCTAATCGAAGGAAATATTGATCGTAATGAAGTATATATCCATCAAAATGAAGTAAATATGCATCTAAACGAAAGAAATGTTGCTCGTAATTTAGTAAATATGCATCAAATTTAAGTAAATATCAATCGAAACGTAGGAAATATGCATCGAAACAAAATAAATATGCATCAAAATTTGAATCAAAATGAAGAAAAATATGCATCGAAACGAGAAAATGAGCATCAAAATGAAGTAAATATGCATCAAAACGAAAGAAATATGCATCGAAACGAAGGAAATGTTGATCGTAATGAGGTAAATATACATAAAAATGCAGTAAATATGCATCGAAATGAAGGAAATATTGATCGTAATGGAGTAAATATGCATCAAAATGAAGGAAATATGCATCGAAATGAAGTAAATATGCATCAAAATGAAGTAAATATACATCGAAAAGAAGTAAATATGCATCAAAATAAAGAAAATATGAATTGAAATGAATTAAATATGCATCAAAATAAAGTAAATATACATCGAAACGAAGGAAATATGCATCGAATCGAAGGAAATGTTGATCGTAATGAAGTAAATATGCATCAAAATGAAGGAAATATGCATCAAAACGAAGGAATTGTTGATCGTAGTGAAGTAAATATGCATCAAAATGAAGAAAATGTGCATCAAAACGAAGGAAATATTGATCGTAGTGAAGTAAATATGCATCAAAATGAAGAAAATATGCAACGAAATGAAGTAAAATACATCAAAATGATGTAAATATACATAAAAACAAAGAAATCAAGCATCGAAATATAGGTATTATGCATCGAATCGATGGAAATATTGATTGTAATGAAGTAAATATGCATCAAAATGAAGTAAATATGCATCGAAGCGAAGGAAATATTGATCTTAATGAAGTAAATATCCATCAAAATTGAAGTAAATATACATCGAAACGAAGGAAATGTTGATCATAATTTAGTAAATATGCATCATAATGAAGTAAATATCAATCGAAACGAAAGAAATATGCATCAAAATGAAGTAAATATGCATAAAAACAAATGAAATGTTGATCGTAATAAAGTAAATATGCATCAAAATGAAGGAAATATGCATCGAAACGAAAGAATTATGGATCGTAGTGAAGTAAATATGCATCAAAATGAAGAAAATTTGCATCAAAACGAAGGAAATGTTGATCGTAATGAAGTAAATATGCATGAAAATGAAGAAAATATGCAACAAAATGAAGTAAATATACATCAAAATGACGTAAATATACATCAAAGCGAAGAAAATATGCATCGAAATGTAGGAATTATGCATTGAATCGAAGGAAATGTTGATTGTAATGAAGTAAATATGCATCGAAATGAAGAAAATGTTAATCGTAATGAAGTAAATATCCATCAAAATTGAAGTAAATATGCATCGAAACAAAGAAAATGTTGATCGTAATTTAGTAAATATGCATCAAAATAAATTAAATATCAATCAAAACGTAAGAAATATGCATCAAAACGAAGAAAATATTCATAAAAACAAAGAAAATGTTGATCGTAATGAAGTAAATATGCATCAAAATGAAGGAAATATGAATCAAAATTAAGGAAATATGTATCAAAATGAAGTAAATATACATCGAAACGAAGGAAATATTGATCGTAGTGAAGTAAATATGCATCAAAATGAAGTAATATGCATCGAAACGATGGAAATGTTGATCTTAATGAAGTAAATATGCATCAAAATGAAGTAAATATTCATCGAAACAAAGGAAATGTTGATCGTAATGAAGTAAATATCCATTAAAATAAAGTAAATGTGCATCGAAACGAAGGAAATATTTATTGTAATTTAGTAAATATGAATCAAAATGAAGTAAATATCAATCAAAACGAAGGAAATATGCATCGAAATGAAGGAAATATGCATCTAATCGAAGGAAATATTGATCGTAATGAAGTAAATATCCATCAAAATGAAGTAAATATGCATCGAAACGAAAGAAATGTTGCTCGTAATTTAGTAAATATGCATCAAATTTAAGTAAATATCAATCGAAACGAAGGAAATATGCATCGAAATAAAATAAATATGCATCAAAATTTGAATCAAAATGAAGTAAAATATGCATCGAAACGAGAAAATGAACATCAAAATGAAGTAAATATGCATCAAAACGAAAGAAATATGCATTGAAACGAAGGAAATGTTGATCGTAATGAGGTAAATATACATAAAAATGCAGTAAATATGCATCGAAATGAAGGAAATATTGATAGTAATGAAGTAAATATGCATCAAAATGAAGGAAATATGCATCGAAATGAAGTAAATATGCATCAAAATGAAGTAAATATACATCGAAAAGAAGTAAATATGCATCAAAATAAAGAAAATATGAATTGAAATGAATTAAATATGCATCAAAATAAAGTAAATATACATCGAAACGAAGGAAATATGCATCGAATCGAAGGAAATGTTGATCGTAATGAAGTAAATATGCATCAAAATGAAGAAAATATGCATCAAAACGAAGGAATTGTTGATCGTAGTGAAGTAAATATGCATCAAAATGAAGAAAATGTGCATCAAAACGAAGGAAATGTTGATCGTAATGAAGTAAATATGCATCAAAATGAAGAAAATATGCAACGAAATGAAGTAAATATACATCAAAATGATGTAAATATACATAAAAACAAAGAAATCATGCATCGAAATATAGGAATTATGCATCGAATCGATGGAAATATTGATTGTAATGAAGTAAATATGCCTCAAAATGAAGTAAATATGCATCGAAACGAAGGAAATATTGATCTTAATGAAGTAAATATCCATCAAAATTGAAGTAAATATACATCGAAACGAAGGAAATGTTGATCATAATTTAGTAAATATGCATCATAATGAAGTAAATATCAATCGAAACGAAAGAAATATGCATCAAAATGAAGTAAATATGCATAAAAACAAATGAAATGTTGATCGTAATAAAGTAAATATGCATCAAAATGAAGGAAATATGAATCAAAACGAAGGAAATGTGTATCAAAATGAAGTAAATATACATCGAAACGAAGGATATATGCATCGAATCGAAGGAAATGTTGATCGTAATGAAATAAATATGCATCAAAATGAAGGAAATATGCATCGAAACGAAAGAATTATGGATCGTAGTGAAGTAAATATGCATCAAAATAAAGAAAATTTGCATCAATACGAAGGAAATGTTGATCGTAATGAAGTAAATATGCAACGAAATGAAGTAAATATACATCAAAATGAAGTAAATATACATCAAAACGAAGAAAATATGCATCGAAATGTAGGAATTATGCATCGAATCGATGGAAATATTGATTGTAATGAAGTAAATATGCATCGAAATGAAGAAAATGTTAATCGTAATGAAGTAAATATCCATCAAAATTGAAGTAAATATGCATCGAAACAAAGGAAATATTTATCGTAATTTAGTAAATATGCATCAAAATGAAGTAAATATCAATCAAAATGAAAGAAATATGTATCAAAACGAAGTAAATATGCATAAAAACAAAGAAAAAGTTGATCGTAATGAAGTAAATATGCATCAAAATGAAGGAAATATGAATCAAAATGAAGGAAATATGTATCAAAATGAAGTAAATATACATCGAAACGAAGGAAATATTGATCGTAGTGAAGTAAATATGCATCTAAATGAAGTAATATGCATCGAAACGATGGAAATATTGATCTTAATGAAGTAAATATGCATCAAAATAAAGTAAATATTCATCGAAACAAAGGAAATGTTGATCGTAATGAAGTAAATATCCATTAAAATGAAGTAAATGTGCATCGAAACGAAGGAAATATTTATTGTAATTTAGTAAATATGAATCAAAATGAAGTAAATATCAATCAAAACGAAGGAAATATGCATCGAAATGAAGGAAATATGCATCTAATCGAAGGAAATGTTGATCGTAATGAAGTAAATATCCATCAAAATGAAGTAAATATGCATCGAAACGAAAGAAATGTTGCTCGTAATTTAGTAAATATGCATCAAATTTAAGTAAATATCAATCGAAATGAAGGAAATATGCATCGAAACAAAATAAATAAGCATCAACACTTGAATCAAAATGAAGTAAAATATGCATCGAAACGAGAAAATGAGCATCAAAATGAAGTAAATATGCATCGAAACGAAGGAAATGTTGATCGTAATGAGGTAAATATACATAAAAATGCAGTAAATATGCATCGAAATGAAGGAAATATTGATCGTAATGAAGTAAATATGCATCAAAATGAAGGAAATATGCATCGAAATGAAGTAAATATGCATCAAAATGAAGTAAATATACATCGAAAAGAAGTAAATATACATCAAAATAAAGAAAATATGCATTGAAATGAATTAAATATGCATCAAAATAAAGTAAATGTACATCGAAACGAAGGAAATATGCATCGAATCGAAGGAAATGTTGATCGTAATGAAGTAAATATGCATCAAAATGAAGGAAATATGCATCAAAACGAAGGAATTGTTGATCGTAGTGAAGTAAATATGCATCAAAATGAAGAAAATGTGCATCAAAACGAAGGAAATGTTGATCGTAATGAAGTAAATATGCATCAAAATGAAAAAAATATGCAACGAAATGAAGTAAATATACATCAAAATGAAGTAAATATACATAAAAACGAAGAAATCATGCATCGAAATATAGGAATTATGCATCAAATCGATGGAAATATTGATTGTAATGAAGTAAATATGCATCAAAATGAAGTAAATATGCATCGAAACGAAGGAAATATTGATCGTAATGAAGTAAATATCCATCAAAATTGAAGTAAATATACATCGAAACGAAGGAAATTTGATCATAATTTAGTAAATATACATCATAATGAAGTAAATATCAATCGATACGAAAGAAATATGCATCAAAATGAAGTAAATATGCATAAAAACAAATGAAATATTGATCGTAATAAAGTAAATATGCATCAAAATGAAGAAAATATGAATCAAAACGAAGGAAATATGTATCAAAATGAAGTAAATATACATCGAAACGAAGGAAATGTTGATCGTAGTGAATTAAATATGCATCAAAATGAAGTAATATGCATCGAAACGTTGGGAATGTTGATCTTAATGAAGTAAATATGCATCAAAATTAAGTAAATATTCATCGAAATGAAGGAAATGTTGATCGTAATGAAGTAAATATCCATTAAAATGAAGTAAATATGCATCGAAACGAAGGAAATATTGATCGTAATTTAGTAAATATGAATCAAAATGAAGTAAATATCAATCAAAACGAAGAAAACATGCATCAAAATAAAGGAAATATGCATCTAATCGAAGGAAATGTTGATCGTAATGAAGTAAATATCCATCAAAATGAAGTAAATATGCATCGAAACGAAAAAAATATTGATCGTAATTTAGTAAATATGTATCAAAATTAAGTAAATATCAATCGAAACGAAGAAAATATGCATCGAAACAGAGTAAATATGCATCAAAATTTGAATAAAAATGAAGTAAAATATGCATCGAAACGAGAAAATGTTCATCAAAATGAAGTAAATATGCATCAAAACGAAAGAAATATGCATCGAAACGAAGGGAATGTAGATCGTAATGAGGTAAATATGCAACAAAATGTAGTAAATATGCATCGAAATGAAGGAAATATTGATCGTAATGAAGTAAATATGCATCAAAATGAAGGAAATATGCATTGAAATGAAGTAAATATACATCAAAATGAAGTATATATACATCGAAACGATTACGATCAATATTTTCTTCGTTTCGATGCATATTTACTTCATTTTGATGCATAATTACTTCATTAAGATCAACATTTCCATCATTTCGATGCATTTTTACTTCATTACGATTAACATTTCCTTCGATTTTGATCAACATTTCCTTCAATTTGATGTATATTTCTTTCATTTTGATGCATATTTCCTTCGTTTTAATGTATATTTACTTCATTTTGATGCATATTTACTTCATTTCGAATCATATTTCCTTCATTTTGATGCATATTTACTTCATTACGATCAACATTTCCTTCGTTTTGATGCATATTTCCTTCATTTTGATGCATATTTACTTTATTTTGATGCATATTTCATTCGTTCAGATGCATATTTCCTTAATTTTGATGTCTATTACTTTATTTCGATCAACATTTCCTTCGTTTCGATGCATATTCCCTCATTTTGATGCATATTTCTTTCGTTTCAATGTATATTTATTTTATTTTGATGCATATTTACTTAGTTTCGATTCATATTCCTTCATTTTGATGCATATTTACTTCATTAATATCAATATTTTCTTCGTTTTTATGCATATTTCCTTCATTTTGATGCATATTTACTTCATTACGATCAACATTTCCTTCGTTTCGATGCATATTTACTTCATTTTAATGCATATTTACCTCATTACGATCAATATTTCTTTCGTTTTGATATATATTTCTTTCGTTTCGATGCATATTTACTTCATTTTGATGCATATTTACTTTATTACGTTCAATATTTCCTTCGTTTCGATGCATATTTACTTCATTACGATCGACATTTCCTTCGTTTCGATGCATATTTACTTCATTTTAATGCATATTCACCTCATTACGATAAATATTTCTTTCGTTTTGATTCATATTTCTTTCGTTTTGATGCATATTTACTTCATTTTGATGCATATTTACTTTATTACGATCAATATTTCCTTCGTTTCGATGCATATTTACTTCATTTGCTGCATAATTACTTCATTAAGATCAACATTTCCATCATTTCGATGCATATTTATTTCATTTTGATGCATATTTACTTCACTACGATCAACATTTCCTTCGTTTAGATGCATATTTCCTTTATTTTGATGCATATTTCCTTTATTTTGATGTATATTTACTTCATTTATATGCATATTTACTTCATTACGATCAATATTTCCTTCGTTTTTATGCATATTTACTTCATTTTGATGCATATTTCCTTCGTTTAGATGCATATTTCTTTCATTTTGATGCATATTTACTTCATTTCGATCAATATTTTCTTCGTTTCGATGCGTATTTCCTTCATTTCGATGCATATTTCCTTCGTTTCGATGTATATTTACTTTATTTTGATGCATATTTACTTCGTTTTGATGCATATTTCCTACATTTTGATGATTATTTACCTCATTACGATCAATATTTTCTTCGTTTCGATGCATATTTACTTCATTTTAATGCATATTTACTTCATTACGATCAATATTTCTTTCGTTTCGATGCATATTTACTTCATTTTGATACATAATTACTTCATTAAGATCAACATTTCCATCATTTCTATGCATATTTTTTTATTTTGATGCATTTTTACTTCATTACGATCAACATTTTCTTTGATTCGATGCATATTTCCTTCAGTTTGATGCATATTTCTTTCGTTTTGATGTATATTTACTTCATTTTGATGCATATTTACTTCATTACGATCAACATTTCCTTCGTTTTGATGCACATTTCTTTCATTTCGATGCATATTTACTTCATTTCGATGCATATTTCCTTCATTTTGATGCATATTTCCTTCATTTTGATGCCTATTACTTCATTTCGATCAATATTTTTTTCGTTTCGATGCATATTTCCTTCATTTCGCTGCATATTTCTTTCGTTTCGATGTATATTACTTCATTTTGATGCATATTTACTTCGTTTCGATGTATATTCCTTCATTTTGATGTATATTTACTTCATTAAGATTAATATTTCCTTCGTTTTTATGCATATTTACTTCATTTTGATGCATATTTACTTCATTACGATCAACATTTCTTTCGTTTCGATGCATATTTACTTCATTTTAATGCATATTTACCTCATTACGATCAATATTTCTTTTGTTTTGATTCATATTTCTTTCGTTTCGATGCATATTTACTTCATTTTGATGCATATTTACTTTATTACGATCAATATTTCCTTCGTTTCGATGTATATTTACTTCATTTTGCTGCATAATTACTTCATTAAGATCAACATTCCCATCATTTCGATGCATATTTATTTAATTTTGATGCATATTTACTTCACTACGATCAATATTTCCTTCGTTTAGATGCATATTTCCTTTATTTTGATGCATATTTCCTTCATTTTGATGTATATTTACTTCATTTTTATGCATTTTTACTTCATTACGATCAACATTTCCTTAGTTTTTATGCATATTTATTTTATTTTGATGCATATTTCCTTCGTTTTGATGTATATTTCTTTCATTTTGAAGCATATTTACTTCATTTCGATCAACATTTTCTTCGTTTCGATGCATATTTCCTTCATTTTGGTGCATATTTCCTTCGTTTCGATGTATATTTACTTCATTTTGATGCATATTTACTTCGTTTCGATGCATATTTCCTTCATTTTGATGTATATTTACCTCATTACTATCAATATTTCCTTCGTTTCGATGCATATTTACTTCATTTTGATGCATAATTACTTCATTAAGATCAACATTTCCATCATTTCGATGCATATTTTTTTCATTTTGATGCATTTTTACTTCATTACGATCAACATTTCCTTCGATTCGACGCATATTTCCTTCATTTTATGTATATTTCCTTCGTTTTGATGTATATTTACTTCATTTTGATGCATATTTACTTCATTTCGAATCATATTTCCTTCATTTTGATGCATATTTACTTCGTTTCGATGCATATTCCTTTATTTTGATGCGTATTTACCTCATTACGATCAATATTTTCTTGGTTTTTATGCATATTTCATTCATTTTGATGCATATTTACTTCATTACGATCAACATTTCCTTCGTTTCGATGCATATTTACTTCATTTTAATGCATATTTACCTTATTACGATCAATATTTCTTTCGTTTCGATTCATATTTCTTTCATTTCGATGCATATTTACTTTATTTTGATGCATATTTACTTTATTACGACCAATATTTCCTTCGTTTCGATGCATATTTACTTCATTTTGCTGTATAATTACTTCATTAAGATCAGCATTTTCATCATTTCGATGCATATTTATTTCATTTTGATGTATATTTACTTCACTACGATCAATATTTCCTTCGTTTAGATGCATGTTTCCTTTATTTTGATGCATATTTACTTCATTACGATCAATATTTCCTTCGATTCGATGCATATTTCCTTCATTTCGATGCATATTTCCTTCGTTTCGATGTATATTTACTTCATTTTTATGCATATTTACATCATTTCGATGCATATTTACTTCATTTTGATGCATAATTACTTTATTACGATCAACATCTCTTTCGTTTTGATGCATATTTCCTTAATTTTGATGCATATTTACTAAATTGCGATCAATATTTCCTTTATTTCGATGCATATTTACTTCGTTTTGATGCATATTTACTTCATTACGATCAACATTTCCTTCGTTTTGATGCATATTTCCATCTGTTTGATGCATATTTACTTCATTTTAATGCATATTTCCTTCGTTTTGATGCATATTTCTTTCATTTTGATGCCTATTTACTTCATTTCGATTAACATTTTCTTCGTTTCGATGCATATTTCCTTTATTTCGATGCATATTTCCTTCGTTTTGATGTATATTTACTTCATTTTGATGCATAATTACTTCATTAAGATCAACATTTCCATCATTTCGATGCATATTTTTTTCATTTTGATGCATTTGTACTTCATTACGATCAACATTTCCTTCGATTCGATACATATTTCCTTCATTTTGATGTGTATTTCCTTCGTTTTGATGTATATTTACTTCATTTTGATGCATATTTACTTCATTTCGAATCATATTTCCTTCATTTTGATGCATATTTACTTCATTACGATCAACATTTCCTTCGTTTTGATGCATATTTTCTTCATTTTGATGCATATTTACTTCATTTTGATGCATATTTCCTTCGTTTTGACGCATATTACTTCATTTCGATCAATATTTCCTTCGTTTCGATGCATATTTCCTTCATTTTGATGCATATTTACTTCATTAAGAATATCATTTCCTTCATTTTTATGCATATTTACTTCATTAAGATTAGCTTTTCCTTCGATTCGATGCATATTTCCTTAATTTTGATGCATATTTTCTTCATTTTGATGTATATTTACTTCATTTTGATGTATATTTACTTAATTTCGATGCATATTTTCTTCATTTTGATGCATATTTACTTCATTACGATCAACATTTCCTTCGTTTTGATGCATATTTTCTTCATTTTGATGCATATTTACTTCATTTTGATGCATATTTCCTTCGTTTTGACGCATATTACTTCATTTCGATCAATATTTCCTTCGTTTCGATGCATATTTCCTTCATTTCGATGCATATTTATTTCATTTTGACGTATATTTACTTCATTTTGATGCATATTTACTTCGTTTCGATGCATATTCCTTCATTTTGATGCATATTTACTTCATTACGATCAATATTTCCTTCGTTTTTATGCATATTTCATTCATTTTGATGCATATTACTTCATCACGATCAACATTTCCTTCATTTTGATGCATATTTACTTCATTTTAATGCATATTTACCTCATTACGATCAATATTTCTTTCGCTTTGATTCATATTTCTTTCGTTTCGATGCATATTTATTTTATTTTGATGCATATTTACTTTATTACGATCAATATTTTCTTCGTTTCGATGCATATTTACTTCATTTTGCTGCATAATTACTTCATTAAGATCAACATTTCCATCATTTCGATGCATATTTATTTCATTTTGATGCATATTTACTTCACTACGATCAATATTTCCTTCGTTTAAATGCATATTTCCTTTATTTTGATGCATATTTACATCATTACGATCAACATTTCCTTTGATTCTATTCATATTTCTTTCATTTCGATGCATATTTCCTTCGTTTCGATGTATATTTACTTCATTTTGATGCATATTTACATCATTTCGATGCATATTTCCTTCATTTTGATACATAATTACTTCATTACGATCAACATCTCCATCGTTTTGATGCATATTTCCTTAATTTTGATGCATATTTACTAAATTGCGATTAATATTTCCTTTATTTCGATGCATATTTACTTCGTTTTGATTGATAATTATTTAATTACGATCAACATTTTCTTCCTTTTGATGCATATTTCCATCATTTTGATGCATATTTATTTCATTTTGATGCATATTTCCTTCGTTTTGATGCATATTTCTTTTATTTTGATGCCTATTTACTTAATTTCAATCAATATTTTCTTCGTTTCGATGCATATTTCTTTCATTTCGATGCATATTTCCTTCGTTTCGATGTATATTTACTTCATTTTGTTGCATATTTACTTCGTTTCAATGCATATTTCCCTCATTTTGATGCATATTTACATCATTACGATCAATATTTCCTTCGTTTCGATGCATATTTACTTCATTTTGATGCATATTTACTTCGTTATGATCAATATTTCCTTCGTTTTGATGCATATTTACTTCATTTTGATGCATAATTACTTCATTAAGATCAACATTTCCATCATTTCGATGCATATTTTTTTTAATTTTGATTCATTTTTACTTCATTACGATCAACATTTCCGTCGATTCGATGCATATTTCCTTCATTTTGATGCATATTTCCTTCGTTTTTATGTATATTTACTTCATTTTTATGAATATTTACTTAATTTCGAATCATATTTCCTTTATTTTGATGCATATTTACTTCATTACGATCAACATTTCCTTCGTTTTGATACATATTTACTTCATTTTGATGCATATTTACTTCATTTTGATGTATATTTCCTTCGTTTTGATGCATATTTACTTCATTTTGATGCATATTTACTTCATTTTGATGTATATTTCCTTCGTTTTGATGCATATTTTCTTCATTTTGATTCCTATTACTTCATTTCGATCAACATTTCCTTCGTTTCGATGCATATTTCCTTCATTTCGATGTATATTTCTTTCGTTTCGATGTATATTTACTTCATTTTGATGCATATTTACTTTGTTTCGATGCATATTCCTTCATTTTGATGCATATTTACTTCATTACGATCAACATTTTCTTCGTTTCGATGCATATTTACTTCATTTTAATGCATATTTACCTTATTACGATCAACATTTCTTTCGTTTCGATTCATATTTCTTTCTTTTCGGTGCATATATACTAAATTTTGATGCATATTTACTTCGTTACGATCAGTATTTCCTTCGTTTCGCTACATATTTACTTCATTTAATGCATAATTACCTCATTACGATCAATATTTCTTTCACTTCGATTCATATTTCTTTCATTTCGATGCATATTTACTTCATTTTGATGCATATTTACTTTATTACGATAAATATTTCCTTCGTTTCGATGCATATTTACTTCATTTTGGTGCATAATTACTTCATTAAGATCAACATTTCCGTCATTTCGATGCATATTTATTTCATTTTGATACATATTTACTTCACTACGATCAATATTTCCTTCGTTTAGATGCATATTTTCTTTATTTTGATGCATATTTACTTCATTACGATCAACATTTCCTTTGATTCTATTCATATTTCTTTCATTTCGATGCATATTTCCTTCGTTTCGATGTATATTTACTTCATTTTGATGCATATTTACATCATTTCGATGCATATTTCCTTCATTTTGATACATAATTACTTCATTACGATCAACATCTCCATCGTTTTGATGCATATTTCCTTAATTTTGATGCATATTTACTAAATTGTGATCAATATTTTCTTCATTTCGATGCATATTTACTTCGTTTTGATGGATATTTATTTCATTACGATCAACATTTTCTTCGTTTTGATGCATATTTCTATCATTTTGATGCATATTTATTTCATTTTGATGCATATTTCCTTCGTTTTGATGGTATATTTCTTTTATTTTGATGCCTATTTACTTAATTTCAATCAATATTTTCTTCGTTTCGATGCATATTTCCTTCATTTCGATGCATATTTCCTTCGTTTCGGTGTATATTTACTTCATTTTGTTGCATATTTACTTCATTTCGATGCATATTTCCCTCATTTTGATGCATATTTACATCATTACGATCAATATTTCCTTCGTTTCGATGCATATTTACTTCATTTTGATGCATATTTACTTCGTTATGATCAATATTTCCTTCGTTTTGATGCATATTTACTTCATTTTGATGCATAATTACTTCATTAAGATCAACATTTCCATCATTTCGATGCATATTTTTTTTAATTTTGATTCATTTTTACTTCATTACGATCAACATTTCCGTCGATTCGATGCATATTTCCTTCATTTTGATGCATATTTCCTTCGTTTTTATGTATATTTACTTCATTTTTATGAATATTTACTTAATTTCGAATCATATTTCCTTTATTTTAATGCATATTTACTTCATTACGATCAACATTTCCTTCGTTTTGATGCATATTTACTTCAATTTGATGCATAGTTACTTCATTTTGATGTATATTTCCTTCGTTTTGATGCATATTTACTTCATTTTGATGCATATTTACTTCATTTTGATGTATATTTCCTTCGTTTTGATGCATATTTTCTTCATTTTGATTCCTATTACTTCATTTCGATCAACATTTCCTTCGTTTCGATGCATATTTCCTTCATTTCGATGTATATTTCTTTCGTTTCGATGTATATTTACTTCATTTTGATGCATATTTACTTTGTTTCGATGCATATTCCTTCATTTTGATGCATATTTACTTCATTACGATCAACATTTTCTTCGTTTCGATGCATATTTACTTCATTTTAATGCATATTTACCTTATTACGATCAACATTTCTTTCGTTTCGATTCATATTTCTTTCTTTTCGATGCATATATACTAAATTTTGATGCATATTTACTTCGTTACGATCAGTATTTCCTTCGTTTCGCTACATATTTACTTCATTTAATGCATAATTACCTCATTACGATCAATATTTCTTTCGCTTCGATTCATATTTCTTTCATTTCGATGCATATTTACTTCATTTTGATGCATATTTACTTTATTACGATAAATATTTCCTTCGTTTCGATGCATATTTACTTTATTTTGGTGCATAATTACTTCATTAAGATCAACATTTCCGTCATTTCGATGCATATTTATTTCATTTTGATGCATATTTACTTCACTACGATCAATATTTCCTTCGTTTAGATGCATATTTTCTTTATTTTGATGCATATTTACTTCATTACGATCAACATTTCCTTTGATTCTATTCATATTTCTTTCATTTCGATGCATATTTCCTTCGTTTCGATGTATATTTACTTCATTTTGATGCATATTTACATCATTTCGATGGATATTTCCTTCATTTTGATACATAATTACTTCATTACGATCAACATCTCCATCGCTTTGATGCATATTTCCTTAATTTTGATGCATATTTACTAAATTGCGATCAATATTTTCTTCATTTCGATGCATATTTACTTCGTTTTGATGGATATTTATTTCATTACGATCAACATTTTCTTCGTTTTGATGCATATTTCTATCATTTTGATGCATATTTATTTCATTTTGATGCATATTTCCTTCGTTTTGATGGTATATTTCTTTTATTTTGATGCCTATTTACTTAATTTCAATCAATATTTTCTTCGTTTCGATGCATATTTCCTTCATTTCGATGCATATTTCCTTCATTTCGGTGTATATTTACTTCATTTTGTTGCATATTTACTTCATTTCGATGCATATTTCCCTCATTTTGATGCATATTTACATCATTACGATCAATATTTCCTTCGTTTCGATGCATATTTACTTCATTTTGATGCATATTTACTTCGTTATGATCAATATTTCCTTCGTTTTGATGCATATTTACTTCATTTTGATGCATAATTATTTCATTAAGATCAACATTTCCATCATTTCGATGCATATTTTTTTCATTTTGATTCATTTTTACTTCGTTACGATCAACATTTCCTTCGATTCGATGCATATTTCCTTAATTTTGATGCATATTTTCTTCATTTTGATGTATATTTACTTCATTTTGATGTATATTTACTTAATTTCGATTCATATTTCCTTCATTTTGATGCATATTTACTTCATTACGATCAACATTTCCTTCGTTTTGATGCATATTTACTTCATTTTGATGCATATTTACTTCATTTTGATGTATATTTCCTTCGTTTTGATGCATATTTTCTTTATTTTGATGCCTATTACTTCATTTCGATCAACATTTCCTTCTTTTCGATGCATATTTCCTTCATTTCGATGTATATTTCTTTCGTTTCGATGTATATTTACTTCATTTTGATGCATATTTACTTTGTTTCGATGCATATTCCTTCATTTTGATGCATATTTACTTCATTACGATCAACATTTCCTTCGTTTCGATGCATATTTACTTCATTTTAATGCATATTTACCTTATTACGATCAACATTTCTTTCGTTTCGATTCATATTTCTTTCTTTTCGATGCATATATACTAAATTTTGATGCATATTTACTTCGTTACGATCAGTATTTCCTTTGTTTCGATGCATATTTACTTCATTTAATGCATAATTACCTCATTATGATCAATATTTCTTTCGCTTCGATTCATATTTCTTTCATTTCGATGCATATTTACTTCATTTTGATGCATATTTACTTTATTACGATAAATATTTCCTTCGTTTCGATGCATATTTACTTCATTTTGCTGCATAATTACTTCATTAAGATCAACATTTCCATTATGTCGATGCATATTTATTTCATTTTGATGCATATTTACTTCACTACGATCAATATTTCCTTCGTTTAGATGCATATTTCCTTTATTTTGATGCATATTTACTTCATTACGATCAACATTTCCTTCGATTCTATGCATATTTCTTTCATTTCGATGCATATTTCCTTCGTTTCGATGTATATTTACTTCATTTTGATGCATATTTACATCATTTCGATGCATATTTCCTTCATTTTGATACATAACTACTTCATTACGATCAACATCTCCATCGTTTTGATGCATATTTTCTTAATTTTTATGCATATTTACTAAATTATGATCAATATTTCCTTCATTTTGATGCATATTTACTTCGTTTTGATGGATATTTATTTCATTACGATCAATATTTTCTTCGTTTTGATGCATATTTCCATCATTTTGATGCATATTTACTTCATTTTGATGCATATTTACTTCGTTATGATCAATATTTCCTTCGTTTTGATGCATATTTCTTTTATTTTGATGCCTATTTACTTAATTTCAATCAATATTTTCTTCGTTTCGATGCATATTTCTTTCATTTCGATGCATATTTCCTTCGTTTCGATGTATATTTACTTCATTTTGTTGCATATTTACTTCGTTTCAATGCATATTTCCCTCATTTTGATGCATATTTACATCATTACGATCAATATTTCCTTCGTTTCGATGCATATTTACTTCATTTTGATGCATATTTACTTCGTTATGATCAATATTTCCTTCGTTTTGATGCATATTTACTTCATTTTGATGCATAATTATTTCATTAAGATCAACATTTCCATCATTTCGATGCATATTTTTTTCATTTTGATTCATTTTTACTTCGTTACGATCAACATTTCCTTCGATTCGATGCATATTTCCTTCATTTTGATGCATATTTCCTTCGTTTTTATGTATATTTACTTCATTTTTATGCATATTTACTTCATTTCGAATCTATTTCCTTCATTTTAATGCATATTTACTTCATTACGATCAACATTTCCTTCGTTTTGATGCATATTTCCTTCATTTTGATGCATATTTACTTCATTTTGATGCATATTTCCTTCATTTTGATGCATATTTCCTTTATTTTGATGCCTATTACTTTATTTCGATCAATATTTCCTTCGTTTCGATGCATATTTCCTTTATTTCGATGCATATTTCTTTCGTTTCGATGTATATTTACTTCATTTTGATGCATATTTACTTTGTTTCGATGCATATTCCTTCATTTTGATGCATATTTACTTCATTACGATCAATATTTCCTTCGTTTTGATGCATATTTACTTCATTTTGATGCATATTTACTTCGTTACGATCAATATTTCCTTCGTTTCGATGCATATTTACTTCATTTTGATGCATAATTACTTCATTAAGATCAACATTTCCATCATTTTGATGCATATTTTTTTCATTTTGATGCATTTTACTTCTTTACGATCAACATTTCCTTCGATTCGATGCATATTTCCTTCATTTTGATGCATATTTTCTTCATTTTGATGTATATTTACTTCATTTTGATGCATATTTACTTCATTTCGAATCATATTTCCTTCATTTTGATGCATATTTACTTCATTACGATCAACATTTACTTCATTTTGATGCATATTTACTTCATTTTGATGCATATTTCCTTCGTTTTGATAAATATTTCCTTCATTTTGATGCCTATTACTTCATTTCGATCAACATTTCCTTCGTTTTGATGCATATTTCCTTCATTTCGATGCATATTTCTTTCGTTTTGATGTATATTTACTTCATTTTGATACAAATTTTTATGCATATTTACTTCGTTTTAATGCATATTTCTTCCGTTTCGATTGATATTTACTTCATTTTGATGTATATTTACTAAATTACGATCCACATTTCCTTCGTTTCGATGCATATTTACTTCATTTTGATGGTTATTTACTTCATTACGATCAATATTTTCTTCGTTTCTATGCAAATTTACTTCATTTTGATGCATATTTACTTCACTACGATCAACATGTCCTTCATTTCGATGCATATTTCCTTCATTTTGATGCATATTTACTTCATTAAGAATAGCATTTCCTTCATTTTTATGCATATTTACTTCATTTTGATGCATATTTCCTTCGTTTTGATGCATATTTCCTTCATTTTGATGCATATTTACTTCATTACTATCAACATTTTTTACTTCATTACGATCAACATTTCCTTCGATACGATGTATATTTCCTTCATTTTGATGCATATTTCCTTCATTTTGATGTATATTTACTTCATTTTTATGCATATTTACTTCATTATGATCAACATTTCTTTCATTTTTATGCATATTTACTTTATTACGATAAATATTTCCTTCGTTTCGATGCATATTTACTTCATTTTGCTGCATAATTACTTCATTAAGATCAACATTTCCATTATGTCGATGCATATTTATTTCATTTTGATGCATATTTACTTCACTACGATCAATATTTCCTTCGTTTAGATGCATATTTCCTTTATTTTGATGCATATTTACTTCATTACGATCAACATTTCCTTCGATTCTATGCATATTTCTTTCATTTCGATGCATATTTCCTTCGTTTCGATGTATATTTACTTCATTTTGATGCATATTTACATCATTTCGATGCATATTTCCTTCATTTTGATACATAACTACTTCATTACGATCAACATCTCCATCGTTTTGATGCATATTTTCTTAATTTTTATGCATATTTACTAAATTGTGATCAATATTTCCTTCATTTTGATGCATATTTACTTCGTTTTGATGGATATTTATTTCATTACGATCAATATTTTCTTCGTTTTGATGCATATTTCCATCATTTTGATGCATATTTACTTCATTTTGATGCATATTTCCTTCGTTTTGATGCATATTTCTTTCATTTTGATGCCTATTTACTTAATTTCAATCAACATTTTCTTCGTTTCGATGCATATTTCCTTCATTTCGATGCATATTTCCTTCGTTTCGATGTATATTTACTTCATTTTGATGTATATTTACTTCGTTTCGATGCATATTTCCCTCATTTTGATGCATATTTACATCATTACGATCAATATTTCCTTCGTTTCGATGCATATTTACTTCATTTTGATGCATATTTACTTCGTTACGATCAATACTTCCTTCGTTTTGATGCATATTTACTTCATTTTGATGCATAATTACTTCATTAAGATCAACATTTTCATCATTTCGATGCATATTTTTTTCATTTTGATTCATTTTTACTTCATTACGATCAACATTTCCTTCGATTCGATGCATATTTCCTTCATTTTGATGCATATTTCCTTCGTTTTTATGTATATTTACTTCATTTTTATGCATATTTACTTCATTTCGAATCTATTTCCTTCATTTTAATGCATATTTACTTCATTACGATCAACATTTCCTTCGTTTTGATGCATATTTCCTTCATTTTGATGCATATTTACTTCATTTTGATGCATATTTCCTTCATTTTGATGCATATTTCCTTTATTTTGATGCCTATTACTTTATTTCGATCAATATTTCCTTCGTTTCGATGCATATTTCCTTTATTTCGATGCATATTTCTTTCGTTTCGATGTATATTTACTTCATTTTGATGCATATTTACTTTGTTTCGATGCATATTCCTTCATTTTGATGCATATTTACTTCATTACGATCAACATTTCCTTCATTTCGATGCATATTTACTTCATTTTAATGCATATTTACCTTATTACGATTAATATTTCTTTTGTTTCGATTCATATTTATTTCTTTTCGATGCATATTTACTTAATTTTGATGCATATTTACTTCGTTACAATCAATATTTCCTTCGTTTCGGTGCATATTTACTTCATTTTAATGCATAATTACTTCATTAAGATCAACATTTCCATCATTTCGATGCATGTTTATTTCATTTTGATGCATATTTACTTCACTACGATCAACGTTTCCTTCGTTTTGATGCATGTTTCCTTTATTTTTATGCATATTTACTTCATTATGATCAATATTTCCTTCAATTTGATGCATATTTCCTTCATTTCGATGCATATTTCCTTCATTTCGATGTATATTTACTTTATTTTGATTCATATTTACTTCATTTCGATGTATATTTCCTTCATTTTGATGCATAATTACTTCATTACGATCAACATTTCCTTCATTTTGATGCATATTTCCTTAATTTTGATGCATATTTACTAAATTGGGATCAATATTTTCTTCATTTCGATGCATATTTACTTCATTTTGATGCATATTTACTTCATTGCGATCAACATTTCCTTCGTTTTGAAGCATATTTACTTTATTTTGATGCATATTTACGTCATTACGATCAACATTTCCTTCGTTTCGATGAATATTTCTTTCGTTTCAATGCATATTTACTTCATTTTGATGCTCATTTTCTCGTTTCGATGCATATTTACTTCATTTTTATTCAAATTTTTATGCATATTTACTTTGTTTTGATGAATATTTCTTTCGTTTCGATTGATATTTACTTCATTTTGATGCATATTTACTAAATTACGATCCACATTTCCTTTGTTTCGATGCATATTTACTTCATTTTGATGGATATTTACTTCATTACGATCAACATTTCCTTCGTTTCTATGCAAATTTACTTCATTTTGATGCATATTTACTTCACTACGATCAACATGTCCTTCGTTTCGATGCATATTTCCTTCATTTTGATGCATATTTACTTCATTAAGAATATCATTTCCTTCATTTTTATGCATATTTACTTCATTAAGATTAGCTTTTCCTTCGATTCGATGCATATTTCCTTAATTTTGATGCATATTTTCTTCATTTTGATGTATATTTACTCCATTTTGATGTATATTTACTTAATTTCGATGCATATTTCCTTCATTTCGATGCATATTTACTTCATTACGATCAACATTTCCTTCGTTTTGATGCATATTTCCTTTATTTTGATGCATATTTACTATAATTTGATGCATATTTCCATCATTTTGATGCATATTTTCTTCATTATGATGCATATTTACTTCATTAAGATTAGCATTTCCTTCGATTCGATGAATATTTCCTTCATTTTGATGCATATTTCCCTTGTTTTGATGTATATTTACTTAATTTTGATGCATATTTACTTCATTTCGATGCATATTTCCTTCATTTTGATGCCTATTTACTTCATTACGATCAACATGTCCTTCGTTTTGATGCATATTTACTTCATTTTGATGCATATTTCCTTCGTTTTGATGCATATTTCCTTCATTTTAATGCATATTTACTTCATTACTATCAACATTTTTTACTTCATTACGATCAACATTTCCTTCGATACGATGTATATTTCCTTCATTTTGATGCATATTTCCTTCATTTTGATGTATATTTACTTCATTTTTATGCATATTTACTTCATTATGATCAACATTTCCTTCATTTTTATGCATATTTACTTCATTTTGATGCATATTTCCTTCGTTTTGATGCATATTTCTTTCATTTTGATGCCTATTTACTTCATTTCGATCAACATTTTCTTCGTTTCGATGCATATTTCCTTCATTTTGATGCATATTTCCTTAGTTTCGATGTATATTTACTTTATTTTGATGTATATTTACATCATTTCGATGCATATTTCCTTCATTTTGATGCATATTTACTTCATTACGATCAATATTTCCTTCGTTTTGATGCATATTTACTTCATTTTGATGCATATTTACTTCGTTACGATCAATATTTCCTTCGTTTCGATGCATATTTACTTCATTTTGATGCATAATTACTTCATTAAGATCAACATTTCCATCATTTTGATGCATATTTTTTTCATTTTGATGCATTTTACTTCTTTACGATCAACATTTCCTTCGATTCGATGCATATTTCCTTCATTTTGATGCATATTTTCTTCATTTTGATGTATATTTACTTCATTTTGATGCATATTTACTTCATTTCGAATCATATTTCCTTCATTTTGATGCATATTTACTTCATTACGATCAACATTTACTTCATTTTGATGCATATTTACTTCATTTTGATGCATATTTCCTTCGTTTTGATAAATATTTCCTTCATTTTGATGCCTATTACTTCATTTCGATCAACATTTCCTTCGTTTTGATGCATATTTCCTTCATTTCGATGCATATTTCTTTCGTTTTGATGTATATTTACTTCATTTTGATACAAATTTTTATGCATATTTACTTCGTTTTAATGCATATTTCTTCCGTTTCGATTGATATTTACTTCATTTTGATGTATATTTACTAAATTACGATCCACATTTCCTTCGTTTCGATGCATATTTACTTCATTTTGATGGTTATTTACTTCATTACGATCAATATTTTCTTCGTTTCTATGCAAATTTACTTCATTTTGATACATATTTACTTCACTACGATCAACATGTCCTTCATTTCGATGCATATTTCCTTCATTTTGATGCATATTTACTTCATTAAGAATTGCATTTCCTTCATTTTTATGCATATTTACTTCATTTTGATGCATATTTCCTTCGTTTTGATGCATATTTCCTTCATTTTGATGCATATTTACTTCATTACTATCAACATTTTTTACTTCATTACGATCAACATTTCCTTCGATACGATGTATATTTCCTTCATTTTGATGCATATTTCCTTCATTTTGATGTATATTTACTTCATTTTTATGCATATTTACTTCATTATGATCAACATTTCCTTCATTTTTATGCATATTTACTTTATTACGATAAATATTTCCTTCGTTTCGATGCATATTTACTTCATTTTGCTGCATAATTACTTCATTAAGATCAACATTTCCATTATGTCGATGCATATTTATTTCATTTTGATGCATATTTACTTCACTACGATCAATATTTCCTTCGTTTAGATGCATATTTCCTTTATTTTGATGCATATTTACTTCATTACGATCAACATTTCCTTCGATTCTATGCATATTTCTTTCATTTCGATGCATATTTCCTTCGTTTCGATGTATATTTACTTCATTTTGATGCATATTTACATCATTTCGATGCATATTTCCTTCATTTTGATACATAACTACTTCATTACGATCAACATCTCCATCGTTTTGATGCATATTTTCTTAATTTTTATGCATATTTACTAAATTGTGATCAATATTTCCTTCATTTTGATGCATATTTACTTCGTTTTGATGGATATTTATTTCATTACGATCAATATTTTCTTCGTTTTGATGCATATTTCCATCATTTTGATGCATATTTACTTCATTTTGATGCATATTTCCTTCGTTTTGATGCATATTTCTTTCATTTTGATGCCTATTTACTTAATTTCAATCAACATTTTCTTCGTTTCGATGCATATTTCCTTCATTTCGATGCATATTTCCTTCGTTTCGATGTATATTTACTTCATTTTGATGTATATTTACTTCGTTTCGATGCATATTTCCCTCATTTTGATGCATATTTACATCATTACGATCAATATTTCCTTCGTTTCGATGCATATTTACTTCATTTTGATGCATATTTACTTCGTTACGATCAATACTTCCTTCGTTTTGATGCATATTTACTTCATTTTGATGCATAATTACTTCATTAAGATCAACATTTTCATCATTTCGATGCATATTTTTTTCATTTTGATTCATTTTTACTTCATTACGATCAACATTTCCTTCGATTCGATGCATATTTCCTTCATTTTGATGCATATTTCCTTCGTTTTTATGTATATTTACTTCATTTTTATGCATATTTACTTCATTTCGAATCTATTTCCTTCATTTTAATGCATATTTACTTCATTACGATCAACATTTCCTTCGTTTTGATGCATATTTCCTTCATTTTGATGCATATTTACTTCATTTTGATGCATATTTCCTTCATTTTGATGCATATTTCCTTTATTTTGATGCCTATTACTTTATTTCGATCAATATTTCCTTCGTTTCGATGCATATTTCCTTTATTTCGATGCATATTTCTTTCGTTTCGATGTATATTTACTTCATTTTGATGCATATTTACTTTGTTTCGATGCATATTCCTTCATTTTGATGCATATTTACTTCATTACGATCAACATTTCCTTCATTTCGATGCATATTTACTTCATTTTAATGCATATTTACCTTATTACGATTAATATTTCTTTTGTTTCGATTCATATTTATTTCTTTTCGATGCATATTTACTTAATTTTGATGCATATTTACTTCGTTACAATCAATATTTCCTTCGTTTCGGTGCATATTTACTTCATTTTAATGCATAATTACTTCATTAAGATCAACATTTCCATCATTTCGATGCATGTTTATTTCATTTTGATGCATATTTACTTCACTACGATCAACGTTTCCTTCGTTTTGATGCATGTTTCCTTTATTTTTATGCATATTTACTTCATTATGATCAATATTTCCTTCAATTTGATGCATATTTCCTTCATTTCGATGCATATTTCCTTCATTTCGATGTATATTTACTTTATTTTGATGCATATTTACTTCATTTCGATGTATATTTCCTTCATTTTGATGCATAATTACTTCATTACGATCAACATTTCCTTCATTTTGATGCATATTTCCTTAATTTTGATGCATATTTACTAAATTGGGATCAATATTTTCTTCATTTCGATGCATATTTACTTCATTTTGATGCATATTTACTTCATTGCGATCAACATTTCCTTCGTTTTGAAGCATATTTACTTTATTTTGATGCATATTTACGTCATTACGATCAACATTTCCTTCGTTTCGATGAATATTTCTTTCGTTTCAATGCATATTTACTTCATTTTGATGCTCATTTTCTCGTTTCGATGCATATTTACTTCATTTTTATTCAAATTTTTATGCATATTTACTTTGTTTTGATGAATATTTCTTTCGTTTCGATTGATATTTACTTCATTTTGATGCATATTTACTAAATTACGATCCACATTTCCTTTGTTTCGATGCATATTTACTTCATTTTGATGGATATTTACTTCATTACGATCAACATTTCCTTCGTTTCTATGCAAATTTACTTCATTTTGATGCATATTTACTTCACTACGATCAACATGTCCTTCGTTTCGATGCATATTTCCTTCATTTTGATGCATATTTACTTCATTAAGAATATCATTTCCTTCATTTTTATGCATATTTACTTCATTAAGATTAGCTTTTCCTTCGATTCGATGCATATTTCCTTAATTTTGATGCATATTTTCTTCATTTTGATGTATATTTACTCCATTTTGATGTATATTTACTTAATTTCGATGCATATTTCCTTCATTTCGATGCATATTTACTTCATTACGATCAACATTTCCTTCGTTTTGATGCATATTTCCTTTATTTTGATGCATATTTACTATAATTTGATGCATATTTCCATCATTTTGATGCATATTTTCTTCATTATGATGCATATTTACTTCATTAAGATTAGCATTTCCTTCGATTCGATGAATATTTCCTTCATTTTGATGCATATTTCCCTTGTTTTGATGTATATTTACTTAATTTTGATGCATATTTACTTCATTTCGATGCATATTTCCTTCATTTTGATGCCTATTTACTTCATTACGATCAACATGTCCTTCGTTTTGATGCATATTTACTTCATTTTGATGCATATTTCCTTCGTTTTGATGCATATTTCCTTCATTTTAATGCATATTTACTTCATTACTATCAACATTTTTTACTTCATTACGATCAACATTTCCTTCGATACGATGTATATTTCCTTCATTTTGATGCATATTTCCTTCATTTTGATGTATATTTACTTCATTTTTATGCATATTTACTTCATTATGATCAACATTTCCTTCATTTTTATGCATATTTACTTCATTTTGATGCATATTTCCTTCGTTTTGATGCATATTTCTTTCATTTTGATGCCTATTTACTTCATTTCGATCAACATTTTCTTCGTTTCGATGCATATTTCCTTCATTTTGATGCATATTTCCTTAGTTTCGATGTATATTTACTTTATTTTGATGTATATTTACATCATTTCGATGCATATTTCCTTCATTTTGATGCATATTTACTTCATTACGATCAATATTTCCTTCGTTTTGATGCATATTTACTTCATTTTGATGCATATTTACTTCGTTACGATCAATATTTCCTTCGTTTCGATGCATATTTACTTCATTTTGATGCATAATTACTTCATTAAGATCAACATTTCCATCATTTTGATGCATATTTTTTTCATTTTGATGCATTTTACTTCTTTACGATCAACATTTCCTTCGATTCGATGCATATTTCCTTCATTTTGATGCATATTTTCTTCATTTTGATGTATATTTACTTCATTTTGATGCATATTTACTTCATTTCGAATCATATTTCCTTCATTTTGATGCATATTTACTTCATTACGATCAACATTTACTTCATTTTGATGCATATTTACTTCATTTTGATGCATATTTCCTTCGTTTTGATAAATATTTCCTTCATTTTGATGCCTATTACTTCATTTCGATCAACATTTCCTTCGTTTTGATGCATATTTCCTTCATTTCGATGCATATTTCTTTCGTTTTGATGTATATTTACTTCATTTTGATACAAATTTTTATGCATATTTACTTCGTTTTAATGCATATTTCTTCCGTTTCGATTGATATTTACTTCATTTTGATGTATATTTACTAAATTACGATCCACATTTCCTTCGTTTCGATGCATATTTACTACATTTTGATGGTTATTTACTTCATTACGATCAATATTTTCTTCGTTTCTATGCAAATTTACTTCATTTTGATGCATATTTACTTCACTACGATCAACATGTCCTTCATTTCGATGCATATTTCCTTCATTTTGATGCATATTTACTTCATTAAGAATAGCATTTCCTTCATTTTTATGCATATTTACTTCATTTTGATGCATATTTCCTTCGTTTTGATGCATATTTCCTTCATTTTGATGCATATTTACTTCATTACTATCAACATTTTTTACTTCATTACGATCAACATTTCCTTCGATACGATGTATATTTCCTTCATTTTGATGCATATTTCCTTCATTTTGATGTATATTTACTTCATTTTTATGCATATTTACTTCATTATGATCAACATTTCCTTCATTTTTATGCATATTTACTTCATTTTGATGCATATTTCCTTCGTTTTGATGCATATTTCTTTCATTTTGATGTCTATTTACTTCATTTCGATCAACATTTTCTTCGTTTCGATGCATATTTCCTTCATTTTGATGCATATTTCCTTAGTTTCGATGTATATTTACTTCATTTTGATGTATATTTACATCATTTCGATGCATATTTCCTTCATTTTGATGCATATTTACTTCATTACGATCAATATTTCCTTCGTTTTGATGCATATTTACTTCATTTTGATGCATATTTACTTCATTACGATTAATATTTCCTTCGTTTTGATGCATATTTACTTCATTTTGATGCATATTTACTTCGTTACGATCAATATTTCCTTCGTTTCGATGCATATTTACTTCATTTTGATGCATAATTACTTCATTAAGATCAACATTTCCATCATTTCAATGCATATTTTTTTCATTTTGATGCATTTTTACTTCATTACGATCAACATTTCCTTCGATTCGATGCATATTTCCTTCATTTTGATGCATATTTTCTTCATTTTGATGTATATTTACTTCATTTTGATGCATATTTACTTCATTTCGAATCATATTTCCTTCATTTTGATGCATATTTACTTCATTACGATCAACATTTACTTCATTTTGTTGCATATTTACTTCATTTTGATACATATTTCCTTCGTTTTGATGAATATTTCCTTCGTTTTGATTCCCATTACTTCATTTCGATCAATATTTCCTTCGTTTCGATGCATATTTCCTTCATTTCGATGCATATTTCTTTCGTTTCGATGTATATTTACTTCATTTTGATACAAATTTTTATGCATATTTACTTCGTTTCGATGCATATTTCTTTCATTTCGATTGATATTTACTTCATTTTGATGTATATTTACTAAATTACGATCCACATTTCCTTCGTTTCGATGCATATTTACTTCATTTTGATGGTTATTTACTTCATTACGATCAATATTTTCTTCGTTTCTATGCAAATTTACTTCATTTTGATGCATATTTACTTCACTACGATCAACATGTCCTTCGTTTCGAAGCATATTTCCTTCATTTTGATGCATATTTACTTCATTAAGAATAGCATTTCCTTCATTTTGATGCATATTTACTTCATTAATATTAGCATTTCCTTCGATTCAATGCATATTTCCTTAATTTTGATGCATGTTTTCTTTATTTTGATGTATATTTACTTCATTTTGATGCATATTTACTTAATTTCGATGCATATTTCCTTCATTTTGATGCATATTTACTTCATTACGATCAACATTTTCTTCATTTTGATACATATTTCCTTTATTTTGATGCATATTTACTATATTTTATGCATATTTCCATCGTTTTGATGCATATTTTCTTCATTTTGATGCATATTTACTTCATTAAGATTAGCATTTCCTTCGATTCGATGAATATTACCTTCATTTTGATGCATATTTTCTTTGTTTTGATGTGTATTTACTTAATTTTGATGCATATTTACTTCGTTTCGATGCATATTTCCTTCATTTTGATTCATATTTACTTCTTTACGATCAACATGTACGTTTTGATGCATATTTCCTTCATTTTGTTGAATATTTTCTTCATTTTGATGCATATTTTCTTCGTTTTGATACATATTTCCTTCATTTTGATGCATATTTACTTCATTACGATCAAAATTTTTTACTTCATTACGATCAACATTTCCTTCGACACGATGCATATTTCCTTCATTTTGATGCATATTTTCTTTATTTTGATGTATATTTACTTCATTTTTATGCATATTTAATTCATTACGATCAACATTTCCTTCATTTTTATGCATATTTACTTCATTTTGATGCATATTTACTTCGTTTTGATGCATATTTCTTTCATTTTGATGCCTATTTACTTCATTTCGATAAACATTTTCTTCGTTTCGATGCATATTTCCTTCATTTTGATGCATATTTCCTTAGTTTCGATGTATATTTACTTCATTTTGATGTATATTTACATCATTTCGATGCATATTTCCTTCATTTTGATGCATATTTACTTCATTACGATCAATATTTCCTTCGTTTTGATGCATATTTACTTCATTTTGATGCATATTTACTTCATTACGATTAATATTTCCTTCGTTTTGATGCATATTTACTTCATTTTGATGCATATTTACTTTGTTACGATCAATATTTCCTTCGTTTCGATGCATATTTACTTCATTTTGATGCATATTTACTTCATTAAGATCAACATTTCCATCATTTCGATGCATATTTTTTTCATTTTGATGCATTTTTACTTCATTACGATCAACATTTCCATCATTTCGATGCATATTTCTTTCGTTTCGATTGATATTTACTTCATTTTGATGTATATTTACTAAATTACGATCCACATTTCCTTCGTTTCGATGCATATTTCCTTCATTTTGATGCATATTTACTTCACTACGATCAATATTTCCTTCGTTTTGATGCATATTTACTTCATTTTGATGCATATTTACTTCATTACGATCAATATTTCCTTCGTTTTGATGCATATTTACTTCATTTTGATGCATATTTACTTCGTTACGATCAATATTTCCTTCGTTTCGATGCATATTTAATTCATTTTGATGCATAATTACTTCATTAAGATCAACATTTCCATCATTTCGATGCATATTTTTTTCATTTTGATGCATTTTTACTTCATTACGATCAACATTTCCATCATTTCGATGCATATTTTTTTCATTTTGATGCATTTTTACTTCATTACGATCAACATTTCCTTCGATTCGATGCATATTTCCTTCATTTTGATGCATATTTTCTTCATTTTGATGTATATTTACTTCATTTTGATGCATATTTACTTCATTTCGAATCATATTTCCTTCATTTTGATGCATATTTACTTCATTACGATCAACATTTACTTCCTTTTGATGCATATTTACTTCATTTTGATGCACATTTCCTTTGTTTTGATGAATATTTCCTACTTTTTGATGCCTATTACTTCATTTCGATCAACATTTCCTTCATTTCGATGCATATTTCCTTCATTTCGATGCATATTTCTTTCGTTTCGATGTGTATTTACTTCATTTTGATACAAATTCTTATGCATGTTTACTTCGTTTTGATGCATATTTCTTTCGTTTCGATTGATATTTACTTCATTTTGATGTATATTTACTAAATTACGATCCACATTTCCTTCGTTTCGATGCATATTTCCTTCATTTTGATGCATATTTACTTCATTACGATCAATATTTCCTTCGTTTTGATGTATATTTACTTCATTTTGATGCATATTTACTTCATTACGATCAATATTTCCTTCGTTTTGATGCATATTTACTTCATTTTGATGCATATTTACTTCGTTACGATCAGTATTTCCTTCGTTTCGATGCATATTTACTTCATTTTGATGCATAATTACTTCATTAAGATCAACATTTCCATCATTTCGATGCATATTTTTTTCATTTTGATGCATTTTTACTTCATTACGATCAACATTTCCTTCGATTCGATGCATATTTCCTTCATTTTGATGCATATTTTCTTCATTTTGATGTATATTTACTTCATTTTGATGCATATTTACTTCATTTCGAATCATATTTCCTTCATTTTGATGCATATTTACTTCATTACGATCAACATTTACTTCATTTTGATGCATATTTACTTCATTTTGATACATATTTCCTTCGTTTTGATGAATATTTCCTTCATTTTGATGCCCATTACTTCATTTCGATCAATATTTCCTTCGTTTCGATGCATATTTCTTTCATTTCGATGCATATTTCTTTCGTTTCGATGTATATTTACTTCATTTTGATACAAATTTTTATGCATATTTACTTCGTTTTGATGCATATTTCTTTCGTTTCGATTGATATTTACTTCATTTTGATGTATATTTACTAAATTACGATCCACATTTCCTTCGTTTCGATGCATATTTACTTCATTTTGATGGTTATTTACTTCATTACGATCTATATTTTCTTCGTTTCTATGCAAATTTACTTCATTTTGATGCATATTTACTTCACTACGATCAACATGTCCTTCGTTTCGATGCATATTTCCTTCATTTTGATGCATATTTACTTCATTAAGAATAGCATTTCCTTCATTTTGATGCATATTTACTTCATTAAGATTAGCATTTCCTTCGATTCGATGAATATTACCTTCATTTTGATGCATATTTTCTTTGTTTTGATGTGTATTTACTTAATTTTGATGCATATTTACTTCGTTTCGATGCATATTTCCTTCATTTTGATTCATATTTACTTCATTACGATCAACATGTCCTTCGTTTTGATGCATATTTCCTTCATTTTGATGAATATTTTCTTCATTTTGATGCATATTTCCTTCGTTTTGATACATATTTCCTTCATTTTGATGCATATTTACTTCATTACGATCAAAATTTTGTACTTCATTACGATCAACATTTCCTTCGACACGATGCATATTTCCTTCATTTTGATGCATATTTTCTTTATTTTGATGTATATTTACTTCATTTTTATACATATTTACTTCATTACGATCAACATTTCCTTCATTTTTATGCATATTTACTTCATTTTGATGCATATTTCCTTCGTTTTGATGCATATTTCTTTCATTTTGATGCCTATTTACTTCATTTCGATAAACATTTTCTTCGTTTCGATGCATATTTCCTTCATTTTGATGCATATTTCCTTAGTTTCGATGTATATTTACTTCATTTTGATGTATATTTACATCATTTCGATGCATATTTCCTTCATTTTGATGCATATTTACTTCATTACGATCAATATTTCCTTCGTTTTGATGCATATTTACTTCATTTTGATGCATATTTACTTCGTTACGATCAATATTTCCTTCGTTTCGATGCATATTTACTTCATTTTGATGCATAATTACTTCATTAAGATCAACATTTCCATCATTTCGATGCATATTTTTTTCATTTTGATGCATTTTTACTTCATTACGATCAACATTTCCTTCGATTCGATGCATATTTCCTTCATTTTGATGCATATTTTCTTCATTTTGATGTATATTTACTTCATTTTGATGCATATTTACTTCATTTCGAATCATATTTCCTTCATTTTGATGCATATTTACTTCATTTTGATGTATATTTCCTTCGTTTTGATGCATATTTTCTTCATTTTGATGCATATTTTCTTCATTTTGATGCATATTTTCTTTATTTTGATGCCTATTACTTCATTTCGATCAACATTTCCTTCTTTTCGATGCATATTTCCTTCATTTCGATGTATATTTCTTTCGTTTCGATGTATATTTACTTCATTTTGATGCATATTTACTTTGTTTCGATGCATATTCCTTCATTTTGATGCATATTTACTTCATTACGATCAACATTTCCTTCGTTTTGATGCATATTTACTTCATTTTAATGCATATTTACCTTATTACGATCAACATTTCTTTCGTTTCGATTCATATTTCTTTCTTTTCGATGCATATATACGAAATTTTGATGCATATTTACTTCGTTACGATCTGTATTTCCTTCGTTTCGATGCATATTTACTTCATTTAATGCATAATTACCTCATTATGATCATTATTTCTTTCGCTTCGATTCATATTTCTTTCATTTCGATGCATATTTACTTCATTTTGATGCATATTTACTTTATTACGATAAATATTTCCTTCGTTTCGATGCATATTTACTTCATTTTGCTGCATAATTACTTCATTAAGATCAACATTTCCATCATTTCGATGCATATTTATTTCATTTTGATGCATATTTACTTCACTACGATCAATATTTCCTTCGTTTAGATGCATATTTCCTTTATTTTGATGCATATTTACTTCATTACGATCAACATTTCCTTCGATTCTATGCATATTTCTTTCATTTCGATGCATATTTCCTTCGTTTCGATGTATATTTACTTCATTTTGATGCATATTTACATCATTTCGATGCATATTTCCTTCATTTTGATACATAATTACTTCATTACGATCAACATCTCCATCGTTTTGATGCATATTTTCTTAATTTTTATGCATATTTACTAAATTGTGATCAATATTTCCTTCATTTTGATGCATATTTACTTCGTTTTGATGGATATTTATTTCATTACGATCAATATTTTCTTCGTTTTGATGCATATTTCCATCATTTTGATGCATATTTACTTCATTTTGATGCATATTTCCTTCGTTTTGATGCATATTTCTTTCATTTTGATGTCTATTTACTTAATTTCAATCAACATTTTCTTCGTTTCGATGCATATTTCCTTCATTTCGATGCATATTTCCTTCGTTTCGATGTATATTTACTTTATTTTGATGTATATTTACTTCGTTTCGATGCATATTTCCCTCATTTTGATGCATATTTACATCATTACGATCAATATTTCCTTCGTTTCGATGCATATTTACTTCATTTTGATGCATATTTACTTCGTTACGATCAATATTTCCTTCGTTTTGATGCATATTTACTTCATTTTGATGCATAATTACTTCATTAAGATCAACATTTTCATCATTTCAATGCATATTTTTTTCATTTTGATTCATTTTTACTTCATTACGATCAACATTTCCTTCGATTCGATGCATATTTCCTTCATTTTGATGCTTATTTCCTTCGTTTTTATGTATATTTACTTTATTTTTATGCATATTTACTTCATTTCGAATCATATTTCCTTCATTTTAATGCATATTTACTTCATTACGATCAACATTTCCTTCGTTTTGATGCATATTTCCTTCATTTTGATGCATATTTACTTCATTTTGATGCATATTTCCTTCGTTTTGATGCATATTTCCTTTATTTTGATGCCTATTACTTCATTTCGATCAACATTTCTTTCGTTTCGATGCATATTTCCTTCATTTCGATGCATATTTCTTTCGTTTCGATGTATATTTACTTCATTTTGATGCATATTTACTTTGTTTCGATGCATATTCCTTCATTTTGATGCATATTTACTTCATTACGATCAACATTTCCTTCATTTCGATGCATATTTACTTCATTTTAATGCATATTTACCTTATTACGATCAATATTTCTTTCGTTTTGATTCATATTTATTTCTTTTCGATGCATATTTACTTAATTTTGATGCATATTTACTTCGTTACAATCAGTATTTCCTTCGTTTCGATGCATATTTACTTCATTTTAATGCATAATTACTTCATTAAGATCAACATTTCCATCATTTCGATGCATGTTTATTTCATTTTGATGCATATTTACTTCACTACGATCAACGTTTCCTTCGTTTTGATGCATGTTTCCTTTATTTTTATGCATATTTACTTCATTATGATCAATATTTCCTTCAATTCGATGCATATTTCCTTCATTTCGATGCATATTTCCTTCATTTCGATGTACATTTACTTTATTTTGATGCATATTTGCTTCATTTCGATGTATATTTCCTTCATTTTGATGCATAATTACTTCATTACGATCAACATTTCCTTCGTTTTGATGCATATTTCCTTAATTTTGATGCATATTTACTAAATTGGGATCAATATTTCCTTCATTTCGATGCATATTTACTTCATTTTGATGCATATTTACTTCATTGCGATCAACATTTCCTTCGTTTTGAAGCATATTTACTTTATTTTGATGCATATTTACGTCATTACGATCAACATTTCCTTCGTTTCGATGAATATTTCTTTCGTTTCAATGCATATTTACTTCATTTTGATGCTCATTTTCTCGTTTCGATGCATATTTACTTCATTTTTATTCAAATTTTTATGCATATTTACTTTGTTTTGATGAATATTTCTTTCGTTTCGATTGATATTTACTTCATTTTGATGCATATTTACTAAATTACGATCCACATTTCCTTTGTTTCGATGCATATTTACTTCATTTTGATGGATATTTACTTCATTACGATCAACATTTCCTTCGTTTCTATGCAAATTTACTTCATTTTGATGCATATTTACTTCATTAAGAATAGCATTTCCTTCATTTTTATGCATATTTACTTCATTAAGATTAGCTTTTCCTTCGATTCGATGCATATTTCCTTAATTTTGATGCATATTTTCTTCATTTTGATGTATATTTACTTCATTTTGATGTATATTTACTTAATTTCGATGCATATTTCTTTCATTTCGATGCATATTTACTTCATTACGATCAACATTTCCTTCGTTTTGATTCATATTTCTTTATTTTGATGCATATTTACTATAATTTGATGCATATTTCCATCATTTTGATGCATATTTTCTTCATTTTGATGCATATTTACTTCATTAAGATTAGCATTTCCTTCGATTCGATGAATATTTCCTTCATTTTGATGCATATTTCCCTTGTTTTGATGTATATTTACTTAATTTTGATGCATATTTACTTCATTTCGATGCGTATTTCCTTCATTTTGATGCCTATTTACTTCATTACGATCAACATGTCCTTCGTTTTGATGCATATTTCCTTCATTTTAATGAATATTTACTTCATTTTGATGCATATTTCCTTCGTTTTGATGCATATTTACTTCATTACTATCAACATATTTACTTCATTACTATCAACATTTTTTACTTCATTACGATCAACATTTCCTTCGATACGATGTATATTTTCTTCATTTTGATGCATATTTCCTTCATTTTGATGTATATTTACTTCATTTTTATGCATATTTACTTCATTATGATCAACATTTCCTTCATTTTTATGCATATTTACTTCATTTTGATGCATATTTCCTTCGTTTTGATGCATATTTCTTTCATTTTGATGCCTATTTACTTCATTTCGATCAACATTTTCTTCGTTTCGATGCATATTTCCTTCATTTTGATGCATATTTCTTTAGTTTCGATGTATATTTACTTCATTTGGATGTATATTTACATCATTTCGATGCATATTTCCTTCATTTTGATGCATATTTACTTCATTACGATCAATATTTCCTTCGTTTTGATGCATATTTACTTCATTTTGATGCATATTTACTTCGTTACGATCAATATTTCCTTCGTTTCGATGCATATTTACTTCATTTTGATGCATAATTACTTCATTAAGATCAACATTTCCATCATTTCGATGCATATTTTTTTTATTTTGATGCATTTTTACTTCTTTACGATCAACATTTCCTTCGATTCGATGCATATTTCCTTCATTTTGATGCATATTTTCTTCATTTTGATGTATATTTACTTCATTTTGATGCATATTTACTTCATTTCGAATCATATTTCCTTCATTTTGATGCATATTTACATCATTACGATCAACATTTAATTCATTTTGATGCATATTTACTTCATTTTGATGCATATTTTCTTCGTTTTGATAAATATTTCCTTCATTTTGACGCCTATTACTTCATTTTGATCAACATTTCCTTCGTTTTGATGCATATTTCCTTAATTTCGATGCATATTTCTTTCGTTTCGATGTATATTTACTTCAATTTGATACAAATTTTTATGCATATTTACTTCGTTTTGATGCATATTTCTTTCGTTTCGATTGATATTTACTTCATTTTGATGTATATTTACTAAATTACGATCCACATTTCCTTCGTTTCGATGCATATTTACTTCATTTTGATGGTTATTTACTTCATTACGATCAATATTTTCTTCGTTTCTATGCAAATTTACTTCATTTTGATGCATATTTACTTCACTACGATCAACATGTCCTTCATTTCGATGCATATTTCCTTCATTTTGGTGCATATTTACTTCATTAAGAATAGCATTTCCTTCATTTTTATGCATGTTTACTTCATTTTGATGCATATTTCCTTCGTTTTGATGCATGTTTCCTTCATTTTGATGCATATTTAGTTCATTACTATCAACATTTTTTACTTCATTACGATCAACATTTCCTTCGATACGATGTACATTTCCTTCATTTTGATGCATATTTCCTTCATTTTGATGTATATTTACTTCATTTTTATGCATATTTACTTCATTATGATCAATATTTCCTTCATTTTTATGCATATTTACTTCATTTTGATGCATATTTCCTTCGTTTTGATGCATATTTCTTTCATTTTGATGTATATTTACTTCATTTCGATCAACATTTTCTTCGTTTCGATGCATATTTCCTTCATTTTGATGCATATTTCCTTAGTTTCGATGTATATTTACTTCATTTTGATGTATATTTACATCATTTCGATGCATATTTCCTTCATTTTGATGCATATTTACTTCATTACGATCAATATTTCCTTTGTTGTGATGCATATTTACTTCATTTTGATACATATTTACTTCATTACGATCAATATTTCCTTCGTTTTGATGCATATTTACTTCATTTTGATGCATATTTACTTCGTTACGATCAATATTTCCTTCGTTTCGATGCATATTTATTTCATTTTGATGCATAATTACTTGATTAAGATCAACATTTCCATCATTTCGATGCATATTTTTTTCATTTTGATGCATTTTTACTTCATTACGATCAACATTTCCTTCGATTCGATGCATATTTCCTTCATTTTGATGCATATTTTCTTCATTTTGATGTATATTTACTTCATTTTGATGCATATTTACTTCATTTCGAATCATATTTCCTTCATTTTGATGCATATTTACTTCATTACGATCAACATTTACTTCATTTTGATGCATATTTACTTCATTTTGATACATATTTCCTTCGTTTTGATGAATATTTCCTTCATTTTGATGCCCATTACTTCATTTCGATCAATATTTTCTTCGTTTCGATGCATATTTCCTTCATTTCGATGCATATTTCTTTCGTTTCGATGTATATTTACTTCATTTTGATACAAATTTTTATGCATATTTACTTCGTTTTGATGCATATTTCTTTCGTTTCGATTGATATTTACTTCATTTTGATGTATATTTACTAAATTACGATGCACATTTCCTTCGTTTCGATGCATATTTACTTCATTTTGATGGTTATTTACTTCATTACGATCAATATTTTCTTCGTTTCTATGCAAATTTACTTCATTTTGATGCATATTTACTTCACTAGGAACAACATGTCCTTCGTTTCGATGCATATTTCCTTCATTTTGATGCATATTTACTTCATTAAGAATAGTATTTCCTTCATTTTGATGCATATTTACTTCATTAATATTAGCATTTCCTTCGATTCGATGCATATTTCCTTAATTTTGATGCATATTTTCTTTATTTTGATGTATATTTACTTCATTTTGATGCATATTTACTTAATTTCGATGCATATTTCCTTCATTTTGATGCATATTTACTTCATTACGATCAACATTTTCTTCGTTTTGATACATATTTCCTTTATTTTGATGCATATTATTTACTATATTTTATGCATATTTCCATCGTTTTGATTCATATTTTCTTAATTTTGATGCATATTTACTTCATTAAGATTAGCATTTCCTTCGATTCGATGAATATTACCTTCATTTTGATGCATATTTTCTTTGTTTTGATGTGTATTTACTTAATTTTGATGCATATTTACTTCGTTTCGATGCATATTTCCTTCATTTTGATTCATATTTACTTCATTACGATCAACATGTCCTTCGTTTTGATGCATATTTCCTTCATTTTGATGAATATTTTCTTCATTTTGATGCATATTTCCTTCGTTTTGATACATATTTCCTTCATTTTGATGCATATTTACTTCATTACGATCAAAATTTTGTACTTCATTACGATCAACATTTCCTTCGACACGATGCATATTTCCTTCATTTTGATGCATATTTTCTTTATTTTGATGTATATTTACTTCATTTTTATACATATTTACTTCATTACGATCAACATTTCCTTCATTTTTATACATATTTACTTCATTTTGATGCATATTTCCTTCGTTTTGATGCATATTTCTTTCATTTTGATGCCTATTTACTTCATTTCGATAAACATTTTCTTCGTTTCGATGCATATTTCCTTCATTTTGATGCATATTTCCTTAGTTTCGATGTATATTTACTTCATTTTGATGTATATTTACATCATTTCGATGCATATTTCCTTCATTTTGATGCATATTTACTTCATTACGATCAATATTTCCTTCGTTTTGATGCATATTTACTTCATTTTGATGCATATTTACTTCGTTACGATCAATATTTCCTTCGTTTCGATGCATATTTACTTCATTTTGATGCATAATTACTTCATTAAGATCAACATTTCCATCATTTTGATGCATATTTTTTTCATTTTGATGCATTTTTACTTCATTACGATCAACATTTCCTTCGATTCGATGCATATTTCCTTCATTTTGATGCATATTTTCTTCATTTTGATGTATATTTACTTCATTTTGATGCATATTTACTTCATTTCGAATCATATTTCCTTCATTTTGATGCATATTTACTTCATTACGATCAACATTTCCTTCGTTTTGATGCATATTTACTTCATTTTGATGCATATTTACTTCATTTTGATGTATATTTCCTTCGTTTTGATGCATATTTTCTTTATTTTGATGCCTATTACTTCATTTCGATCAACATTTCCTTCTTTTCGATGCATAAGTATTGAAAATGCATCAAAATGAAAAAATATGCACCGAAATGATGGAAATGTTGATCTTAATGAAGTAGTTATGCATCAAAATGAAGTAAATATGCTTCAAAACGAAGGAAATATTGATCGTAACGAAGTAAATATGCATCAAAATGAAGTAAATATACATCGAAATGAAGGAAATATTTATCGTAATGAAGTAAAAATGCATCAAAATGAAAGAAATATGCATCGAAACGAAGTAAATATGCATCAAAATAAAGCAAATATACATCAAAATGGAGGAAAATTGAAACGAAATGAAGGAAATATGCATCGAAACGAAGAAAATGTTGATCGAAATGAAGTAAATAGGCATCAAAATGAAAGAAATATGCATCAAAACGAAGGAAATATGCATCAAATTGATGGAAATATGCATCAAAACGAAGGAAATGTTGATCGTAATGAAGTAAATATGCATCAAAACGAAGTAAATATGCATCGAAATGAAGGAAATATTGATCGCAATTTAGTAAATATGCATCAAAATTAAGAAAATATGCATCTAAATGAAGGAAATATTGATCGCAATTTAGTAAATATGCATCAAAATGAAGTAAATATGCATCGAAATGAAGGAAATATTAATCGCAATTTAGTAAATATGCATCAAAATGAAGTAAATATGCATCGAAATGAAGGAAATGTTGATCGGAATGAAGTAATTATACATCAAAATAAAGTAAATATGCATCAAAATGAAGGAAATATGCATCGAAATGAAATAAATATTCATCAAAATAAAGTCAATATACATCGAAATGAAGGAAATATGCATCGAATCGAAGGAAATGTTGATCGTAATGAAGTAAATATGCATCAAAATAAAAGAAATATGCATCGAAACGAAGGAAATATTGATCGTAGTGAAGTAAATATGCATCAAAATGAAATAAATATGCATCAAAATGATGGAAATGTTGATCTTAATGAAGTAATTATGCATCAAAATGAAGTAAATATGCATCAAAACGAAGGAAATATTGATCGTAACGAAGTAAATATGCATCAAAATGAAGTAAATATGCATCGAAACGAAAGAAATATGAATCGAAATGAAAGAAATGTTGATCGTAATAAGGTAAATATGCATTAAAATAAAGTCAATACACATCAAAATGAAGGAAATGTTGATCGCATTGAAGTAAATATCCATCCAAACGAAGGAAATATACATAAAAACGAAGGAAATATTGGCCGTAATAAAGTAAATATGCATCAAAATGAAGTAAATATACATCGAAACGAAAGAAATATGCATCGAAATGAAGGAAATATGCATCAAAACGAAGGAAATGTTGATCGTAATGAAGTAAATATGCATCAAAATGAAGGAAATATGCATCGAAATGAAGTAAATATGCATCAAAATGAAGTAAATATACATCGAAACGAAGGAAATATGCATCAAAATGAAGGAAATATGCATCGAATCGAAGGAAATGTTGATCGTAATGAAGAAAAAATGCATCAAAATGAAAAAAATATGCACCGAAATGATGGAAATGTTGATCTTAATGAAGTAGTTATGCATCAAAATGAAGTAAATATGCATAAAAACGAAGGAAATATTGATCGTAACGAAGTAAATATGCATCAAAATGAAGTAAATATACATCGAAACGAAGGAAATATTTATCGTAATGAAGTAAAAATGCATCAAAATGAAAGAAATATGCATCGAAACGAAGTAAATATGCATCAAAATAAAGTAAATATACATCAAAATGGAGGAAAATTGAATCGAAATGAAGGAAATATGCATCGAAACGAAGAAAATGTTGATCGAAATGAAGTAAATAGGCATCAAAAAGAAAGAAATATGCATCAAAACGAAGGAAATATGCATCAAAATGAAGTAAATATGCATCAAATTGATGGAAATATGCATCAAAACGAAGGAAATGTTGATCGTAATGAAGTAAATATGCATCAAAACGAAGTAAATATGCATCGAAATGAAGGAAATATTGATCGCAATTTAGTAAATATGCATCAAAATTAAGAAAATATGCATCTAAATGAAGGAAATATTGATCGCAATTTAGTAAATATGCATCAAAATGAAGTAAATATGCATCGAAATGAAGGAAATATTAATCGCAATTTAGTAAATATGCATAAAAATGAAGTAAATATGCATCGAAATGAAGGAAATGTTGATCGGAATGAAGTAATTATACATCAAAATAAAGTAAATATGCATCGAAACGAAGTAAATATGCATCGAAACGAAGTAAATATGCATCAAAATAAAGTCAATATACATCGAAATGAAGGAAATATGCATCGAATCGAAGGAAATGTTGATCGTAATGAAGTAAATATGCATCAAAATAAAAGAAATATGCATCGAAACGAAGGAAATATTGATCGTAGTGAAGTAAATATGCATCAAAATGAAATAAATATGCATCAAAATGATGGAAATGTTGATCTTAATGAAGTAATTATGCATCAAAATGAAGTAAATATGCATCAAAACGAAGGAAATATTGATCGTAACGAAGTAAATATGCATCAAAATGAAGTAAATATGCATCGAAACGAAAGAAATATGAATCGAAATGAAAGAAATGTTGATCGTAATAAGGTAAATATGCATTAAAATAAAGTCAATACACATCAAAATGAAGGAAATATTGATAGTATTGAAGTAAATATCCATCCAAACGAAGGAAATATACATAAAAACGAAGGAAATATTGGTCGTAATAAAGTAAATATGCATCAAAATGAAATAAATATACATCGAAACGAAAGAAATATGCATCGAAATGAAGGAAATATGCATCAAAACGAAGGAAATGTTGATCGAAATGAAGTAATAGGCATCAAAATGAAGGAAATGTGCATCAAAACGAAGGAAATATGCATCTAAATGAAGTAAATATGCATCAAAATGAAGGAAATATGCATCAAAACGAAGGAAATGTTGATCGTAATGAAGTAAATATGCATCAAAATGAAGGAAATATGATTCGAGATGAAGTAAATATGCATCAAAATGAAGTAAATATACATCAAAACGAAGGAAATATGCATCAAAATGAAGGAAATATGCATCGAATAGAAGGAAATGTTGATCGTAATGAAGTAAAATGCATCAAAATGAAAAAAATATGCACCGAAATGATGGAAATATTGATCTTAATGAAGTAGTTATGCATCAAAATGAAGTAAATATGCATCAAAACAATGGAAATATTGATCGTAACGAAGTAAATATGCATCAAAATGAAGTAAATATGCATCGAAACGAAGGAAATATTTATCGTAATGAAGTCAAAATGCATCAAAATGAAGGAAATATGCATTGAAACGAAGTAAATATGCATCAAAATAAAGTAAATATACATCAAAACGGAGGAAATATGAATCGAAATGAAGGAAATATGCATCGAAAAGAAGAAAATGTTGATCGAAATTAAGTAAATAGGCATCAAAATGAAGGAAATATGCATCGAAATGAAGTAAATATTCATCAAAATAAAGTCAATATACATCGAAACAAAGGAAATATGCATCGAATCGAAGGAAATATTGATCGTAATGAAGTAAATATGCATCAAAATAAAGGAAATATGCATCAAAACGAAGGAAATATTGATCGTAGTGAAGTAAATATGCATCAAAATGAAATAAATATGCATCAAAATGATGGAAATGTTGATCTTAATGAAGTAATTATGCATCAAAATAAAGTAAATATGCATCGAAACGAAGGAAATATTGATCGTAACGAAGTAAATATGCATCAAAACGAAAGAAATATGAATCTAAATGAAAGAAATATTGATCGTAATAAGGTAAATATGCATTAAAATAAAGTCAATATACATCAAAACGAAGGAAATGTTGATCGTATTGAAGTAAATATCCATCCAAACGAAGGAAATATACATAAAAACGAAGGAAATATTGATCGTAATGAAGTAAATATGCATTAAAATGAAGTAAATATACATCGAAACAAAAGAAATATGCATCGAAATGAAGGAAATAAGCATCAAAACGAAGGAAATATTGATCGAAATGAAGTAATATGCATCAAAATGAAGGAAATATGCATCAAAACGAAGGAAATATGCATCAAAATGAAGTAAATATGCATCAAAATAAAGGAAATATGCATCAAAACGAAGGAAATGTTGACCGTAATGAAGTAAATATGCATCAAAATGAAGGAAATATGATTCGAGATGAAGTAAATATGCATCAAAATGAAGTAAATATACATCAAAACGAAGGAAATATGCATCAAAATGAAGGAAATATGCATCAAATCGAAGGAAATGTTGATCGTAATGAAGTAAAAATGCATCAAAATGAAAAAAAATATGCACCAAAATGATGGAAATGTTGATCGTAATGAAGTAGTTATGCATCAAAATGAAGTAAATATGCATCAAAACAAAGGAAATATTGATCGTAACGAAGTAAATATGCATCAAAATGAGGTAAATATGCATCGAAATGAAGGAAATATTTATCATAATGAAGTAAAAATGCATCAATGTGAAGAAAATAAGCATCGAAACGAATTAAATATGCATCAAAATAAAGTAAATATACATCAAAACGGAGGAAATATGAATCGAAATGAAGGAAATATACATCGAAACGGAGAAAATGTTGATCGAAATGAAGTAAATAGGCATCAAAATGAAAGAAATATGCATCAAAACGAAGGAAATATGCATCAAAATGAAGTAAATATTCATCAAATTGATGGAAATATGCATCAAAACAAAGGAAATGTTAATCGTAATGAAGTAAATATGCATCAAAACAAAGTAAATATGCATCGAAATGAAGGAAATATTGATCGCAATTTAGTAAATATGCATCAAAATTAAGGAAATATGCATCAAAACGAAGGAGATGCTTATCATAATGAAGTAATTATGCATCAAAATGAATAAAATATGCATCGAAATGATGTAAATATGCATCAAAATGAAGTAAATATACATCGAAACGAAGGAAATATGCATCGAAATGAAGGAAATATGCATCAAATCGAAGGAAATGTTGATCGTAACAAAGTAAATATGCATAAAAATGATGTAAATATACATCGAAACAAAAGAAATATGCATCAAAATGAAGAAAATATACATCGAAATGAAGAAAATATTAATCGAAATGAAGTAATAGGCATCAAAATGAAGGAAATATGCATCGTAATGAAGTAAATATGCATCAAAATGAAGGAAATATGCATCAAAACGAAGGAAATATGCTTCAAAATGAAGGAAATATGCATCGAATCGAAGGATATATTGATCGTAATGAAGTAAATATGCATCAAAATAAAAGAAATATGCATCGAAACGAAGGAAATATTGATCGTAGTGAAGTAAATATGCATCAAAATGAAATAAATATGCAACGATATGATGGAAATATTGATCTTAATGAAGTAATTATGCATCTAAATGAAGTAAATATGCATCGAAACGAAGTAAATATTGATCGTAACTAAGTAAATATGCATCAAAATGATGTAAATATGCATCGAAATGAAAGAAATATGAATCGAAACGAAAGAAATATTGATCGTAATAAGGTAAATATGCATTAAAATAAAGTAAATATGCATTGAAACGAAGGAAATGTTGATCGTATTGAAGTAAATATGCATCAAAATGAAGGAAATATGCATCAAAACGAAGAAAATATTGATCGTAATGAAGTAAATATGCATCAAAATGAAGGAAATATGATTCGAGATGAAGTAAATATGCATCAAAATGAAGTAAATATACATAAAAACGAAGGAAATATGCATCAAAATGAAGGAAATATGCATCGAATCGAAGAAAATGTTGATCGTAATGAAGTAAAAATGCATCAAAATGAAAAAATATGCATCGAAATGATGGAAATGTTGATCTTAATGAAGTAATTATGCATTAAAATGAAGTAAATATGCATCAAAATGAAGGAAATATTGATCGTAACGAAGTAAATATGCATCAAAATGAAGTAAATATGCATCGAAACGAAGGAAATATTGATCGTAATGAAGTAAAAATGCATCAAAATGAAGGAAATATGCATCGAAACGAAGTAAAAATGCATCAAAATAAAGTAAATATACATCGAAACGAAGGAAATATGAATCAAAATGAAGGAAATATGCATCGAAACGAAGAAAATGTTGATCGAAATGAAGTAAATAGGCATCAAAATGAAAGAAATATGCATCAAAACAAAGGAAATATGCATCAAAATGAAATAAATATGCATCAAATTGACGGAAATATGCATCAAAACGAAGGAAATATTAATCGTAATAAAGTAAATATGCATCAAAACGAAGTAAATATGCATCGAAATGAAGGAAATATTGATCGCAATTTGTAAATATACATCAAAATTAAGGAAATATGCATCAAAACGAAGGAGATGCTTATCATAATGAAGTAATTATGCATCAAAATGAAGGAAATATGCATCGAAATGAAGTAAATATGCATCAAAATGAAGTAAATATACATAGAAATGAAGGAAATATGCATAGAAATGAAGGAAATATGCATCAAATCGAAGGAAATGTTGATCATAATGAAGTAAATATGCATCAAAATGAAGTAAATATACATCGAAACAAAAGAAATATGCATCGAAATGAAGAAATATGAATCAAAACGAAGGAAATATTGATCGTAATGAAGTAATAGGCATCAAAATGAAGGAAATATGCATCAAAACGAAGGAAATATGCATCAAAATGAAGGAAATATGCATCAAAACGAAGGAAATATTGATCGTAATGAAGTAAATATGCGTCAAAATGAAGGAAATATGATTCGAGATGAAGTAAATATGCATCAAAATAAGGAAAATATGCATCGAAACGAAGGAAATATTGATCGTAGTGAAGTAAATATGCATCAAAATGAAATAAATATGCATCGAAATGATGGAAATGTTAATCTTAATGAAGTAATTATGCATCAAAATGAAGTAAATATGCATCGAAACGAAGGAAATATTGATCGTAACGAAGTAAATATGCATCAAAATCAAGTAAATATGCATCGAAACGAAAGAAATATGAATCGAAACGAAAGAAATATTGATCGTAATAAGGTAAATATGCATTAAAATAAAGTAAATATGCATCGAAACGAAGAAAATGTTGATCGTATTGAAGTAAATATGCATCCAAACGAAGGAAATATACATAAAAACGAAGGAAATATTGATCGTAATGAAGTAAATATGCATCAAAATGAAGTAAATATACATCGAAACGAAAGAAATATGCATCGAAATGAAGGAAATATGCATCGAAACGAAGGAAATGTTGATCGAAATGAAGTAATAGGCATCGAAATGAAGTAATATGCATCAAAATGAAGGAAATATTCATCAAAACAAAGGAAATATGCATCAAAATGAAGTAAATATGCATCAAAATGAAGTAAATGTTGATCGTAATGAAGTAAATATGCATCAAAATGAAGGAAATATGCATCAAAATGAAGGAAATGTTGATCGTAATAAAGTAAATATGCATCAAAATGAAGGAAATATGCATCGAAATGATGGAAATGTTGATCTTAATGAAGTAATTATGCATCAAAATAAAGTAAATATGCATCAAAACGAAAGAAATATTGATCGTAACGAAGTAAATATGCATCAAAATGAAGTAAATATGCATCGAAACGAAGGAAATATTGATCGTAATGAAATAAAAATGCATCAAAATGAAGGAAATATGCATCGAAACGAAGTAAATATGCATCAAAATAAAGTAAATATACATCGAAATGGAGGAAATATGAATCGAAATGAAGGAAATATGCATCGAAATGAAGAAAATATTGATCGAAATGAAGTAAATAGGCATCAAAATGAAGGAAATATGCATCAAAATGAAGTAAATATGCATCAAATTGATGGAAATATGCATCAAAACGAAGGAAATGTTGATCGTAATGAAGTAAATATGCATCAAAATGAAGTAAATATGCATCGAAATGAAGGAAATATTGATCGCAATTTAGTAAATATTCATCAAAATTAAGTAAATATGCATCAAAACGAAGGAGATGCTTATCATAATGAAGTAATTATGCATCAAAATGAAGAAAATATGCATCGAAATGAAGTAAATATGCATCAAAATAAAGTAAATATACATCAAAATGAAGGAAATATGCATCGAAATGAAGGAAATATGCATCAAATCGAAGGAAATATTGATCGTAATGAAGTAAATATGCATCAAAATGAAGTAAATATACATCGAAACGAAAGAAATATGCATCGAAATGAAGGAAATATGAATCGAAACGAAGGAAATATTGATCGAAATGAAGTAATAGGCATCAAAATGAAGGAAATATGCATCAAAACGAAGGAAATATGCATCAAAACGAAGGAAATATTGATCGTAATGAAGTAAATATGCATCAAAACGAAGAAAATATACATCGTAATGAAGTAAATATGCATCAAAATGAAGGAAATATGCATCAAAACGAAGGAAATATGCCAAAAAATGAAGGAAATATGCATCGAATCGAAGGAAATGTTGATCGTAATGAAGTAAAAATGAATCAAAATGAAAAAAATATGCATCGAAATGATGGAAATGTTGATCTTAATGAAGTAATTATGCATCAAAATGAAGTAAATATGCATTAAAACGAAGGAATATGCATCGAAACAAAGTAAATATGCATCAAAATGAAGTAAATATACATCGAAACGAAAGAAATATACATCGAAATGAAGGAAATATGCATCGAAAAGAAGGAAATGTTGATCGAAATGAAGTAATAGGCATCAAAATGAAGAAAATATGCATCAAAACGAAGGAAATATACATCGAAATGAAGTAAATATGCATCAAATTGAAGTAAATATGCATCAAAACGAAGGAAATGTTGATCGTAATGAAGTAAATATGCATCAAAATGAAGGAAATATGCATCGAAATTAAGTAAATATACATCAAAATGAAGTAAATATACATCAAAATGAAGAAAATATGCATCAAAATTAAGGAAATATGCATCGAATCGAAGGAAATGTTGATCGTAATGAAGTAAAAATGAATCAAAATGAAAAAATATGCATCGAAATGATGGAAATGTTGATCTTAATGAAGTAATTATGCATCAAAATGAAGTAAATATGCATCAAAACGAAGGAAATATTGATCATAACGAAGTAAATATGCATCAAAATGAAGTAAATATGCATCGAAACGAAGGAAATATTGATCGTAATAATGTAAATATGCATCAAAATGAGGGAAATATGCATCGAAACGAAGTAAATATGCAACAAAATGAAGTAAATATAAATCGAAACGAAGGAAATATGCATCGAAATGAAGGAAATATGCATCGAAACGAAGAAAATATTGATTGAAATTAAGTAAATAGGCATCAAAATAAAAGAAATATGCATCAAAACGAAGGAAATATGCATCAAAATGAAATAAATATGCATCAATGATGGAAATATGCATCAAAACGAAGAAAATGTTGATCGTAATGAAATAAATATCCATCAAAACGAAGTAAATATGCATCGAAATGAAGGAAATATTGATCGCAATTTAGTAAATATGCATCAAAATTAAGGAAATATGCATCAAAACGATGGAGATGTTGATCGTAATGAAGTAATTATGTATCAAAATGAAGGAAATATGCATCAAAATGATGTAAATATGCATAAAAATGAAGTAAATATACATCGAAACGAAGGAAATATGCATCGAAATGAAAGAAATATGAATAGAATCGAAGGAAATGTTGATCGTAATGAAGTAAATATGCATCAAAATAAAGGAAATATGCATCTAAACGAAGGAAATATTGATCGTAGTGAAGTAAATATGCATCAAAATGAAATAAATATGCATCGAAATGATAGAAATGTTGCTCTTAATGAAGTAATTATGCAGCAAAATGAAGTAAATATGCATCGAAACGAAGGAAATATTTATCGTAATAAAGTAAATATGCATCAAAATGAAGTAAATATGCATCGAAATGAAAGAAATATGAATCGAAGCGAAAGAAATATTGATCGTAATGAGATAATTATGCATTAAATGAAGTAAATATGTATCGAAACGAAGGAAATACTGATCGTAACGAAGTAAATATGCATCAAAATTTAGTATATATGCATCGAAAAGAAAGAAATATGAATCGAAAAGAAAGAAATGTTGATCGTAATAAGGTAAATATGCATTAAAATGAAGTAAATATGCATCGAAACGAAGGAAATGTTGATCGTAATGAAGTAAAAATGCATCAAAATGAAGGAAATATGCATTGAAACGAAGTAAATATGCATCAAAGTGAAGTAAATATGCATCAAAATGAAGGAAATATGCATCAAAATGAAGGAAATGTTGATCGTAATGAAGTAAATATGCACCAAAATGAAGGAAATATGATTCGAGATGAAGTAAATATGCATCAAAATGAAGTAAATATACATCAAAACGAAGGAAATATGCATCAAAATGAAGGAAATATGCATCGAATCGAAGGAAATGTTGATCGAAATGAAGTAATAGGCATCAAAATGAAGGAAATATGCATCAAAACGAAGGAAATATGCATCAAAGTGAAGTAAATATGCATCAAAATGAAGGAAATATGCATCAAAATGAAGGAAATGTTGATCGTAATAAAGTAAATATGCATCAAAATGAAGGAAATATGCACCAAAATGATGGAAATGTTGATCGTAATGAAGTAGTTATGCATCAAAATGAAGTAAATATGCATCAAAACAAAGGAAATATTGATCGTAACGAAGTAAATATGCATCAAAATGAAGTAAATATGCATCGAAATGAAGGAAATATTTATCTTAATGAAGTAAAAATGCATCAAAATGAAGAAAATAAGCATCGAAACGAAGTAAATATGCATCAAAATAAAGTAAATATACATCAAAACGGAGGAAATATGAATCGAAATGAAGGAAATATACATCGAAACGGAGAAAATGTTGATCGAAATGAAGTAAATAGGCATCAAAATGAAAGAAATATGTATCAAAACGAAGGAAATATGCATCAAAATGAAGTAAATATTCATCAAATTGATGGAAATATGCATCAAAACAAAGGAAATGTTGATCGTAATGAAGTAAATATGCATCAAAACGAAGTAAATATGCATCGAAATGAAGGAAATATTGATCGCAATTTAGTAAATATGCATCAAAATTAAGGAAATATGCATCAAAACGAAGGAGATGCTTATCATAATGAAGTAATTATGCATCAAAACGAATAAAATATGCATCGAAATGAAGTAAATATGCATCAAAATGAAGTAAATATACATCGAAACGAAGGAAATATGCATCGAAATGAAGGAAATATGCATCAAATCGAAGGAAATGTTGATCGTAACGAAGTAAATATGCATAAAAATGATGTAAATATACATCGAAACAAAAGAAATATGCATCAAAATGAAGAAAATATACATCGAAATGAAGAAAATATTAATCGAAATGAAGTAATAGGCATCAAAATGAAGGAGATATGCATCGTAATGAAGTAAATATGCATCAAAATGAAGGAAATATGCATCAAAACGAAGGAAATATGCTTCAAAATGAAGGAAATATGCATCGAATCGAAGGATATATTGATCGTAGTGAAGTAAATATGCATCAAAATAAAAGAAATATGCATCGAAACGAAGGAAATATTGATCGTAGTGAAGTAAATATGCATCAAAATGAAATAAATATGCATCGATATGATGGAAATGTTGATCTTAATGAAGTAATTATGCATCTAAATGAAGTAAATATGCATCGAAACGAAGTAAATATTGATCGTAACTAAGTAAATATGCATCAAAATGATGTAAATATGCTTCGAAATGAAAGAAATATGAATCGAAACGAAAGAAATATTGATCGTACTAAGGTAAATATGCATTAAAATAAAGTAAATATGCATTGAAACGAAGGAAATGTTGATCGTATTGAAGTAAATATGCATCAAAATGAAGGAAATATGCATCAAAACGAAGAAAATATTGATCGTAATGAAGTAAATATGCATCAAAATGAAGGAAATATGATTCGAGATGAAGTAAATATGCATCAAAATGAAGTAAATATACATAAAAACGAAGGAAATATGCATCAAAATGAAGGAAATATGCATCGAATCGAAGAAAATGTTGATCGTAATGAAGTAAAAATGCATCAAAATGAAAAAATATGCATCGAAATGATGGAAATGTTGATCTTAATGAAGTAATTATGCATCAAAATGAAGTAAATATGCATCAAAACGAAGGAAATATTGATCGTAACGAAGTAAATATGCATCAAAATGAAGTAAATATGCATCGAAACGAAGGAAATATTGATCGTAATGAAGTAAAAATGCATCAAAATGAAGGAAATATGCATCGAAACGAAGTAAAAATGCATCAAAATAAAGTAAATATACATCGAAACGAAGGAAATATGAATCAAAATGAAGGAAATATGCATCGAAACGAAGAAAATGTTGATCGAAATGAAGTAAATAGGCATCAAAATGAAAGAAATATGCATCAAAACAAAGGAAATATGCATCAAAATGAAATAAATATGCATCAAATTGACGGAAATATGCATCAAAACGAAGGAAATATTGATCGTAATAAAATAAATATGCATCAAAACGAAGTAAATATGCATCGAAATGAAGGAAATATTGATCGCAATTTAGTAAATATACATCAAAATTAAGGAAATATGCATCAAAACGAAGGAGATGCTTATCTCCTTTGATATATTCAATATCAAAATAAACAATATTTGTAACATTACTGATGAAGTTTATTCTTTAAATCAGATTAATGTTCAAAAAAGTATTTACAAAAAATGGGAACTTGACAATGGTGTTATTGTTTCCTCTGTTCATCCTCCTTTACAAAATATAAAGATTTCTTTAGAAAAAGGTAAAATCCCAGCTACCCCTTTTCGAACAGGAGAGGGAGATGTTGCTAAGGATGTCAAAAAGGTTATTGAACAAAATAATTTTTCAAATCAAATTCTTCATACTATTGCAGAACAGGTGGATAGCCTATCGGTGAAATTAGATTCAAAACCCTTTGATTCCAAATTTCCAAATAGTATTTCTACTCCTCATTTCATTCCGAGGAGCCTTCCTACTAATATTGAAAAGAATTTGCAACTCCCTGCAAGTTCTAGCCTTATTGAAAGAATTTCAAAAAAGCTCGTTGAAACTTCATCCTCCCAAAACAATGAAGCTTCAACCTCTTATACTTCAAAAGCCACTACTCCTCATGTTTCAAACATTAATTGTTTGGACAAAGACAAAAAGATTTCATCAAAAATCTCTTATGAATCAGAATCTGATAATAATGAGATTAATAAAATCCGCTTTCAATCTGGAACAAAAGCCTTTTATAATAATAGATATTCCCCTCCGGATATTCTATTTGAAGAAAGAGCTCATTTCAAAAGCAATGCCAAATACGATGGCCAATCTATCCATGAATGGAACATAGATGGCAAATCAGAATATGAAATCCTTAATACTCTTCAAGAAATGGGTATGGCTAGAGTTGCTTATAAAGCCCAGAATCAAAGAGAAGAGAGCGCCGCCGCTCTTATTATTACTGGCTTCACTGGTCAGTTAAAAAACTGGTGGGATAACTCCCTTACTCTCACCGACAAACAAAATATTCTTCAACATACCATTGAGGTTGAAGAACCTGATGGTACTATTATTTCAAAGAATGATGCTTGTGACATGTTGATACTCACTATTGGCATGTATTTCATTGGTAATCCTAAAGAAGAACTTGATTCAACACAAGTTGTATTATCTAATATCAGATGTCCTACATTATCTGATTATAGATGGTACAAAGATGTTTTCCTCACTCATATTTTAAAAAGAAATGATTGCAATGCTTCATTTTGGAAAGAAAGATTCATAGCTGGACTTCCTAAACTTTTCGGTGAAAGAATTCATCAAAAGCTTAAGGAAGCTACTGGTCAAAGTGACATTCCTTTTGAAACAATTACATATGGTCAATTATTTGCTTTCGTCAAAAAAGAAGGACTAGCTTTGTGTTCAGAATTAAAAATATAATCTAAGTACGGATCTGAAAAGAATAGATACCGTAAGGAGATTGGTTCATTCTGCGAAGCTTTTGGATTACAAAAGATTCAAGCTCCTTCTTCAAGATTAAAAACAAAGCATTTTCCTAAAAAACGTTATAAAAATGATTTCAAAGAAAAATTTTACAAAAGGCCTAAATTTTCAAAAAGAAAAACTTTTAAAAAGAATTTTGATAATTTTCAATTTACTTGTTTCAAATGTCACAAAAAAGGTCATAAAGCTAATGAATGCTCTTTACAAAAGAAGATTAATGAAATATTTCATGATGATGAAATCCTGAGAGACAAGATTTCTTCATTATTAATTTCTGATGGTAATTCTCAAAATGAATATTCAAATGATTCTAATTCAAGTTCTGATTTAGAAGAAGTTTTCACAAGCTCAGAATCTGAAATAGACAAGTCCTCTTGTCAAGGATTCTGTCCATTAAACATTAATGTCATTTCAAAAGACAATACTGAACAAGAACTCTTGTTCGATCTTATTGATAAAGTTCCTGATCTAGAAGAAAAACAGAAATATCTTCTTAGATTAAGGAATATTGTTCTTAACAATCATCCTCCTAAAAAAGAAAAACCTCCTGTTATCATTGAACCATTCAGTATTTCAAAGCTCTTCAACAAAGCTCCTACCTCTTCTTTAATCACAACAGATATTACTATTAATGATCTTCAGCGAGAGATTAATACTCTGAAAGCTGAAATTCAAAACCTCTATTCTGAGATTAATAATCTTCATTCCAAAGATTTGGATTTAGAAACCAAATTATCTATTTTCAAAAGTACTTTTGATATTTCTACTTTTGATATTCCTGAAAGCTCTTCAAAAAACCAAGTGATAGATACTACATTGGGTACTTCAGACAATGAAGCTATTCAAAGTATCGAACACATAGCTTTTCAAAAATGGTATTCAATTATAAATTTAATAATTGATGACTTTCAGATCAGTGCTTCCTGTCTTATAGATAGTGGAGCTGATCAGAATTGCATAAGAGAAGGTCTTATTCCTTCAATTTATTATGAAAAAACTAATGAAAGGCTTGTGGCAGCTAATGCTACTCCTCTTCATATTAAATACAAACTTTCAAAAGCTTTCATTTGCAATAATGGTTATTGTTTCAAAACCAATTTCATTCTTGTAAAAAATCTAAGTCAAGATATTATTTTGGGTAACCCCTTCTTGACTATTATTTATCCTTTCAAAGTTGATGGTACTGGTATTACTACCAATATCATGGGAAAAGATATTCATTTCAAATTTGTTAATCCTATTAAGGAAAGAGAAGTATCTCTTCTTCAAAATTACTATATTTCTCAAATTAATGCTATTGAATTTAAAAAATCTCATATAGATTTTCTCAAAGAAGAAGTTTCTTACTTTCGTATTGAAAATGAACTTCTTAAAAAGGATATTCAAAACAGAATTTTAGATTTCGAAAATGTTTTGAAAAAAGAAGTATGCTCTGATCTTCCCAATGCTTTCTGGGAAAGAAAGAAGCATATTGTTTCTTTACCTTATATTACTGGTTTCAATGAAAAATCTATAATAACAAAAGCAAGACCTATTCAAATGAATCATGATCTTCTCAACATCTGCAAAGATGAAATCAAATCCCTTCTTTCCAAAAAGCTCATAAGGCCCTCTAAGTCACCTTGGAGTTGCCCTGCCTTTTATGTTAATAATCAAGCAGAAAAGGAAAGAGGAGTCCCCAGACTCGTCATTAATTACAAACCACTCAATGATGTTCTGGAATGGATTAGATATCCTATTCCTAATAAAAGAGATCTGATCAAAAGATTGCATAAAGCATGCATTTTTTCAAAATTCGATCTTAAGTCTGGTTTTTGGCAGATACAGATCAGAGAAGAAGACAAATACAAAACTGCTTTCACAGTTCCTTTTGGTCATTACGAATGGAATGTAATGCCATTTGGTCTAAAAAATGCTCCTTCTGAATTTCAAAATATTATGAATGATATTTTCAATAACTATTCTGATTTCTCTATTGTTTATATAGATGATATTTTGATATTTTCTCAAAATATAGAGCAGCATTTCAAACATCTCAAAACTTTTCTTTATATTTGCAAAAAGAATGGTTTAGTCATTTCTGCCCCTAAAATTAAGCTTTTTCAAACAAAAGTTACATTTTTGGGTTACGATATTTCAAAAGGCACAATAAAACCCATTTCTAGAGCAATTGAATTTGCTGACAAATTTCCTGATATTATTAAGGATAAAAATCAGTTACAAAGATTTTTAGGTTGCTTAAATTATGTGTCTGAATTTTTTCCAAAACTTAGAATTGTTTGTAAACCTCTTTTTCAAAGATTAAAAAAGAATCCTGATTCTTGGTCAGATATTCATACTAATATTGTTAAATAGATTAAAGTTTAGGTTAAGTCACTTCCTTGTTTAGGAATACCTAAACCTGAGGCATTCATGATTATTGAGACTGACGCCTCTGATATTGGTTATGGAGGTATCCTTAAACAAAGAATTCAAAATGATCATGCATCTCATACATTCATTGAACAACTTGTTCGTTTTCATTCGGGCATTTGGAATGATTCCCAAAAGAATTATTCTACTATCAAAAAAGAAATACTTTCAATAGTTTTGTGCATTACAAAATTCCAAGATGATATTTTCAATAAAAAATTTCTTCTTAGAATTGATTGCAAATCTGCAAAAGAAGTTTTACAAAAAGATGTCAAAAATATTGTTTCAAAACAAATCTTTGCTAGATGGCAAGCTATACTTTCATGTTTTGATTTTGATATTGAATATATCAAAGGAGATAATAATTCATTACCTGATTTCCTAACTAGAGAGTTTCTTCAAAATCCTGCAGAAAATTATGAGTGAATCCAAGTTTCAAGCTTCTCAAATTTATTCAAAACCCTTAGGAAATACTAGAAATTTTCCAATCCTTTCAGAATTCCCTAGTGCTTCTAACCCTTCATTTTCTCAGCTTGATAGCCAAAAGACTCCTAAGCGTTTACATTCAAACCCTTGTTATACCAAACCTTTTGATAAAACTATTTCCAAATCACCTGCAATACTAGAATTTGATTCTAGTATATATTCCAAACCCAACCATCAAAATAGAACTCTTATTCAAGATGATGATGGTACTTCTTACCATATTCAAAATTGGAGTAATAGCACTTTTTGGCCAAAATACTATGATGGAAAGAATAGTTCTATACAACAATATTACAATATTTTGTATAGACAAATGGCCGAAAAGGAACATGTAGCAAATGAAAGATTTCAAAATAGTTATCAAAGATCATGGGAAAGAACATTAGCCAGAAGCAAATATTCTCATGAAGAATATCTAGAAGATTTACGCCAAGAGACAATTTTATGCTCAAAAGATGTTTCAAGGAATATAGCAGAAATTCAAAGTTTTACAGAAATCCAGGGAAGAATTCCTGGACATCTTCAATGGAAAAGAAGATCTAATCAAAGTCCAAAAGAGATTTGCAAACCCTACTATTTTACATGGTGGTGGTCTCCAAGCAACAACAATTCAGAAGCAAGTTCATCAGAGGAATCAGAATATGGTGATCCTGATTTGTGACTATCTTCTGAAAATTCAAAAGAAAAGAAAAAGAAAGAAATGAAAAAGAAAAATTCAAAAGAAAAGAAAAAGAAAGAAAAGAAAAATTCAAAAGAAAAGAAAAAGAGAGAAAAAGAAAAAGAAAAAAGAGAAAAACAAAAAGAAAAGAAGAAAAATTCAAAATTCCTCTCATCCGATAGATTTATTAAAATTTTGAGTCAGAAGTTTCCCAGGACAGGATCGGCACGAACAGGATAATTGTATGCATGAATATGGACATGGTATGAATTATCAGAGTATGAATGTAAATAACAAATTGAAAACAATAAGACTTGAATAAAACTTACTTTGAATTAATGGAGATATGAATTACAAGGATTGAATACAAAGATTTGAAAGGGATATGAAAGGTTTATGAGAATATTGGAATACAAGGATTGGAATTTATGTTTAGGATTTTTCAGATGAAATTCTCCTCTAATTTTTTGATGATTTACAATGAAATAAACTGACTTATTTATAGTCAGAGTCTTCTCTTGAATCTGCATTTGAATTTGAATTTGATTTGCATTTGATCACAGGTTGAGTGCGGTTGTTGAAATGTCTTCATTAGTTGTTGGAATAGTGACTTTTGCTACAGTGCTTTGCTGCTTGCTTTTTTGAATAGTGAATGGCTGCTTTTGATTGATTCGTCCATCTTTTGACAAAGTGGAAGACAGCTTTTGAATTTGGTACCTGCTTTTGAATAAAATGACCAAAGTGGTTGGTCTGTTTTATCAAAATTATTGAGTACTCGTTTCACCGAGAAACTTCTGACTCAACATTTTAATAATTCTATCAGATGAAAGGAATTTTGAATTTTTCTTCTTTTCTTTTTGTTTTTCTCTTTTTTCTTTTTCTTTTTCTCTCTTTTTCTTTTCTTTTGAATTTTTCTTTTTCTTTTCTTTCTTTTTCTTTTCTTTTGAATTTTTCTTTTTCTTTTCTTTCTTTTTCTTTTCTTTTGAATTTTTAGGAGATAGTCACAAATCAAAAGGGTCTTGCCCACAAGGACCACCAAAAGGATCAAATTCTGATTTTGAGCTTTCTGATGAAATGTCTTCAGCTTCAGAATTCATCTTCTTGAATTTACAGAATTGAAGATATTCTTTGAAAGTTTCTGGGTCTTTCTCCATCATTTGAAATACTTCAATCTGTTCTTTAGAGAGGGAACAGACATTAGCTTCTTTCTTCTTTTTATTCTTGCTGGTTGATGAATCATTGCTGGCTGGTTTCTCCCATTGAGGTTTTTCACCAGTGGTAATAAAAGTTTTGACAACTTGAAGGTTGCAATATTTTGTAGAGTAATTAGTCCACCATTTAACTTTGAATTCTCTAACAATAGAGAGGGGATTTGGAAGAGGGAAAAATTGTTTGAAGGCAAAGCTCCAACAAATTATCCAAGAGACTTTGAATTCAGAGAAAAAGTGAATATCTGTAAGAGATCTTTCAACAGGAGTTTTTGAGTTTTTTGTAGTATAATATGAGTAGGCTTCCATGACATCTGGAGGGAGAATAGAAGGTATAGGTCCAAAATCCATCCACCATTCTAAGAACCAGATAGGAAAAGTAGTTTTTATGAAATCTGGATGAAAGGTAAAGAACCATGAATGATCGAATGGTCTAAAAAGAAAGGTTCTAAACCAAGCCATTTTGTAATCAGGATAATTATATCCTCTGGGATTATAAGGAATAGAAAAATATTTTTCATTGAATGGAAAGGTCCATTCGTCTGATTTGAAAACTCTTTTGATAATGCATTTAGAATAAGAGATACGATCTGGATTTGTAGGGTCAGAAGTATGAACCAATTCAATAGATCCAGAGTCGACAAGAATGAATTCATAAAAATTTTGAGTTTTTAAAGGATTGTCAGGATACCATTGACATCCTTTAGGAAAATACTTTGAAATAATACCCTTTAAAGTAACTAGATCTGGAGCATTATGATATCTAGTGAGGGTTATGTTATGAATATTGGGTTTGGTAATATAGGTTTTTGATGGTGAGTTTCTGGAGGTACTTGAACTGGGTATTTGAGTAGGAGTTGTGGGTGCTTTAACAGCTTGAGAATAAGAAGGAGAAGGTAAACTTGGAAAATCAGAAAGGGCTTGAAATTGGTTAACATTAACCAAGGATTTTGAATAGTTTTGAGAAGTTTGAGGTCTGAGTTTACTCATGGTTTTCTGCAGGATAAATTCTTGGGTTAGGATGATAGGTAAGGGTAATGAATCATCATCTCCTTTGATGTCCTTTATATAGACATGAAATAATAATTTTATATAAAAATATTTTTGAAAATTTTCTTTTATACAATGAATAATTTGCTTTATGAATGTATGAGATGCATGATTAGTATGAATTCTTTGTATAAGAATACTACTATACCTGCTATTAAAGTCATAAGACCTTGATACCTTAGGTATAGGTATTTTTAAACAAAAAATTGAATTATCCTGAACTTTTATCTTTTTAATGAGATTAATATGAATATCAGACTCAATGTAAATAATAGAGAGATCAGAATAAAGGAATGTGAAAACAGTTTTGTATTTGTCTTCTTCTCTGATCTGTGTCTGCCAAAAGCCAGACTTAAGATCGAATTTTGAAAAAATGCATGCTTTATGCAATCTTTTGATCAGATCTCTTTTATTAGGAATAGGATCATGATTCATTTGAATAGGTCTTGCTTTTGCTATTATAGATTTTTCATTGAAACTAGTAATATATGGTAAGGAAACAATATGCTTCTTTCTTTCCCAGAAAGCATTGGGAAGATCAGAGCATACTTCTTTTTTCAAAACATTTTCGAAATCTAAAATTCTGTTTTGAATATCCTTTTTAAGAAGTTCATTTTCAATACGAAAGTAAGAAACTTCTTCTTTGAGAAAATCTATATGAGATTTTTTGAATTCAATAGCATTAATATGAGAAATATAGTAATTTTGAAGAAGAGATACTTCTCTTTCCTTGATAGGATTAACAAATTTGAAATGAATATCTTTTCCCATGATATTGGTAGTAATACCAGTACCATTAACTTTGAAAGGATAAATAATAGTCAAGAAGGGGTTACCCAAAATAATATCTTGACTTAGATTTTTTACAAGAATGAAATTGGTTTTGAAACAATAACCATTATTGCAAATGAAAGCTTTTGAAAGTTTGTATTTAATATGAAGAGGAGTAGCATTAGCTGCCACAAGCCTTTCATTAGTTTTTTCATAATAAATTGAAGGAATAAGACCTTCTCTTATGCAATTCTGATCAGCTCCACTATCTATAAGACAGGAAGCACTGATCTGAAAGTCATCAATTATTAAATTTATAATTGAATACCATTTTTGAAAAGCTATGTGTTCGATACTTTGAATAGCTTCATTGTCTGAAGTACTCAATGTAGTATCTATCACTTGGTTTTTTGAAGAGCTTTCAGGAATATCAAAAGTAGGAATATCAAAAGTACTTTTGAAAATAGATAATTTGGTTTCTAAATCCAAATCTTTTGAATGAAGATTATTAATCTCAGAATAGAGGTTTTGAATTTCAGCTTTCAGAGTATTAATCTCTCGCTGAAGATCATTAATAGTAATATCTGTTGTGATTAAAGAAGAGGTAGGAGCTTTGTTGAAGAGCTTTGAAATACTGAATGGTTCAATGATAACAGGAGGTTTTTCTTTTTTAGGAGGATGATTGTTAAGAACAATATTCCTTAATCTAAGAAGATATTTCTGTTTTTCTTCTAGATCAAGAACTTTATCAATAAGATCGAACAAGAGTTCTTGTTCAGTATTGTCTTTTGAAATGACATTAATGTTTAATGGACAGAATCCTTGACAAGAGGACTTGTCTATTTCAGATTCTGAGCTTGTGAAAACTTCTTCTAAATCAGAACTTGAATTAGAATCATTTGAATATTCATTTTGAGAATTACCATCAAAAATTAATAATGAAGAAATCTTGTCTCTCAGGATTTCATCATCATGAAATATTTCATTAATCTTCTTTTGTAAAGAACATTCATTAGCTTTATGACCTTTTCTGTGACATTTGAAACAATTAAATTGAAAATTGTCAAAATTCTTTTTAAAATTTTTTCTTTTTGAAAATTTAGGCCTTTTGTAAAATTTTTCTTTGAAATCATTTTTATAACGTTTTTTAGGAAAATGCTTTGTTTTTAATCTTGAAGAAGGAGCTTGAATCTTTTGTAATCCAAAAGCTTCGCAGAATGAACCAATCTCCTTACGGTATCTATTCTTTTCAGATCCGTACTTAGATTGTATTTTTAATTCTGAACATAAAGCTAGTCCTTCTTTTTTGACGAAAGCAAATAATTGACCATATGTAATTGTTTCAAAAGGAATGTCACTTTGACCAGTAGCTTCCTTAAGCTTTTGATGAATTCTTTCACAGAAAAGTTTAGGAAGTCCAGCTATGAATCTTTCTTTCCAAAATGAAGCATTGCAATCATTTCTTTTTAAAATATGAGTGAGGAAAACATCTTTGTACCATCTATAATCAGATAATGTAGGACATCTGATATTAGATAATACAACTTGTGTTGAATCAAGTTCTTCTTTAGGATTACCAATGAAATACATGCCAATAGTGAGTATCAACATGTCACAAGCATCATTCTTATTATTAATAGTTCCATCGGGTTCTTCAACTTCAATGGTATGTTGAAGAATGTTTTGTTTGTCGGTGAGAGTAAGGGAGTTATCCCACCAGTTTTTTAGCTGACCAGTGAAGCCAGTGATAATAAGAGCGGCGGCGCTCTCTTCTCTTTGATTTTGGGCTTTATAAGCAACTCTAGCCATACCCATTTCTTGAAGAGTATTAAGGATTTCATATTCTGATTTGCCATCTATGTTCCATTCATGGATAGATTGGCCATCGTATTTGGCATTGCTTTTGAAATGAGCTCTTTCTTCGAATAGAATATCCGGAGGGGAATATCTATTATTATAAAAGGCTTTTGTTCCAGATTGAAAGCGGATTTTATTAATCTCATTATTATCAGGTTCTGATTCATAAGAGATTTTTGATGAAATCTTTTTGTCTTTGTCCAAACAATTAATGTTTGAAACATGAGGAGTAGTGGCTTTTGAAGTATAAGAGGTTGAAGTTTCATTGTTTTGGGAGGATGAAGTTTGAACGAGCTTTTTTGAAATTCTTTCAATAAGGCTAGAACTTGCAGGGAGTTGCAAATTCTTTTCAATATTAGTAGGAAGGCTCCTCGGAATAAAATGAGGAGTAGAAGTGCTGTTTGGAAATTTGGAATCAAAGGGTTTTGAATCTAATTTCACCGATAGGCTATCCACCTGTTCTGCAATAGTATGAAGAATTTGATTTGAAAAATTATTTTGTTCAATAACCTTTTTGACATCCTTAGCAACATCTCCCTCTCCTGTTCGAAAAGGGGTAGCTGGGATTTTACCTTTTTCTAAAGAAATCTTTATATTTTGTAAAGGAGGATGAACAGAGGAAACAATAACACCATTGTCAAGTTCCCATTTTTTGTAAATACTTTTTTGAACATTAATCTGATTTAAAGAATAAACATCATCAGAAATGTTACAAATATTGTTTATTTTGCAATAAGTGTCAAACCAATTTAAAAGAGAAATGTTTGACCTGTATTTGTTTTGAAGTTCTTCTTTCCAAATATCATTTAATTTTATTCGAAATTCTTTGTCAAATTTTAAAAACCAATCTTTTCTAATTGTTTCATCACTGAAACTCTTATAAAGATATTTGAAATTTGGAGTAAAGTTTTCAGAGAAAATCATTGAAATACAATTTTCCATTTGAAAATCAGTAGGAGAACTTGCAGTAGGGGAACCTGGGTTAACAGATTCTTGATAAGAAGGAATTGGAGTTTTGAAATTGACTTTGTAGTTTTGATAACCAGAGTTATCAGAAAAAGAGGCTCTGGAATTGATTTCTTGAATCCTGATGTTGGGAACAACATCATTCTGTCTCATAGAGTTGAATCTGAGAAGTATTCTTCCTTCAGAGTCTTCTTCTATTTCGGAGACTTCGTGTCTTTCAATTCCTCTTGGTATTTGAGGATTATTGATTATGAATTCATTGGGAATGGTTATTTCATTCCACTTGAGTCTTTTGGGGACAAAGTAATTGGATCTGTTTGCTTCTATTTGAAGCATAACAGTTTCTTCTTTGGATGTAGGATGCATAATGAATTTTGGATTGAGCTGTGAAGACATAACGCGAAAATAAACACGATATATAACAGCAAAATTTTTGCAAAGATTTTTGAATTCATTGCTCTGTAAATGAATATCAAGAATTAATGAATCAATTAATAAAGGATCAGTAATATCGACTGAAAAATCAGGAGCACAATTGAAATAAATCGGGCCATTGCAAATATTTGTTTGAATCATAGCTAGTAAAGAAGATTTGTATCTTTTTAATCTGTTATCCCTTAAAGCGAGATAAACAGGAGCATCAACACCAATATGAACAAGAGGTTTAATAGCAACTTGAATTAAACCAAAATGAATATATCTGTAACCTTTTTCCAAATATTTTTTGATAGAAATATTTGACAGAAGATTTAAACTTTGAAATTCTTTTTGAATTGAAATAGTCTCTTCATGAGTTTTGACTTAAAAAGCAGTTTTGAAATCAAGAGTACCAATATGATACATAGTCTCAATTTGTTGTTCAGGTATAGTCCAATTTGAGTAATTATTATCCTGTATATGCAATTCATACGATTGAATAATATTAGAGCTACTTGAACTGTGTTTCGAAAATAAATTTCTAAATCTTGATGCCATGAATAACTTGTTGTAACAACAATAAGTTCTAATTGTTTTGCTAAAAGTATATGAATATTACTTGTCAACAATAAGTAAGTATTTGCTTTGCTATAAATGCGGGAACACTACCGGGACCACCAATTCACCAGGCTGACCAACGGATTCACGCTTACCAACACACCTTCTAGTGCAGCAAATAATACTTATGAATCCAGTAAATATTCAGAACCTTAGTTCAACAATTAATACTTATGAAATTATCACAAGTATTCAAAATAATATCTTGACTTAGATTTTTTACAAGAATGAAATTGGTTTTGAAACAATAACCATTATTGCAAATGAAAGCTTTTGAAAGTTTGTATTTAATATGAAGAGGAGTAGCATTAGCTGCCACAAGCCTTTCATTAGTTTTTTCATAATAAATTGAAGGAATAAGACCTTCTCTTATGCAATTCTGATCAGCTCCACTATCTATAAGACAGGAAGCACTGATCTGAAAGTCATCAATTATTAAATTTATAATTGAATACCATTTTTGAAAAGCTATGTGTTCGATACTTTGAATAGCTTCATTGTCTGAAGTACTCAATGTAGTATCTATCACTTCGATGCATATTTACTTCATTTTGATGCATATTTACTTTATTACGATCTGAAGTACTTTATTTTGATGCATATTTACTTCGTTTCGATGCATATTTCCTTCATTTTGATGCATTTTTATTTCATTACGATCAATATTTCCTTCGTTTCGATGCATATTTACTTCATTTTGATGCATATTTACTTCGTTACGATCAATATTTCTTTCGTTTTGATGCATATTTACTTTATTTTGATGCATAATTACTTCATTAAGATCAACATTTCCATCATTTCGATGCATATTTCCTTCATTTTGATGCATATTTACTTTATTACGATCAACATTTCCTTCATTTTGATGCATATTTCCTTCATTTTGATGCATATTTACTTCACTTTGATGCATATTTCCTTCGTTTTGATGCATATTTCCTTCATTTTGATGCCTATTACTTCATTTCGATCAACATTTCCTTCGATTCGATGCATATTTCCTTCATTTTGATGCATATTTCCTTCGTTTTGATGTATATTTACTTCATTTTGATGCATATTTACTTCATCTCGAATCATATTTCCTTCATTTTGGTGCATATTTACTTCATTACGATCAACATTTCCTTCATTTTGATGAATATTTCCTTCATTTTGATGCATATTTACTTCACTTTGATGCATATTTACTTCGTTTCAATGCATATTTCCTTCATTTTGATGCATTTTTACTTCATTACGATCAACATTTCCTTCGTTTCGATGCATATTTACTTCATTTTAATGCATATTTACCTTATTACGATCAACATTTCTTTCTTTTCGATTCATATTTCTTTCTTTTCGATGCATATATACTAAATTTTGATGCATATTTACTTCGTTACGATCAGTATTTCCTTCGTTTCGATACATATTTACTTCATTTAATGCATAATTATCTCATTACGATCAATATTTCTTTCGCTTCGATTCATATTTCTTTCATTTCGATGCATATTTACTTCATTTTGATGCATATTTACTTTATTACGATAAATATTTCCTTCGTTTCGATGCATATTTACTTCATTTTGCTGCATAATTACTTCATTAAGATCAACATTTCTATCATTTCAATGCATATTTATTTCATTTTGATGCATATTTACTTCACTACGATCAATATTTCCTTCGTTTAGATGCATATTTCCTTTATTTTGATGCATATTTACTTCATTACGATCAACATTTCCTTCGATTCTATTCATATTTCTTTCATTTCGATGCATATTTCCTTCGTTTCGATGTATATTTACTTCATTTTTATGCATATTTACATCATTTTGATGCATATTTCCTTCATTTTGATACATAATTACTTCATTACGATCAACATCTCCATCGTTTTGATGCATATTTCCTTAATTTTGATGCATATTTACTAAATTGCGATCAATATTTCCTTCATTTCGATGCATATTTACTTCGTTTTGATGGATATTTATTTCATTACGATCAACATTTTCTTCGTTTTGATGCATATTTCCATCATTGATGCATATTTATTTCATTTTGATGCATATTTTCTTCGTTTTGATGCATATTTCTTTTATTTTGATGCCTATTTACTTAATTTCAATCAATATTTTCTTCGTTTCGATGCATATTTCCTTCATTTCGATGCATATTTCCTTCGTTTCGATTTATATTTACTTCATTTTGTTGCATATTTACTTCGTTTCGATGCATATTTCCCTCATTTTGATGCATATTTACATTATTACGATCAATATTTCCTTCGTTTCGATGCATATTTACTTCATTTTGATGCATATTTACTTCGTTATGATCAATATTTCCTTCGTTTTGATGCATATTTACTTCATTTTGATGCATAATTACTTCATTAAGATCAACATTTCCATCATTTCGATGCATATTTTTTTCATTTTGATTCATTTTTACTTCATTACGATCAACATTTCCTTCGATTCGATGCATATTTCCTTAATTTTGATGCATATTTTCTTCATTTTGATGTATATTTACTTCATTTTGATGTATATTTACTTAATTTCGATGCATATTTCCTTCATTTTGATGCATATTTACTTCATTACGATCAACATTTCCTTCGTTTTGATGCATATTTACTTCAATTTGATGCATATTTACTTCATTTCGATGTATATTTCCTTCGTTTTGATGCATATTTTCTTCATTTTGATGCCTATTACTTCATTTCGATCAACATTTCCTTCTTTTCGATGCATATTTCCTTCATTTCGATGTATATTTCTTTCGTTTCGATGTATATTTACTTCATTTTGATGCATATTTACTTTATGCATCAAAATGAAAAAAATATGCACCAAAATGATGGAAATGTTGATCGTAATGAAGTAGTTATGCATCAAAATGAAGTAAATATGCATCAAAACAAAGGAAATATTGATCGTAACGAAGTAAATATGCATCAAAATGAAGTAAATATGCATCGAAATGAAGGAAATATTTATCATAATGAAGTAAAAATGCATCAAAATGAAGAAAATAAGCATCGAAACGAAGTAAATATGCATCAAAATAAAGTAAATATACATCAAAACGGAGGAAATATGAATCGAAATGAAGGAAATATACATCGAAACGGAGAAAATGTTGATCGAAATGAAGTAAATAGGCATCAAAATGAAAGAAATATGTATCAAAACGAAGGAAATATGCATCAAAATGAAGTAAATATTCATCAAATTGATGGAAATATGCATCAAAACAAAGGAAATGTTGATCGTAATGAAGTAAATATGCATCAAAACGAAGTAAATATGCATCGAAATGAAGGAAATATTGATCGCAATTTAGTAAATATGCATCAAAATTAAGGAAATATGCATCAAAACGAAGGAGATGCTTATCATAATGAAGTAATTATGCATCAAAACGAATAAAATATGCATCGAAATGAAGTAAATATGCATCAAAATGAAGTAAATATACATCGAAACGAAGGAAATATGCATCGAAATGAAGGAAATATGCATCAAATCGAAGGAAATGTTGATCGTAACGAAGTAAATATGCATCAAAATGATGTAAATATACATCGAAACAAAAGAAATATGCATCAAAATGAAGAAAATATACATCGAAATGAAGAAAATATTAATCGAAATGAAGTAATAGGCATCAAAATGAAGGAGATATGCATCGTAATGAAGTAAATATGCATCAAAATGAAGGAAATATGCATCAAAACGAAGGAAATATGCTTCAAAATGAAGGAAATATGCATCGAATCGAAGGATATATTGATCGTAGTGAATTAAAAAATGCATCAAAATAAAAGAAATATGCATCGAAACGAAGGAAATATTGATCGTAGTGAAGTAAATATGCATCAAAATGAAATAAATATGCATCGATATGATGGAAATGTTGATCTTAATGAAGTAATTATGCATCTAAATGAAGTAAATATGCATCGAAACGAAGTAAATATTGATCGTAACTAAGTAAATATGCATCAAAATGATGTAAATATGCTTCGAAATGAAAGAAATATGAATCGAAACGAAAGAAATATTGATCGTAATAAGGTAAATATGCATTAAAATAAAGTAAATATGCATTGAAACGAAGGAAATGTTGATCGTATTGAAGTAAATATGCATCAAAATGAAGGAAATATGCATCAAAACGAAGAAAATATTGATCGTAATGAAGTAAATATGCATCAAAATGAAGGAAATATGATTCGAGATGAAGTAAATATGCATCAAAATGAAGTAAATATACATAAAAACGAAGGAAATATGCATCAAAATGAAGGAAATATGCATCGAATCGAAGAAAATATTGATCGTAATGAAGTAAAAATGCATCAAAATGAAAAAATATGCATCGAAATGATGGAAATGTTGATCTTAATGAAGTAATTATGCATCAAAATGAAGTAAATATGCATCAAAACGAAGGAAATATTGATCGTAACGAAGTAAATATGCATCAAAATGAAGTAAATATGCATCGAAACGAAGGAAATATTGATCGTAATGAAGAAAAAATGCATCAAAATGAAGGAAATATGCATCGAAACGAAGTAAAAATGCATCAAAATAAAGTAAATATACATCGAAACGAAGGAAATATGAATCAAAATGAAGGAAATATGCATTGAAACGAAGAAAATGTTGATCGAAATGAAGTAAATAGGCATCAAAATGAAAGAAATATGCATCAAAACAAAGGAAATATGCATCAAAATGAAATAAATATGCATCAAATTGACGGAAATATGCATCAAAACGAAGGAAATATTGATCGTAATAAAGTAAATATGCATCAAAACGAAGTAAATATGCATCGAAATGAAGGAAATATTGATCGCAATTTAGTAAATATACATCAAAATTAAGGAAATATGCATCAAAACGAAGGAGATGCTTATCATAATGAAGTAATTATGCATCAAAATGAAGGAAATATGCATCGAAATGAAGTAAATATGCATCAAAATGAAGTAAATATACATAGAAATGAAGGAAATATGCATAGAAATGAAGGAAATATGCATCAAATCGAAGGAAATGTTGATCGTAATGAAGCAAATATGCATCAAAATGAAGTAAATATACATCGAAACAAAAGAAATATGCATCGAAATGAAGAAATATGAATCAAACGAAGGAAATATTGATCGAAATGAAGTAATAGGCATCAAAATGAAGGAAATATGCATCAAAACGAAGGAAATATGCATCAAAATGAATGAAATATGCATCAAAACGAATGAAATATTGATCGTAATGAAGTAAATATGCGTCAAAATGAAGGAAATATGATTCGAGATGAAGTAAATATGCATCAAAATAAGGAAAATATGCATCGAAACGAAGGAAATATTGATCGTAGTGAAGTAAATATGCATCAAAATGAAATAAATATGCATCGAAATGATGGAAATGTTAATCTTAATGAAGTAATTATGCATCAAAATGAAGTAAATATGCATCGAAACGAAGGAAATATTGATCGTAACGAAGTAAATATGCATCAAAATCAAGTAAATATGCATCGAAACGAAAGAAATATGAATCGAAACGAAAGAAATATTGATCGTAATAAGGTAAATATGCATTAAAATAAAGTAAATATGCATCGAAACGAAGAAAATGTTGATCGTATTGAAGTAAATATGCATCCAAACGAAGGAAATATACATAAAAATGAAGGAAATATTGATCGTAATGAAGTAAATATGCATCAAAATGAAGTAAATATACATCGAAACGAAAGAAATATGCATCGAAATGAAGGAAATATGCATCGAAACGAAGGAAATGTTGATCGAAATGAAGTAATAGGCATCGAAATGAAGTAATAGGCATCAAAATGAAGGAAATATTCATCAAAACAAAGGAAATATGCATCAAAATGAAGTAAATATGCATCAAAATGAAGTAAATGTTGATCGTAATGAAGTAAATATGCATCAAAATGAAGGAAATATGCATCAAAATGAAGGAAATGTTGATCGTAATAAAGTAAATATGCATCAAAATGAAGGAAATATGCATCGAAATGATGGAAATGTTGATCTTAATGAAGTAATTATGCATCAAAATAAAGTAAATATACATCAAAACGAAAGAAATATTGATCGTAACGAAGTAAATATGCATCAAAATGAAGTAAATATGCATCGAAACGAAGGAAATATTGATCGTAATGAAATAAAAATGCATCAAAATGAAGGAAATATGCATCGAAACGAAGTAAATATGCATCAAAATAAAGTAAATATACATCGAAACGGAGGAAATATGAGTCGAAATGAAGGAAATATGCATCGAAATGAAGAAAATATTGATCGAAATGAAGTAAATAGGCATCAAAATGAAAGAAATATGCATCAAGATGAAGGAAATATGCATCAAAATGAAGTAAATATGCATCAAATTGATGGAAATATGCATCAAAACGAAGGAAATGTTGATCGTAATGAAGTAAATATGCATCAAAATGAAGTAAATATGCATCGAAATGAAGGAAATATTGATCGCAATTTAGTAAATATTCATCAAAATTAAGTAAATATGCATCAAAACGAAGGAGATGCTTATCATAATGAAGTAATTATGCATCAAAATGAAGAAAATATGCATCGAAATGAAGTAAATATGCATCAAAATAAAGTAAATATACATCGAAATGAAGGAAATATGCATCGAAATTAAGGAAATATGCATCAAATCGAAGGAAATATTGATCGTAATGAAGTAAATATGCATCAAAATGAAGTAAATATACATCGAAACGAAAGAAATATGCATCGAAATGAAAGAAATATGCATCGAAACGAAGGAAATATTGATCGAAATGAAGTAATAGGCATCAAAATGAAGGAAATATGCATCAAAACGAAGGAAATATGCATCAAAACGAAGGAAATATTGATCGTAATGAAGTAAATATGCATCAAAACGAAGAAAATATACATCGTAATGAAGTAAATATGCATCAAAATGAAGGAAATATGCATCAAAACGAAGGAAATATGCCAAAAAATGAAGGAAATATGCATCGAATCGAAGGAAATGTTGATCGTAATGAAGTAAAAATGAATCAAAATGAAAAAAATATGCATCGAAATGATGGAAATGTTGATCTTAATGAAGTAATTATGCATCAAAATGAAGTAAATATGCATCAAAACGAAGGAATATGCATCGAAATAAAGTAAATATACATCGAAATGAAGGAAATATGCATCGAAAAGAAGGAAATGTTGATCGAAATGAAGTAATAGGCTTCAAAATGAAGAAAATATGCATCAAAACGAAGGAAATATACATCAAAATGAAGTAAATATGCATCAAAATGAAGTAAATATGCATCAAAACGAAGGAAATGTTGATCGTGATGAAGTAAATATGCATCAAAATGAAGGAAATATTCATCGAAATTAAGTAAATATACATCAAAATGAAGTAAATATACATCAAAATGAAGAAAATATGCATCAAAATTAAGGAAATATGCATCGAATCGAAGGAAATGTTGATCGTAATGAAGTAAAAATGAATCAAAATGAAAAAAATATGCATCGAAATGATGGAAATGTTGATCTTAATGAAGTAATTATGCATCAAAATGAAGTAAATATGCATCAAAACGAAGGAAATATTGATCATAACGAAGTAAATATGCATCAAAATGAAGTAAATATGCATCGAAACGAAGGAAATATTGATCGTAATAATGTAAATATGCATCAAAATGAGGGAAATATGCATCGAAACGAAGTAAATATGCAACAAAATGAAGTAAATATAAATCGAAACGAAGGAAATATGCATCGAAATGAAGGAAATATGCATCGAAACGAAGAAAATATTGATTGAAATTAAGTAAATAGGCATCAAAATAAAAGAAATATGCATCAAAACGAAGGAAATATGCATCAAAATGAAATAAATATGCATCAAAATGATGGAAATATGCATCAAAACGAAGAAAATGTTGATCGTAATGAAATAAATATCCATCAAAACGAAGTAAATATGCATCGAAATGAAGGAAATATTGATCGCAATTTAGTAAATATGCATCAAAATTAAGGAAATATGCATCAAAACGATGGAGATGTTGATCGTAATGAAGTAATTATGTATCAAAATGAAGGAAATATGCATCAAAATGATGTAAATATGCATAAAAATGAAGTAAATATACATCGAAACGAAGGAAATATGCATCGAAATGAAAGAAATATGAATAGAATCGAAGGAAATGTTGATCGTAATGAAGTAAATATGCATCAAAATAAAGGAAATATGCATCTAAACGAAGGAAATATTGATCGTAGTGAAGTAAATATGCATCAAAATGAAATAAATATGCATCGAAATGATGGAAATGTTGATCTTAATGAAGTAATTATGCAGCAAAATGAAGTAAATATGCATCGAAACGAAGAAAATATTTATCGTAATAAAGTAAATATGCATCAAAATGAAGTAAATATGCATCGAAATGAAAGAAATATGAATCGAAGCGAAAGAAATATTGATTGTAATGAGGTAATTATGCATTAAATGAAGTAAATATGTATCGAAACGAAGGAAATACTGATCGTAACGAAGTAAATATGCATCAAAATTTAGTATATATGCATCGAAAAGAAAAAAATATGAATCGAAAAGAAAAAAATGTTGATCGTAATAAGGTAAATATGCATTAAAATGAAGGAAATATGCATTGAAACGAAGTAAATATGCATCAAAGTGAAGTAAATATGCATCAAAATGAAGGAAATATGCATCAAAATGAAGGAAATGTTGATCGTAATGAAGTAAATATGCACCAAAAGGAAGGAAATATGATTCGAGATGAAGTAAATATGCATCAAAATGAAGTAAATATACATCAAAACGAAGGAAATATGCATCAAAATGAAGGAAATATGCATCGAATCGAAGGAAATGTTGATCGAAATGAAGTAATATGCATCAAAATGAAGGAAATATGCATCAAAACGAAGGAAATATGCATCAAAGTGAAGTAAATATGCATCAAAATGAAGGAAATATGCATCAAAATGAAGGAAATGTTGATCGTAATAAAGTAAATATGCATCAAAATGAAGGAAATATGCATCGAAATGATGGAAATGTTGATCTTAATGAAGTAATTATGCATCAAAATAAAGTAAATATGCATCAAAACGAAAGAAATATTGATCGTAACGAAGTAAATATACATCAAAATGAAGTAAATATGCATCGAAACGAAGGAAATATTGATCGTAATGAAATAAAAATGCATCAAAATGAAGGAAATATGCATCGAAACGAAGTAAATATGCATCAAAATAAAGTAAATATACATCGAAACGGAGGAAATATGAATCGAAATGAAGGAAATATGCATCGAAATGAAGAAAATATTGGTCGAAATGAAGTAAATAGGCATCAAAATGGAAGAAATATGCATCAAAATCAAGGAAATATGCATCAAAATGAAGTAAATATGCATCAAATTGATGGAAATATGCATCAAAACAAAGGAAATGTTGATCGTAATGAAGTAAATATGCATCAAAATGAAGTAAATATGCATCGAAATGAAGGAAATATTGATCGCAATTTAGTAAATATTCATCAAAATTAAGTAAATATGCATCAAAACGAAGGAGATGCTTATCATAATGAAGTAATTATTCATCAAAATGAAGAAAATATGCATCGAAATGAAGTAAATATGCATCAAAATAACGTAAATATACATCGAAATGAAGGAAATATGCATCGAAATGAAGGAAATATGCATCAAATCGAAGGAAATATTGATCGTAATGAAGTAAATATGCATCAAAATGAAGTAAATATACATCGAAACGAAGGAAATATTGATCGTAATGAAGTAAATATGCATCAAAATGTAGAAAATATGATTCGAGATGAAGTAAATATGCATCAAATTGAAGTAAATATACATCAAAACGAAGGAAATATGCATCAAAATGAAGGAAATACGCATCGAATCGAAGAAAATGATGATCGTAATGAAGTAAAAATGCATCAAAATGAAAAAAATATACATCGAAATGATGGAAATGTTGATCTTAATGAAGTAATTATGCATCAAAATGAAGTAAATATGCATCGAAACGAATGAAATATTGATCGTAACGAAGCAAATATGCATCAAAATGAAGTAAATATGCATCAAAACGAAGGAAATATTGATCGTAATGAAGTAAATATGCATCAAAATGAAGGAAATATGCATCGAAATGATGTAAATATACATCAAAATGAAGTAAATATACATCGAAACTAAGGAAATATGTATCAAAATGAAGGAAATATGCATCGAAACGAAGAAAATATTTATGGAAATGAAGTAAATAGGCATCAAAATGAAAGAAATATGCATCAAAACGAAGGAAATATGCATCAAAATGAAGTAAATATGCATAAAAATGAAGGAAATGTTGATCGTAATGAAGTAAATATGCATAAAAATGAAGTAAATATACATCAAAATAAAGAAAATATGCATCAAAATGAAGGAAATATGCATCGTGTCGAAGGAAATGTTGATCGTGATGAAGTAAAAAATTTTGATCGTAATGAAGTAAATATGCATCAAAATGAAGGAAATATGTATCAAAACGAAGGAAATATGCATCAAAATGAAGAAAATATTCATCAAAATGAAGGAAATATGCATCAAAACGAAGGACATGTTGATCGTAATGAAGTAAATATGAATCAAAATGAAGGAAATATGCATCGAAACGAAGTAAATATGCATCAAAATTAAGTAAATACACATCAAAACAAAGAAAATATGCATCAAAATGAAGGTAATATTCATCGAATCGAAGGAAATGCTAATCTTAATGAAGTAAATATGCATCAAAATGAAGAAAATATGAATCAAAACGATGGAAATATGCATAAAGTATAGTAAATATGCATCAAAATAAAGGAAATATGTATCAAAACGAAGAAAATGTTGATCGTAATGAAGTAAATATGCATCAAAATGAAGGAAATATGCATCGAAATTAAGTAAATATGCATCAAAATGAAGTAAATATACATCAAAATAAAGAAAATATGCATCAAAATTAAGGAAATATGCATCGAATCGAAGGAAATGCTAATATTAATGAAGTAAATATGCATCAAAATGAAGGAAATACTATTCTTAATGAAGTAAATATGCATCAAAATGAAGGAAATATGCATCGAAACGAAGGACATGTTGATCGTAGTGAAGTAAATATGCATCAAAATGAAGTAAATTTGCATAGAAACGAAGAAAATATTGATCGTAATGAAGTAAATAACCATCAAAATGAAGTAAATATGCATCGAAACGAAGGAAATGTGCATCGTAATTTAGTAAATATACATCAAAATGAAGTAAATATCAATCGAAACGAAAGAAATATGCATCAAAACGAAGTAAATATGCATAAAAATTTGTATCAAAATGAAGTAAATATACATCGAAACGAAAGAAATATGCATCGAAATGAAGGAAATATGCATCGAAACGAAGGAAATATTGATCGAAATGAAGTAATGGGCATCAAAATGAAGGAAATATTCATCAAAACGAAGGAAATATGTATCAAAATGAAGTAAATATGCATCAAATAGAAGTAAATGTTGATCGTAATGAAGTAAATATGCATCAAAATGATGTAAATATGCTTCGAAATGAAAGAAATATGAATCGAAACGAAAGAAATATTGATCGTAATAAGGTAAATATGCATTAAAATAAAGTAAATATGCATTGAAACGAAGGAAATGTTGATCGTATTGAAGTAAATATGCATCAAAATGAAGGAAATATGCATCAAAACGAAGAAAATATTGATCGTAATGAAGTAAATATGCATCAAAATGAAGGAAATATGATTCGAGATGAAGTAAATATGCATCAAAATGAAGTAAATATACATAAAAACGAAGGAAATATGCATCAAAATGAAGGAAATATGCATCGAATCGAAGAAAATGTTGATCGTAATGAAGTAAAAATGCATCAAAATGAAAAAATATGCATCGAAATGATGGAAATGTTGATCTTAATGAAGTAATTATGCATCAAAATGAAGTAAATATGCATCAAAACGAAGGAAATATTGATCGTAACGAAGTAAATATGCATCAAAATGAAGTAAATATGCATCGAAACGAAGGAAATATTGATCGTAATGAAGTAAAAATGCATCAAAATGAAGGAAATATGCATCGAAACGAAGTAAAAATGCATCAAAATAAAGTAAATATACATCGAAACGAAGGAAATATGAATCAAAATGAAGGAAATATGCATCGAAACGAAGAAAATGTTGATCGAAATGAAGTAAATAGGCATCAAAATGAAAGAAATATGCATAAAAAAAAAGGAAATATGCATCAAAATGAAATAAATATGCATCAAATTGACGGAAATATGCATCAAAACGATGGAAATATTGATCGTAATAAAGTAAATATGCATCAAAACGAAGTAAATATGCATCGAAATGAAGGAGATGCTTATCATAATGAAGTAATTATGCATCAAAATGAAGGAAATATGCATCGAAATGAAGTAAATATGCATCAAAATGAAGTAAATATACATAGAAATGAAGGAAATATGCATAGAAATGAAGGAAATATGCATCAAATCGAAGGAAATGTTGATCGTAATGAAGTAAATATGCATCAAAATGAAGTAAATATACATCGAAACAAAAGAAATATGCATCGAAATGAAGAAATATGAATCAAAACGAAGGAAATATTGATCGAAATGAAGTAATAGGCATCAAAATGAAGGAAATATGCATCAAAACGAAGGAAATATGCATCAAAATGAAGGAAATATGCATCAAAACGAATGAAATATTGATCGTAATGAAGTAAATATGCGTCAAAATGAAGGAAATATGATTCGAGATGAAGTAAATATGCATCAAAATAAGGAAAATATGCATCGAAACGAAGGAAATATTGATCGTAGTGAAGTAAATATGCATCAAAATGAAATAAATATGCATCGAAATGATGGAAATGTTAATCTTAATGAAGTAATTATGCATCAAAATGAAGTAAATATGCATCGAAACGAAGGAAATATTGATCGTAACGAAGTAAATATGCATCAAAATCAAGTAAATATGCATCGAAACGAAAGAAATATGAATCGAAACGAAAGAAATATTGATCGTAATAAGGTAAATATGCATTAAAATAAAGTAAATATGCATCGAAACGAAGAAAATGTTGATCGTATTGAAGTAAATATGCATCCAAACGAAGGAAATATACATAAAAATGAAGGAAATATTGATCGTAATGAAGTAAATATGCATCAAAATGAAGTAAATATACATCGAAACGAAAGAAATATGCATCGAAATGAAGGAAATATGCATCGAAACGAAGGAAATGTTGATCGAAATGAAGTAATAGGCATCGAAATGAAGTAATAGGCATCAAAATGAAGGAAATATTCATCAAAACAAAGGAAATATGCATCAAAATGAAGTAAATATGCATCAAAATGAAGTAAATGTTGATCGTAATGAAGTAAATATGCATCAAAATGAAGGAAATATGCATCAAAATGAAGGAAATGTTGATCGTAATAAAGTAAATATGCATCAAAATGAAGGAAATATGCATCGAAATGATGGAAATGTTGATCTTAATGAAGTAATTATGCATCAAAATAAAGTAAATATGCATCAAAACGAAAGAAATATTGATCGTAACGAAGTAAATATGCATCAAAATGAAGTAAATATGCATCGAAACGAAGGAAATATTGATCGTAATGAAATAAAAATGCATCAAAATGAAGGAAATATGCATCGAAACGAAGTAAATATGCATCAAAATAAAGTAAATATACATCGAAACGGAGGAAATATGAATCGAAATGAAGGAAATATGCATCGAAATGAAGAAAATGTTGATCGAAATGAAGTAAATAGGCATCAAAATGAAAGAAATATGCATCAAAATGAAGGAAATATGCATCAAAATGAAGTAAATATGCATCAAATTGATGGAAATATGCATCAAAACGAAGGAAATGTTGATCGTAATGAAGTAAATATGCATCAAAATGAAGTAAATATGCATCGAAATGAAGGAAATATTGATCGCAATTTAGTAAATATTCATCAAAATTAAGTAAATATGCATCAAAACGAAGGAGATGCTTATCATAATGAAGTAATTATTCATCAAAATGAAGAAAATATGCATCGAAATGAAGTAAATATGCATCAAAATAACGTAAATATACATCGAAATGAAGGAAATATGCATCGAAATGAAGGAAATATGCATCAAATCGAAGGAAATATTGATCGTAATGAAGTAAATATGCATCAAAATGAAGTAAATATACATCGAAACGAAGGAAATATTGATCGTAATGAAGTAAATATGCATCAAAATGTAGAAAATATGATTCGAGATGAAGTAAATATGCATCAAATTGAAGTAAATATACATCAAAACGAAGGAAATATGCATCAAAATGAAGGAAATACGCATCGAATCGAAGAAAATGATGATCGTAATGAAGTAAAAATGCATCAAAATGAAAAAAATATACATCGAAATGATGGAAATGTTGATCTTAATGAAGTAATTATGCATCAAAATGAAGTAAATATGCATCGAAACGAAGGAAATATTGATCGTAACGAAGCAAATATGCATCAAAATGAAGTAAATATGCATCAAAACGAAGGAAATATTGATCGTAATGAAGTAAATATGCATCAAAATGAAGGAAATATGCATCGAAATGATGTAAATATACATCAAAATGAAGTAAATATACATCGAAACTAAGGAAATATGTATCAAAATGAAGGAAATATGCATCGAAACGAAGAAAATATTTATCGAAATGAAGTAAATAGGCATCAAAATGAAAGAAATATGCATCAAAACGAAGGAAATATGCATCAAAATGAAGTAAATATGCATAAAAATGAAGGAAATGTTGATCGTAATGAAGTAAATATGCATAAAAATGAAGTAAATATACATCAAAATAAAGAAAATATGCATCAAAATGAAGGAAATATGCATCGTGTCGAAGGAAATGTTGATCGTGATGAAGTAAAAAATTTTGATCGTAATGAAGTAAATATGCATCAAAATGAAGGAAATATGTATCAAAACGAAGGAAATATGCATCAAAATGAAGAAAATATTCATCAAAATGAAGGAAATATGCATCAAAACGAAGGACATGTTGATCGTAATGAAGTAAATATGAATCAAAATGAAGGAAATATGCATCGAAACGAAGTAAATATGCATCAAAATTAAGTAAATACACATCAAAACAAAGAAAATATGCATCAAAATGAAGGTAATATTCATCGAATCGAAGGAAATGCTAATCTTAATGAAGTAAATATGCATCAAAATGAAGAAAATATGAATCAAAACGATGGAAATATGCATAAAGTATAGTAAATATGCATCAAAATAAAGGAAATATGTATCAAAACGAAGAAAATGTTGATCGTAATGAAGTAAATATGCATCAAAATGAAGGAAATATGCATCGAAATTAAGTAAATATGCATCAAAATGAAGTAAATATACATCAAAATAAAGAAAATATGCATCAAAATTAAGGAAATATGCATCGAATCGAAGGAAATGCTAATATTAATGAAGTAAATATGCATCAAAATGAAGGAAATACTATTCTTAATGAAGTAAATATGCATCAAAATGAAGGAAATATGCATCGAAACGAAGGACATGTTGATCGTAGTGAAGTAAATATGCATCAAAATGAAGTAAATTTGCATAGAAACGAAGAAAATATTGATCGTAATGAAGTAAATAACCATCAAAATGAAGTAAATATGCATCGAAACGAAGGAAATGTGCATCGTAATTTAGTAAATATACATCAAAATGAAGTAAATATCAATCGAAACGAAAGAAATATGCATCAAAACGAAGTAAATATGCATAAAAATTTGTATCAAAATGAAGTAAATATACATCGAAACGAAAGAAATATGCATCGAAATGAAGGAAATATGCATCGAAACGAAGGAAATATTGATCGAAATGAAGTAATGGGCATCAAAATGAAGGAAATATTCATCAAAACGAAGGAAATATGTATCAAAATGAAGTAAATATGCATCAAAATGAAGTAAATGTTGATCGTAATGAAGTAAATATGCATCAAAATGATGTAAATATGCTTCGAAATGAAAGAAATATGAATCGAAACGAAAGAAATATTGATCGTAATAAGGTAAATATGCATTAAAATAAAGTAAATATGCATTGAAACGAAGGAAATGTTGATCGTATTGAAGTAAATATGCATCAAAATGAAGGAAATATGCATCAAAACGAAGAAAATATTGATCGTAATGAAGTAAATATGCATCAAAATGAAGGAAATATGATTCGAGATGAAGTAAATATGCATCAAAATGAAGTAAATATACATAAAAACGAAGGAAATATGCATCAAAATGAAGGAAATATGCATCGAATCGAAGAAAATGTTGATCGTAATGAAGTAAAAATGCATCAAAATGAAAAAATATGCATCGAAATGATGGAAATGTTGATCTTAATGAAGTAATTATGCATCAAAATGAAGTAAATATGCATCAAAACGAAGGAAATATTGATCGTAACGAAGTAAATATGCATCAAAATGAAGTAAATATGCATCGAAACGAAGGAAATATTGATCGTAATGAAGTAAAAATGCATCAAAATGAAGGAAATATGCATCGAAACGAAGTAAAAATGCATCAAAATAAAGTAAATATACATCGAAACGAAGGAAATATGAATCAAAATGAAGGAAATATGCATCGAAACGAAGAAAATGTTGATCGAAATGAAGTAAATAGGCATCAAAATGAAAGAAATATGCATCAAAAAAAAGGAAATATGCATCAAAATGAAATAAATATGCATCAAATTGACGGAAATATGCATCAAAACGATGGAAATATTGATCGTAATAAAGTAAATATGCATCAAAACGAAGTAAATATGCATCGAAATGAAGGAGATGCTTATCATAATGAAGTAATTATGCATCAAAATGAAGGAAATATGCATCGAAATGAAGTAAATATGCATCAAAATGAAGTAAATATATATAGAAATGAAGGAAATATGCATAGAAATGAAGGAAATATGCATCAAATCGAAGGAAATGTTGATCGTAATGAAGTAAATATGCATCAAAATGAAGTAAATATACATCGAAACAAAAGAAATATGCATCGAAATGAAGAAATATGAATCAAAACGAAGGAAATATTGATCGAAATGAAGTAATAGGCATCAAAATGAAGGAAATATGCATCAAAACGAAGGAAATATGCATCAAAATGAAGGAAATATGCATCAAAACGAATGAAATATTGATCGTAATGAAGTAAATATGCGTCAAAATGAAGGAAATATGATTCGAGATGAAGTAAATATGCATCAAAATAAGGAAAATATGCATCGAAACGAAGGAAATATTGATCGTAGTGAAGTAAATATGCATCAAAATGAAATAAATATGCATCGAAATGATGGAAATGTTAATCTTAATGAAGTAATTATGCATCAAAATGAAGTAAATATGCATCGAAACGAAGGAAATATTGATCGTAACGAAGTAAATATGCATCAAAATCAAGTAAATATGCATCGAAACGAAAGAAATATGAATCGAAACGAAAGAAATATTGATCGTAATAAGGTAAATATGCATTAAAATAAAGTAAATATGCATCGAAACGAAGAAAATGTTGATCGTATTGAAGTAAATATGCATCCAAACGAAGGAAATATACATAAAAATGAAGGAAATATTGATCGTAATGAAGTAAATATGCATCAAAATGAAGTAAATATACATCGAAACGAAAGAAATATGCATCGAAATGAAGGAAATATGCATCGAAACGAAGGAAATGTTGATCGAAATGAAGTAATAGGCATCGAAATGAAGTAATAGGCATCAAAATGAAGGAAATATTCATCAAAACAAAGGAAATATGCATCAAAATGAAGTAAATATGCATCAAAATGAAGTAAATGTTGATCGTAATGAAGTAAATATGCATCAAAATGAAGGAAATATGCATCAAAATGAAGGAAATGTTGATCGTAATAAAGTAAATATGCATCAAAATGAAGGAAATATGCATCGAAATGATGGAAATGTTGATCTTAATGAAGTAATTATGCATCAAAATAAAGTAAATATGCATCAAAACGAAAGAAATATTGATCGTAACGAAGTAAATATGCATCAAAACGAAGTAAATATGCATCGAAACGAAGGAAATATTGATCGTAATGAAATAAAAATGCATCAAAATGAAGGAAATATGCATCGAAACGAAGTAAATATGCATCAAAATAAAGTAAATATACATCGAAACGGAGAAAATATGAATCGAAATGAAGGAAATATGCATCGAAATGAAGAAAATGTTGATCGAAATGAAGTAAATAGGCATCAAAATGAAAGAAATATGCATCAAAATGAATGAAATATGCATCAAAATGAAGTAAATATGCATCAAATTGATGGAAATATGCATCAAAACGAAGGAAATGTTGATCGTAATGAAGTAAATATGCATCAAAATGAAGTAAATATGCATCGAAATGAAGGAAATATTGATCGCAATTTAGTAAATATTCATCAAAATTAAGTAAATATGCATCAAAACGAAGGAGATGCTTATCATAATGAAGTAATTATTCATCAAAATGAAGAAAATATGCATCGAAATGAAGTAAATATGCATCAAAATAACGTAAATATACATCGAAATGAAGGAAATATGTATCGAAATGAAGGAAATATGCATCAAATCGAAGGAAATATTGATCGTAATGAAGTAAATATGCATCAAAATGAAGTAAATATACATCGAAACGAAGGAAATATTGATCGTAATGAAGTAAATATGCATCAAAATGTAGAAAATATGATTCGAGATGAAGTAAATATGCATCAAATTGAAGTAAATATACATCAAAACGAAGGAAATATGCATCAAAATGAAGGAAATACGCATCGAATCGAAGAAAATGATGATCGTAATGAAGTAAAAATGCATCAAAATGAAAAAAATATACATCGAAATGATGGAAATGTTGATCTTAATGAAGTAATTATGCATCAAAATGAAGTAAATATGCATCGAAACGAAGGAAATATTGATCGTAACGAAGCAAATATGCATCAAAATGAAGTAAATATGCATCAAAACGAAGGAAATATTGATCGTAATGAAGTAAATATGCATCAAAATGAAGGAAATATGCATCGAAATGATGTAAATATACATCAAAATGAAGTAAATATACATCGAAACTAAGGAAATATGTATCAAAATGAAGGAAATATGCATCGAAACGAAGAAAATATTTATCGAAATGAAGTAAATAGGCATCAAAATGAAAGAAATATGCATCAAAACGAAGGAAATATGCATCAAAATGAAGTAAATATGCATAAAAATGAAGGAAATGTTGATCGTAATGAAGTAAATATGCATAAAAATGAAGTAAATATACATCAAAATAAAGAAAATATGCATCAAAATGAAGGAAATATGCATCGTGTCGAAGGAAATGTTGATCGTGATGAAGTAAAAAATTTTGATCGTAATGAAGTAAATATGCATCAAAATGAAGGAAATATGTATCAAAACGAAGGAAATATGCATCAAAATGAAGAAAATATTCATCAAAATGAAGGAAATATGCATCAAAACGAAGGACATGTTGATCGTAATGAAGTAAATATGAATCAAAATGAAGGAAATATGCATCGAAACGAAGTAAATATGCATCAAAATTAAGTAAATACACATCAAAACAAAGAAAATATGCATCAAAATGAAGGTAATATTCATCGAATCGAAGGAAATGCTAATCTTAATGAAGTAAATATGCATCAAAATGAAGAAAATATGAATCAAAACGATGGAAATATGCATAAAGTATAGTAAATATGCATCAAAATAAAGGAAATATGTATCAAAACGAAGAAAATGTTGATCGTAATGAAGTAAATATGCATCAAAATGAAGGAAATATGCATCGAAATTAAGTAAATATGCATCAAAATGAAGTAAATATACATCAAAATAAAGAAAATATGCATCAAAATTAAGGAAATATGCATCGAATCGAAGGAAATGCTAATATTAATGAAGTAAATATGCATCAAAATGAAGGAAATACTATTCTTAATGAAGTAAATATGCATCAAAATGAAGGAAATATGCATCGAAACGAAGGACATGTTGATCGTAGTGAAGTAAATATGCATCAAAATGAAGTAAATTTGCATAGAAACGAAGAAAATATTGATCGTAATGAAGTAAATAACCATCAAAATGAAGTAAATATGCATCGAAACGAAGGAAATGTGCATCGTAATTTAGTAAATATACATCAAAATGAAGTAAATATCAATCGAAACGAAAGAAATATGCATCAAAACGAAGTAAATATGCATAAAAATTTGTATCAAAATGAAGTAAATATACATCGAAACGAAAGAAATATGCATCGAAATGAAGGAAATATGCATCGAAACGAAGGAAATATTGATCGAAATGAAGTAATGGGCATCAAAATGAAGGAAATATTCATCAAAACGAAGGAAATATGTATCAAAATGAAGTAAATATGCATCAAAATGAAGTAAATGTTGATCGTAATGAAGTAAATATGCATCAAAATGATGTAAATATGCTTCGAAATGAAAGAAATATGAATCGAAACGAAAGAAATATTGATCGTAATAAGGTAAATATGCATTAAAATAAAGTAAATATGCATTGAAACGAAGGAAATGTTGATCGTATTGAAGTAAATATGCATCAAAATGAAGGAAATATGCATCAAAACGAAGAAAATATTGATCGTAATGAAGTAAATATGCATCAAAATGAAGGAAATATGATTCGAGATGAAGTAAATATGCATCAAAATGAAGTAAATATACATAAAAACGAAGGAAATATGCATCAAAATGAAGGAAATATGCATCGAATCGAAGAAAATGTTGATCGTAATGAAGTAAAAATGCATCAAAATGAAAAAATATGCATCGAAATGATGGAAATGTTGATCTTAATGAAGTAATTATGCATCAAAATGAAGTAAATATGCATCAAAACGAAGGAAATATTGATCGTAACGAAGTAAATATGCATCAAAATGAAGTAAATATGCATCGAAACGAAGGAAATATTGATCGTAATGAAGTAAAAATGCATCAAAATGAAGGAAATATGCATCGAAACGAAGTAAAAATGCATCAAAATAAAGTAAATATACATCGAAACGAAGGAAATATGAATCAAAATGAAGGAAATATGCATCGAAACGAAGAAAATGTTGATCGAAATGAAGTAAATAGGCATCAAAATGAAAGAAATATGCATAAAAAAAAAGGAAATATGCATCAAAATGAAATAAATATGCATCAAATTGACGGAAATATGCATCAAAACGATGGAAATATTGATCGTAATAAAGTAAATATGCATCAAAACGAAGTAAATATGCATCGAAATGAAGGAGATGCTTATCATAATGAAGTAATTATGCATCAAAATGAAGGAAATATGCATCGAAATGAAGTAAATATGCATCAAAATGAAGTAAATATACATAGAAATGAAGGAAATATGCATAGAAATGAAGGAAATATGCATCAAATCGAAGGAAATGTTGATCGTAATGAAGTAAATATGCATCAAAATGAAGTAAATATACATCGAAACAAAAGAAATATGCATCGAAATGAAGAAATATGAATCAAAACGAAGGAAATATTGATCGAAATGAAGTAATAGGCATCAAAATGAAGGAACTATGCATCAAAACGAAGGAAATATGCATCAAAATGAAGGAAATATGCATCAAAACGAATGAAATATTGATCGTAATGAAGTAAATATGCGTCAAAATGAAGGAAATATGATTCGAGATGAAGTAAATATGCATCAAAATAAGGAAAATATGCATCGAAACGAAGGAAATATTGATCGTAGTGAAGTAAATATGCATCAAAATGAAATAAATATGCATCGAAATGATGGAAATGTTAATCTTAATGAAGTAATTATGCATCAAAATGAAGTAAATATGCATCGAAACGAAGGAAATATTGATCGTAACGAAGTAAATATGCATCAAAATCAAGTAAATATGCATCGAAACGAAAGAAATATGAATCGAAACGAAAGAAATATTGATCGTAATAAGGTAAATATGCATTAAAATAAAGTAAATATGCATCGAAACGAAGAAAATGTTGATCGTATTGAAGTAAATATGCATCCAAACGAAGGAAATATACATAAAAATGAAGGAAATATTGATCGTAATGAAGTAAATATGCATCAAAATGAAGTAAATATACATCGAAACGAAAGAAATATGCATCGAAATGAAGGAAATATGCATCGAAACGAAGGAAATGTTGATCGAAATGAAGTAATAGGCATCGAAATGAAGTAATAGGCATCAAAATGAAGGAAATATTCATCAAAACAAAGGAAATATGCATCAAAATGAAGTAAATATGCATCAAAATGAAGTAAATGTTGATCGTAATGAAGTAAATATGCATCAAAATGAAGGAAATATGCATCAAAATGAAGGAAATGTTGATCGTAATAAAGTAAATATGCATCAAAATGAAGGAAATATGCATCGAAATGATGGAAATGTTGATCTTAATGAAGTAATTATGCATCAAAATAAAGTAAATATGCATCAAAACGAAAGAAATATTGATCGTAACGAAGTAAATATGCATCAAAATGAAGTAAATATGCATCGAAACGAAGGAAATATTGATCGTAATGAAATAAAAATGCATCAAAATGAAGGAAATATGCATCGAAACGAAGTAAATATGCATCAAAATAAAGTAAATATACATCGAAACGGAGGAAATATGAATCGAAATGAAGGAAATATGCATCGAAATGAAGAAAATGTTGATCGAAATGAAGTAAATAGGCATCAAAATGAAAGAAATATGCATCAAAATGAAGTAAATATGCATCAAAATGAAGTAAATATGCATCAAATTGATGGAAATATGCATCAAAACGAAGGAAATGTTGATCGTAATGAAGTAAATATGCATCAAAATGAAGTAAATATGCATCGAAATGAAGGAAATATTGATCGCAATTTAGTAAATATTCATCAAAATTAAGTAAATATGCATCAAAACGAAGGAGATGCTTATCATAATGAAGTAATTATGCATCAAAATGAAGAAAATATGCATCGAAATGAAGTAAATATGCATCAAAATAAAGTAAATATACATCGAAATGAAGGAAATATGCATCGAAATTAAGGAAATATGCATCAAATCGAAGGAAATATTGATCGTAATGAAGTAAATATGCATCAAAATGAAGTAAATATACATCGAAACGAAAGAAATATACATCGAAATGAAAGAAATATGCATCGAAACGAAGGAAATATTGATCGAAATGAAGTAATAGGCATCAAAATGAAGGAAATATGCATCAAAACGAAGGAAATATGCATCAAAACGAAGGAAATATTGATCGTAATGAAGTAAATATGCATCAAAACGAAGAAAATATACATCGTAATGAAGTAAATATGCATCAAAATGAAGGAAATATGCATCAAAACGAAGGAAATATGCCAAAAAATGAAGGAAATATGCATCGAATCGAAGGAAATGTTGATCGTAATGAAGTAAAAATGAATCAAAATGAAAAAAATATGCATCGAAATAATGGAAATGTTGATCTTAATGAAGTAATTATGCATCAAAATGAAGAAAATATGCATCAAAACGAAGGAATATGCATCGAAATAAAGTAAATATACATCGAAATGAAGGAAATATGCATCGAAAAGAAGGAAATGTTGATCGAAATGAAGTAATAGGCATCAAAATGAAGAAAATATGCATCAAAACGAAGGAAATATACATCAAAATGAAGTAAATATGCATCAAAATGAAGTAAATATGCATCAAAACGAAGGAAATGTTGATCGTAATGAAGTAAATATGCATCAAAATGAAGGAAATATGCATCGAAATTAAGTAAATATACATCAAAATGAAGTAAATATACATCAAAATGAAGAAAATATGCATCAAAATTAAGGAAATATGCATCGAATCGAAGGAAATGTTGATCGTAATGAAGTAAAAATGAATCAAAATGAAAAAAATATGCATCGAAATAATGGAAATGTTGATCTTAATGAAGTAATTATGCATCAAAATGAAGTAAATATGCATCAAAACGAAGGAAATATTGATCATAACGAAGTAAATATGCATCAAAATGAAGTAAATATGCATCGAAACGAAGGAAATATTGATCGTAATAATGTAAATATGCATCAAAATGAGGGAAATATGCATCGAAACGAAGTAAATATGCAACAAAATGAAGTAAATATAAATCGAAACGAAGGAAATATGCATCGAAATGAAGGAAATATGCATCGAAACGAAGAAAATATTGATTGAAATTAAGTAAATAGGCATCAAAATAAAAGAAATATGCATCAAAACGAAGGAAATATGCATCAAAATGAAATAAATATGCATCAAAATGATGGAAATATGCATCAAAACGAAGAAAATGTTGATCGTAATGAAATAAATATCCATCAAAACGAAGTAAATATGCATCGAAATGAAGGAAATATTGATCGTAATTTAGTAAATATGCATCAAAATTAAGGAAATATGCATCAAAACGATGGAGATGTTGATCGTAATGAAGTAATTATGTATCAAAATGAAGGAAATATGCATCAAAATGATGTAAATATGCATAAAAATGAAGTAAATATACATCGAAACGAAGGAAATATGCATCGAAATGAAAGAAATATGAATAGAATCGAAGGAAATGTTGATCGTAATGAAGTAAATATGCATCAAAATAAAGGAAATATGCATCTAAACGAAGGAAATATTGATCGTAGTGAAGTAAATATGCATCAAAATGAAATAAATATGCATCGAAATGATGGAAATGTTGATCTTAATGAAGTAATTATGCAGCAAAATGAAGTAAATATGCATCGAAACGAAGAAAATATTTATCGTAATAAAGTAAATATGCATCAAAATGAAGTAAATATGCATCGAAATGAAAGAAATATGAATCGAAGCGAAAGAAATATTGATTGTAATGAGGTAATTATGCATTAAATGAAGTAAATATGTATCGAAACGAAGGAAATACTGATCGTAACGAAGTAAATATGCATCAAAATTTAGTATATATGCATCGAAAAGAAAAAAATATGAATCGAAAAGAAAGAAATGTTGATCGTAATAAGGTAAATATGCATTAAAATGAAGTAAATATGCATCGAAACGAAGGAAATGTTGATCGTAATGAAGTAAAAATGCATCAAAATGAAGGAAATATGCATTGAAACGAAGTAAATATGCATCAAAGTGAAGTAAATATGCATCAAAATGAAGGAAATATGCATCAAAATGAAGGAAATGTTGATCGTAATGAAGTAAATATGCACCAAAAGGAAGGAAATATGATTCGAGATGAAGTAAATATGCATCAAAATGAAGTAAATATACATCAAAACGAAGGAAATATGCATCAAAATGAAGGAAATATGCATCGAATCGAAGGAAATGTTGATCGAAATGAAGTAATATGCATCAAAATGAAGGAAATATGCATCAAAACGAAGGAAATATGCATCAAAGTGAAGTAAATATGCATCAAAATGAAGGAAATATGCATCAAAATGAAGGAAATGTTGATCGTAATAAAGTAAATATGCATCAAAATGAAGGAAATATGCATCGAAATGATGGAAATGTTGATCTTAATGAAGTAATTATGCATCAAAATAAAGTAAATATGCATCAAAACGAAAGAAATATTGATCGTAACGAAGTAAATATACATCAAAATGAAGTAAATATGCATCGAAACGAAGGAAATATTGATCGTAATGAAATAAAAATGCATCAAAATGAAGGAAATATGCATCGAAACGAAGTAAATATGCATCAAAATAAAGTAAATATACATCGAAACGGAGGAAATATGAATCGAAATGAAGGAAATATGCATCGAAATGAAGAAAATATTGGTCGAAATGAAGTAAATAGGCATCAAAATGAAAGAAATATGCATCAAAATGAAGGAAATATGCATCAAAATGAAGTAAATATGCATCAAATTGATGGAAATATGCATCAAAACGAAGGAAATGTTGATCGTAATGAAGTAAATATGCATCAAAATGAAGTAAATATGCATCGAAATGAAGGAAATATTGATCGCAATTTAGTAAATATTCATCAAAATTAAGTAAATATGCATCAAAACGAAGGAGATGCTTATCATAATGAAGTAATTATGCATCAAAATGAAGAAAATATGCATCGAAATGAAGTAAATATGCATCAAAATAACGTAAATATACATCGAAATGAAGGAAATATGCATCGAAATGAAGGAAATATGCATCAAATCGAAGGAAATATTGATCGTAATGAAGTAAATATGCATCAAAATGAAGTAAATATACATCGAAACGAAAGAAATATGCATCGAAATGAAGGAAATATGCATCAAAATGAAGGAAATATGCATCAAAATGAAGTAAATATGCATCAAATTGATGGAAATATGCATCAAAACGAAGGAAATATGCATCGAAATGAAGTAATAGGCATCAAAATGAAGGAAATATTCATCAAAACAAAGGAAATATGCATCAAAATGAAGTAAATATGCATCAAAATGAAGTAAATGTTGATCGTAATGAAGTAAATATGCATCAAAATGTAGAAAATATGATTCGAGATGAAGTAAATATGCATCAAATTGAAGTAAATATACATCAAAACGAAGGAAATATGCATCAAAATGAAGGAAATACGCATCGAATCGAAAAAAATGATGATCGTAATGAAGTAAAAATGCATCAAAATGAAAAAAATATACATCGAAATGATGGAAATGTTGATCTTAATGAAGTAATTATGCATCAAAATGAAGTAAATATGCATCGAAACGAAGGAAATATTGATCGTAACGAAGCAAATATGCATCAAAATGAAGTAAATATGCATCAAAACGAAGGAAATATTGATCGTAATGAAGTAAATATGCATCAAAATGAAGGAAATATGCATCGAAATGATGTAAATATACATCAAAATGAAGTAAATATACATCGAAACTAAGGAAATATGTATCAAAATGAAGGAAATATGCATCGAAACGAAGAAAATGTTTATCGAAATGAAGTAAATAGGCATCAAAATGAAAGAAATATGCATCAAAACGAAGGAAATATGCATCAAAATGAAGTAAATATGCATAAAAATGAAGGAAATGTGCATCGAAATGAAGTAAATATGCATAAAAATGAAGGAAATATGCATCGTGTCGAAGGAAATGTTGATCGTGATGAAGTAAAAAATTTTGATCGTAATGAAGTAAATATGCATCAAAATGAAGGAAATATGTATCAAAACGAAGGAAATATGCATCAAAATGAAGAAAATATTCATCAAAATGAAGGAAATATGCATCAAAACGAAGGACATGTTGATCGTAATGAAGTAAATATGAATCAAAATGAAGGAAATATGCATCGAAACGAAGTAAATATGCATCAAAATTAAGTAAATACACATCAAAACAAAGAAAATATGCATCAAAATGAAGGTAATATTCATCGAATCGAAGGAAATGCTAATCTTAATGAAGTAAATATGCATCAAAATGAAGAAAATATGAATCAAAACGATGGAAATATGCATAAAATATAGTAAATAATATGCATCAAAATAAAGGAAATATGTATCAAAACGAAGAAAATGTTGATCGTAATGAAGTAAATATGCATCAAAATGAAGGAAATATGCATCGAAATTAAGTAAATATGCATCAAAATGAAGTAAATATACATCAAAATAAAGAAAATATGCATCAAAATTAAGGAAATATGCATCGAATCGAAGGAAATGCTAATATTAATGAAGTAAATATGCATCAAAATGAAGGAAATACTATTCTTAATGAAGTAAATATGCATCAAAATGAAGGAAATATGCATCGAAACGAAGGACATGTTGATCGTAGTGAAGTAAATATGCATCAAAATGAAGTAAATTTGCATAGAAACGAAGAAAATATTGATCGTAATGAAGTAAATAACCATCAAAATGAAGTAAATATGCATCGAAACGAAGGAAATGTGCATCGTAATTTAGTAAATATACATCAAAATGAAGTAAATATCAATCGAAACGAAAGAAATATGCATCAAAACGAAGTAAATATGCATAAAAATTTGTATCAAAATGAAGTAAATATACATCGAAACGAAAGAAATATGCATCGAAATGAAGGAAATATGCATCGAAACGAAGGAAATATTGATCGAAATGAAGTAATGGGCATCAAAATTAGGAAATATTCATCAAAACGAAGGAAATATGTATCAAAATGAAGTAAATATGCATCAAAATGAAGTAAATGTTGATCGTAATGAAGTAAATATGCATCAAAATGAAGGAAATATGATTCGAAATGAAGTAAATATGCATCAAAATGAAGTAAATATACCTCAAAATGAAGAAAATATGCATCAAAATGAAGGAAATATGTATCGAATCGAAGGAAATGTTGATCGTAATGAAGTAAAAATGCATCAAAATGAAAAAAATATGCATCGAAATGATGGAAATGTTGATCTTAATGAAGTAATTATGCATCAAAATGAAGTAAATATGCATCGAAACGAAGGAAATATTGATCGTAATGAAGTAAATATGTATCAAAATGAAGTAAATATGCATCAAAACGAAGGAAATATTGATCGTAATGATGTAAATATGCATCAAAATGAAGGAAATATGCATCGAAATGATGTAAATATACATCAAAATGAAGTAAATATACATCGAAACTAAGGAAATATGCATCAAAATGAAGGAAATATGCATCGAAACGAAGAAAATGTTGATCGAAATGAAGTAAATATACATCAAAATGAAAGAAATATGCATCAAAACGAAGGAAATATGCATCAAAATGAAGTAAATATGCATAAAAATGAAGGAAATGTTGATCATAATGAAGTAAATATGCATAAAAATGAAGTAAATATACATCAAAATGAAGGAAATATGCATCAAAATGAAGGAAATATACATCGTATCGAAGGAAATGTTGATCGTAATGAAGTAAAAAATGTTGATAGTAATGAAGTAAATATGCATCAAAATGAAGGAAACATGCATCAAAACGAAGGAAATATGCATCAAAATGAAGTAAACATGCATAAAAATGAAGGAAATGCTATTCTTAATTAAGTAAATATGCACCAAAATGAAGGAAATATGCATCGAAATGAAGGACATGTTGATCGTAGTGAAGTAAATATGCATCAAAATGAAGTAAATTTGCATAGAAACGAAGAAAATATTGATCGTAATGAAGTAAATAACCATCAAAATGAAGTAAATATGCATCGAAACGAAGGAAATGTGGATCGTAATTTAGTAAATATACATCAAAATGAAGTAAATATCAATCGAAACGAAAGAAATATGCATCAAAACGAAGTAAATATGCATAAAAATTTGTATCAAAATGAAGTAAATATACATCGAAACGAAAGAAATATGCATCGAAATGAAGGAAATATGCATCAAAACGAAGGAAATGTTGATCAAAATGAAGTAATAGGCATCAAAATGAAGGAAATATTTATCAAAACGAAGGAAATATGCATCAAAATGAAGTAAATATGCATCAAAATGAAGTAAATGTTGATCGTAATGAAGTAAATATGCATCAAAATGAAGGAAATATGATTCGAAATGAAGTAAATATGCATCAAAATGAAGTAAATATACATCAAAATGAAGAAAATATGCATCAAAATGAAGGAAATATGCATCGAATCGAAGGAAATGTTGATCGTAAAGAAGTAAAAATGCATCAAAATAAAAAAAATATGCATCGAAATGATGGAAATGTTGATCTTAATGAAGTAATTATGCATCAAAATGAAGTAAATATGCATCGAAACGAAGGAAATATTGATCGTAACGAAGTAAATATGCATCAAAATGAAGTAAATATGCATCAAAACGAAGGAAATATTGATCGTAATGAAGTAAATATGCATCAAAATGAAGGAAATATGCATCGAAATGATGTAAATATACATCCAAATGAAGTAAATATACATCGAAACTAAAGAAATATGCATCAAAATGAAGGAAATATGCATCGAAACGAAGAAAATGTTGATCGAAATGAAGTAAATAGGCATCAAAATGAAAGAAATATGCATCAAAACGAAGGAAATATGCATCAAAATGAAGTAAATATGCATAAAAATGAAGGAAATGTTGATCATAATGAAGTAAATATGCATAAAAATGAAGTAAATATACATCAAAATGAAGGAAATATGCATCAAAATGAAGAAAATATACATCGTATCGAAGGAAATGTTGATCGTAATGAAGTAAAAAATGTTGATAGTAATGAAGTAAATATGCATCAAAATGAAGGAAATATGCATCAAAACGAAGGAAATATGCATCAAAATGAAATAAATATTCATTAAAATGAAGGAAATATGCATCAAAACGAAGGACATGTTGATCGTAATGATGTAAATAGGCATCAAAATGAAGGAAATACGCATCGAAATGAAGTAAATATGCATCAAAATTAAGTAAATATACATCAAAACAAGGGAAATATGCATCAAAATGAAGGAAATATTCATCGAATCGAAGGAAATGCTAATCTTAATGAAGTAAATATGCATCAAAATGAAGAAAATATGCATCAAAATGATGGAAATATGCATCAAATTATAGTAAATATGCATCAAAATAAAGGAAATATGAATCAAAACGAAGGAAATGTTGATCGTAATGAAGTAAATATGCATCGAAATGAAAGAAATATGCATCGAAATTAAGTAAATATACATCAAAATGAAGTAAATATACATCAAAATGAAGAAAATATGCATCAAAATTAAGGAAATATGCATCGAATCGAAGGAAAAGCTAATCTTAATGAAGTAAATATGCATAAAAATGAAGGAAATGCTATTCTTAATGAAGTAAATATGCATCAAAATGAAGTAAATTTGCATAGAAACGAAGGAAATGTTGATCGTAATGAAGTAAATATCCATCAAAATGAAGTAAATATGCATCGAAACAAAGGAAATGTGGATCGTAATTTAGTAAATATGCATCAAAATGAAGTAAATATCAATCGAAACGAAAGAAATATTCATCAAAACAAAGTAAATATGCATAAATATTTGAATAAAAATGAAGTAAATATGCATCGAAACGAGAAAATGAGCATCAAAATGAAGTAAATATGCATTGAAACGAAAGAAATATTCATCGAAACGAAGGAAATGTTGATCGTAATGACGTAAATATGCATCAAAATAAAGTAAATATGCTTCAAAACGAAGGAAATGTTGATCGCAATGAAGTAAATATGCATCAAAATGAAGTAAATATGCATCGAAATGAAGGAAATATTGATCCCAATTTAGTAAATATGCATCAAAATTAAGGAAATATGCATCAAAACGAAGGAAATGTTGATCGTAATGAAGTAATTATGCATCAAAATGAAGGAAATATACATCGAAATGAAGCAAATATGCATCAAAATAAAGTAAATGTACATCGAAATGAAGGAAATATGCATCGAAATGAAGGAAATATGCATCGAATTGAAGGAAATATTGATCATAATGAAGTAAATATGCATAAAAATAAAGGAAACATGCATCAAAACGAAGGAAACGTTTATCGTAGTGAAGTAAATATGCATCAAAATGAAATAAACATGCATCGAAATGATGGAAATGTTGATCTTAATGAAGTAATTATGCATTAAAATGAAGTAAATATGCATCGAAACGAAGGAAATACTGATTGTAACGAAGTAAATATGCATCAAAATTAAGTAAATATGCATCGAAAAGAAATAAATATGAATCAAAACGAAAGAAATATTGATCGTAATAAGGTAAATATGCATTAAAATGAAGTAAATATGCATCGAAATGAAGGAAATGTTGATCGTAATGAAGTAAATATGCATCAAAATGAAGGAATATGCATCGAAACAAAGTAAATATGCATCAAAATGAAGTAAATATACATCGAAACGAAAGAAATATGCATCGAAATGAAGGAAATATGCATCGAAACGAAAGAAATGTTGATCGAAATGAAGTAATAGGCATCAAAATAAAGGAAAAATGCATCAAAACGAAGGAAATATGCATCAAAATGAAGTAAATATGCATCAAAATGAAGGAAATATGCATCAAAACGAAGGAAATGTTGATCGTAATGAAGTAAATATGCATTAAAATGAAGGAAATATGATTCGAAATGAAGTAAATATGCATAAAAATAAAGTAAATATACATAAAAACGAAGGAAATAAGCATCAAAATGAAGGAAATATGCATCGAATCGAAGGAAATGTTGATCGTAATGAAGTAAAAATGAATCAAAATGAAAAAAATATGCATTGAAATGATGAAAATGTTGATCTTAATGAAGTAATTATGCATCAAAATGAAGTAAATATGCATCAAAACGAAGGAAATATTGATCGTAACGAAGTAAATATGCATCAAAATGAAGTAAATATGCATCGAAACGAAGGAAATATTGATCGCAATGATGTAAATATGCATCAAAATGAGGGAAATATGCATCGAAACGAAGTAAATATACATCAAAATGAAGTAAATATACATCGAAACGAAGGAAATATGCATCGAAATGAAGGAAATATGCATCGAAACGAAGAAAATGTTGATTGAAATTAAGTAAATAGGCATCAAAATGAAAGAAATATGCATCAAAACGAAGGAAATATGCATCAAAATGAAGTAAATATGCATCAAAATGATGGAAATATGCATCAAAACGAAGAAAATATTGATCGTAATGAAATAAATATCCATCAAAACGAAGTAAATATGCATCAAAATGAAGGAAATATTGATCACAATTTAGTAAATATGCATAAAAATTAAGAAAATATGCATCAAAACGATGGAGATGTTGATCGTAATGAAGTAATTATGTATCAAAATGAAGGAAATATGCATCGAAATGATGTAAATATGCATCAAAATGAAGTAAATATACATCGAAACGAAGGAAATATGCATCGAAATGAAAGAAATATGCATAGAATCGAAGGAAATGTTGATCGTAATGAAGTAAATATGCATCAAAATAAAGGAAATATGCATCTAAACGAAGGAAATATTGATCGTAGTGAAGTAAATATGCATCAAAATGAAATAAATATGCATCGAAATGATGGAAATGTTGATCTTAATGAAGTAATTATGCAGCAAAATGAAGTAAATATGCATCGAAACGAAGGAAATATTTATCGTAATAAAGTAAATATGCATCAAAATGAAGTAAATATGCATCGAAATGAAAGAAATATGAATCGAAGCGAAAGAAATAATGATCATAATGAGGTAATTATGCATTAAATGAAGTAAATATGCATCGAAACGAAGGAAATACTGATCGTAACGAAGTAAATATGCATCAAAATTTCGTATATATGCATCGAAAAGAAAGAAATATGAATCGAAACGAAAGAAATGTTGATCGTAATAAGGTAAATATGCATTAAAATGAAGTAAATATGCATCAAAACGAATGAAATGTTGATCGTAATGAAGTAAATATGCATCAAAATGAAGGAATATGCATCGAAACAAAGTAAATATGCATCAAAATGAAGTAAATATACATCGAAACGAAAGAAATATACATCGAAATGAAGGAAATATGCATCGAAAAGAAGGAAATGTTGATCGAAATGAAGTAATAGGCATCAAAATAAAGAAAATATGCATCAAAACGAAGGAAATATACATCAAAATGAAGTAAATATGCATCAAAATGAAGTAAATATGCATCAAAACGAAGGAAATGTTGATCGTAATGAAGTAAATATGCATCAAAATGAAGGAAATATGATTCGAAATGAAGTAAATATGCATCAAAATGAAGTAAATATACATCAAAATGAAGAAAATATGCATCAAAATGAAGGAAATATGCATCGAATCGAAGGAAATGTTGATCGTAATGAAGTAAAAATGCATCAAAATGAAAAAAATATGCATCGAAATGATGGAAATGTTGATCTTAATGAAGTAATTATGCATCAAAATGAAGTAAATATGCATCGAAACGAAGGAAATATTGATCGTAACGAAGTAAATATGCATCAAAATGAAGTAAATATGCATCAAAACGAAGGAAATATTGATCGTAATGAAGTAAATATGCATCAAAATGAAGGAAATATGCATCGAAATGATGTAAATATACATCAAAATAAAGTAAATATACATCGAAACTAAGGAAATATGCATCAAAATGAAGGAAATATGCATCGAAACGAAGAAAATGTTTATCGAAATGAAGTAAATAGGCATCAAAATGAAAGAAATATGCATCAAAACGAAGGAAATATGCATCAAAATGAAGTAAATATGCATAAAAATGAAGGAAATGTTGATCGTAATGAAGTAAATATGTATAAAAATGAAGTAAATATACATCAAAATAAAGAAAATATGCATCAAAATGAAGGAAATATGCATCGTGTCGAAGGAAATGTTGATCGTAATGAAGTACAAAATTTTGATCGTAATGAAGTAAATATGCATCAAAATGAAGGAAATATGTATCAAAACGAAGGAAATATGCATCAAAATGAAGAAAATATTCATCAAAATGAAGGAAATATGCATCAAAACGAAGGACATGTTGATCGTAATGAAGTAAATATGAATCAAAATGAAGGAAATATGCATCGAAACGAAGTAAATATGCATCAAAATTAAGTAAATACACATCAAAACAAAGAAAATATGCATCAAAATGAAGGTAATATTCATCGAATCGAAGGAAATGCTAATCTTAATGAAGTAAATATGCATCAAAATGAAGAAAATATGAATCAAAACGATGGAAATATGCATAAAATATAGTAAATAATATGCATCAAAATAAAGGAAATATGTATCAAAACGAAGAAAATGTTGATCGTAATGAAGTAAATATGCATGAAAATGAAGGAAATATGCATCGAAATTAAGTAAATATGCATCAAAATGAAGTAAATATACATCAAAATAAAGAAAATATGCATCAAAATTAAGGAAATATGCATCGAATCGAAGGAAATGCTAATATTAATGAAGTAAATATGCATCAAAATGAAGGAAATACTATTCTTAATGAAGTAAATATGCATCAAAATGAAGGAAATATGCATCGAAACGAAGGACATGTTGATCGTAGTGAAGTAAATATGCATCAAAATGAAGTAAATTTGCATAGAAACGAAGAAAATATTGATCGTAATGAAGTAAATAACCATCAAAATGAAGTAAATATGCATCGAAACGAAGGAAATGTGCATCGTAATTTAGTAAATATACATCAAAATGAAGTAAATATCAATCGAAACGAAAGAAATATGCATCAAAACGAAGTAAATATGCATAAAAATTTGTATCAAAATGAAGTAAATATACATCGAAACGAAAGAAATATGCATCGAAATGAAGGAAATATGCATCGAAACGAAGGAAATATTGATCGAAATGAAGTAATGGGCATCAAAATTAGGAAATATTCATCAAAACGAAGGAAATATGTATCAAAATGAAGTAAATATGCATCAAAATGAAGTAAATGTTGATCGTAATGAAGTAAATATGCATCAAAATGAAGGAAATATGATTCGAAATGAAGTAAATATGCATCAAAATGAAGTAAATATACATCAAAATGAAGAAAATATGCATCAAAATGAAGGAAATATGCATCGAATCGAAGGAAATGTTGATCGTAATGAAGTAAAAATGCATCAAAATGAAAAAAATATGCATCGAAATGATGGAAATGTTGATCTTAATGAAGTAATTATGCATCAAAATGAAGTAAATATGCATCGAAACGAAGGAAATATTGATCGTAACGAAGTAAATATGCATCAAAATGAAGTAAATATGCATCAAAACGAAGGAAATATTGATCGTAATGAAGTAAATATGTATCAAAATGAAGTAAATATGCATCAAAACGAAGGAAATATTGATCGTAATGAAGTAAATATGCATCAAAATGAAGGAAATATGCATCGAAATGATGTAAATATACATCAAAATGAAGTAAATATACATCGAAACTAAGGAAATATGCATCAAAATGAAGGAAATATGCATCGAAACGAAGAAAATGTTGATCAAAATGAAGTAAATATACATCAAAATGAAAGAAATATGCATCAAAACGAAGGAAATATGTATCAAAATGAAGTAAATATGCATAAAAATGAAGGAAATATTGATCATAATGAAGTAAATATGCATAAAAATGAAGTAAATATACATCAAAATGAAGGAAATATGCATCAAAATTAAGGAAATATACATCGTATCGAAGGAAATGTTGATCGTAATGAAGTAAAAAATGTTGATAGTAATGAAGTAAATATGCATCAAAATGAAGGAAACATGCATCAAAACGAAGGAAATATGCATCAAAATGAAGTAAACATGCATAAAAATGAAGGAAATGCTATTCTTAATGAAGTAAATATGCACCAAAATGAAGGAAATATGCATCGAAATGAAGGACATGTTGATCGTAGTGAAGTAAATATGCATCAAAATGAAGTAAATTTGCATAGAAACGAAGAAAATATTGATCGTAATGAAGTAAATAACCATCCAAATGAAGTAAATATGCATCGAAACGAAGGAAATGTGGATCATAATTTAGTAAATATACATCAAAATGAAGTAAATATCAATCGAAACGAAAGAAATATGCATCAAAACGAAGTAAATATGCATAAAAATTTGTATCAAAATGAAGTAAATATACATCGAAACGAAAGAAATATGCATCGAAATGAAGGAAATATGCATCAAAACGAAGGAAATGTTGATCAAAATGAAGTAATAGGCATCAAAATGAAGGAAATATTTATCAAAACGAAGGAAATATGCATCAAAATGAAGTAAATATGCATCAAAATGAAGTAAATGTTGATCGAAATGATGTAAATATGCATCAAAATGAAGGAAATATGATTCGAAATGAAGTAAATATGCATCAAAATGAAGTAAATATACATCAAAATGAAGAAAATATGCATCAAAATGAAGGAAATATGCATCGAATCGAAGGAAATGTTGATCGTAAAGAAGTAAAAATGCATCAAAATAAAAAAAATATGCATCGAAATGATGGAAATGTTGATCTTAATGAAGTAATTATGCATCAAAATGAAGTAAATATGCATCGAAACGAAGGAAATATTGATCGTAACGAAGTAAATATGCATCAAAATGAAGTAAATATGCATCAAAACGAAGGAAATATTGATCGTAATGAAGTAAATATGCATCAAAATGAAGGAAATATGCATCGAAATGATGTAAATATACATCCAAATGAAGTAAATATACATCGAAACTAAAGAAATATGCATCAAAATGAAGGAAATATGCATCGAAACGAAGAAAATGTTGATCGAAATGAAGTAAATAGGCATCAAAATGAAAGAAATATGCATCAAAACGAAGGAAATATGCATCAAAATGAAGTAAATATGCATAAAAATGAAGGAAATGTTGATCATAATGAAGTAAATATGCATAAAAATGAAGTAAATATACATCAAAATGAAGGAAATATGCATCAAAATGAAGAAAATATACATCGTATCGAAGGAAATGTTGATCGTAATGAAGTAAAAAATGTTGATAGTAATGAAGTAAATATGCATCAAAATGAAGGAAATATGCATCAAAACGAAGGAAATATGCATCAAAATGAAGTAAATATTCATTAAAATGAAGGAAATATGCATCAAAACGAAGGACATGTTGATCGTAATGAAGTAAATAGGCATCAAAATGAAGGAAATACGCATCGAAATGAAGTAAATATGCATCAAAATTAAGTAAATATACATCAAAACAAGGGAAATATGCATCAAAATGAAGGAAATATTCATCGAATCGAAGGAAATGCTAATCTTAATGAAGTAAATATGCATCAAAATGAAGAAAATATGCATCAAAATGATGGAAATATGCATCAAATTATAGTAAATATGCATCAAAATAAAGGAAATATGAATCAAAACGAAGGAAATGTTGATCGTAATGAAGTAAATATGCATCGAAATGAAAGAAATATGCATCGAAATTAAGTAAATATACATCAAAATGAAGTAAATATACATCAAAATGAAGAAAATATGCATCAAAATTAAGGAAATATGCATCGAATCGAAGGAAAAGCTAATCTTAATGAAGTAAATATGCATAAAAATGAAGGAAATGCTATTCTTAATGAAGTAAATATGCATCAAAATGAAGTAAATTTGCATAGAAACGAAGGAAATGTTGATCGTAATGAAGTAAATATCCATCAAAATGAAGTAAATATGCATCGAAACAAAGGAAATGTGGATCGTAATTTAGTAAATATGCATCAAAATGAAGTAAATATCAATCGAAACGAAAGAAATATTCATCAAAACAAAGTAAATATGCATAAAAATTTGAATAAAAATGAAGTAAATATGCATCGAAACGAGAAAATGAGCATCAAAATGAAGTAAATATGCATTGAAACGAAAGAAATATTCATCGAAACGAAGGAAATGTTGATCGTAATGACGTAAATATGCATCAAAATAAAGTAAATATGCTTCAAAACGAAGGAAATGTTGATCGCAATGAAGTAAATATGCATCAAAATGAAGTAAATATGCATCGAAATGAAGGAAATATTGATCCCAATTTAGTAAATATGCATCAAAATTAAGGAAATATGCATCAAAACGAAGGAAATGTTGATCGTAATGAAGTAATTATGCATCAAAATGAAGGAAATATACATCGAAATGAAGCAAATATGCATCAAAATAAAGTAAATGTACATCGAAATGAAGGAAATATGCATCGAAATGAAGGAAATATGCATCGAATTGAAGGAAATATTGATCATAATGAAGTAAATATGCATAAAAATAAAGGAAACATGCATCAAAACGAAGGAAACGTTGATCGTAGTGAAGTAAATATGCATCAAAATGAAATAAACATGCATCGAAATGATGGAAATGTTGATCTTAATGAAGTAATTATGCATTAAAATGAAGTAAATATGCATCGAAACGAAGGAAATACTGATTGTAACGAAGTAAATATGCATCAAAATTAAGTAAATATGCATCGAAAAGAAATAAATATGAATCAAAACGAAAGAAATATTGATCGTAATAAGGTAAATATGCATTAAAATGAAGTAAATATGCATCGAAATGAAGGAAATGTTGATCGTAATGAAGTAAATATGCATCAAAATGAAGGAATATGCATCGAAACAAAGTAAATATGCATCAAAATGAAGTAAATATACATCGAAACGAAAGAAATATGCATCGAAATGAAGAAAATATGCATCGAAACGAAAGAAATGTTGATCGAAATGAAGTAATAGGCATCAAAATAAAGGAAAACAAAGGAAATATTGATCGTAACGAAGTAAATATGCATCAAAATGAGGTAAATATGCATCGAAATGAAGGAAATATTTATCATAATGAAGTAAAAATGCATCAATGTGAAGAAAATAAGCATCGAAACGAATTAAATATGCATCAAAATAAAGTAAATATACATCAAAACGGAGGAAATATGAATCGAAATGAAGGAAATATACATCGAAACGGAGAAAATGTTGATCGAAATGAAGTAAATAGGCATCAAAATGAAAGAAATATGCATCAAAACGAAGGAAATATGCATCAAAATGAAGTAAATATTCATCAAATTGATGGAAATATGCATCAAAACAAAGGAAATGTTAATCGTAATGAAGTAAATATGCATCAAAACAAAGTAAATATGCATCGAAATGAAGGAAATATTGATCGCAATTTAGTAAATATGCATCAAAATTAAGGAAATATGCATCAAAACGAAGGAGATGCTTATCATAATGAAGTAATTATGCATCAAAATGAATAAAATATGCATCGAAATGATGTAAATATGCATCAAAATGAAGTAAATATACATCGAAACGAAGGAAATATGCATCGAAATGAAGGAAATATGCATCAAATCGAAGGAAATGTTGATCGTAACGAAGTAAATATGCATCAAAATGATGTAAATATACATCGAAACAAAAGAAATATGCATCAAAATGAAGAAAATATACATCGAAATGAAGAAAATATTAATCGAAATGAAGTAATAGGCGTCAAAATGAAGGAAATATGCATCGTAATGAAGTAAATATGCATCAAAATGAAGGAAATATGCATCAAAACGAAGGAAATATGCTTCAAAATGAAGGAAATATGCATCGAATCGAAGGATATATTGATCGTAATGAAGTAAATATGCATCAAAATAAAAGAAATATGCATCGAAACGAAGGAAATATTGATCGTAGTGAAGTAAATATGCATCAAAATGAAATAAATATGCAACGATATGATGGAAATATTGATCTTAATGAAGTAATTATGCATCTAAATGAAGTAAATATGCATCGAAACGAAGTAAATATTGATCGTAACTAAGTAAATATGCATCAAAATGATGTAAATATGCATCGAAATGAAAGAAATATGAATCGAAACGAAAGAAATATTGATCGTAATAAGGTAAATATGCATTAAAATAAAGTAAATATGCATTGAAACGAAGGAAATGTTGATCGTATTGAAGTAAATATGCATCAAAATGAAGGAAATATGCATCAAAACGAAGAAAATATTGATCGTAATGAAGTAAATATGCATCAAAATGAAGGAAATATGATTCGAGATGAAGTAAATATGCATCAAAATGAAGTAAATATACATAAAAACGAAGGAAATATGCATCAAAATGAAGGAAATATGCATCGAATCGAAGAAAATGTTGATCGTAATGAAGTAAAAATGCATCAAAATGAAAAAATATGCATCGAAATGATGGAAATGTTGATCTTAATGAAGTAATTATGCATTAAAATGAAGTAAATATGCATCAAAACGAAGGAAATATTGATCGTAACGAAGTAAATATGCATCAAAATGAAGTAAATATGCATCGAAACGAAGGAAATATTGATCGTAATGAAGTAAAAATGCATCAAAATGAAGGAAATATGCATCGAAACGAAGTAAAAATGCATCAAAATAAAGTAAATATACATCAAAACGAAGGAAATATGAATCAAAATGAAGGAAATATGCATCGAAACGAAGAAAATGTTGATCGAAATGAAGTAAATAGGCATCAAAATGAAAGAAATATGCATCAAAACAAAGGAAATATGCATCAAAATGAAATAAATATGCATCAAATTGACGGAAATATGCATCAAAACGAAGGAAATATTAATCGTAATAAAGTAAATATGCATCAAAACGAAGTAAATATGCATCGAAATGAAGGAAATATTGATCGCAATTTAGTAAATATACATCAAAATTAAGGAAATATGCATCAAAACGAAGGAGATGCTTATCATAATGAAGTAATTATGCATCAAAATGAAGGAAATATGCATCGAAATGAAGTAAATATGCATCAAAATGAAGTAAATATACATAGAAATGAAGGAAATATGCATAGAAATGAAGGAAATATGCATCAAATCGAAGGAAATGTTGATCATAATGAAGTAAATATGCATCAAAATGAAGTAAATATACATCGAAACAAAAGAAATATGCATCGAAATGAAGAAATATGAATCAAAACGAAGGAAATATTGATCGAAATGAAGTAATAGGCATCAAAATGAAGGAAATATGCATCAAAACGAAGGAAATATGCATCAAAATGAAGGAAATATGCATCAAAACGAAGGAAATATTGATCGTAATGAAGTAAATATGCGTCAAAATGAAGGAAATATGATTCGAGATGAAGTAAATATGCATCAAAATAAGGAAAATATGCATCGAAACGAAGGAAATATTGATCGTAGTGAAGTAAATATGCATCAAAATGAAATAAATATGCATCGAAATGATGGAAATGTTAATCTTAATGAAGTAATTATGCATCAAAATGAAGTAAATATGCATCGAAACGAAGGAAATATTGATCGTAACGAAGTAAATATGCATCAAAATCAAGTAAATATGCATCGAAACGAAAGAAATATGAATCGAAACGAAAGAAATATTGATCGTAATAAGGTAAATATGCATTAAAATAAAGTAAATATGCATCGAAACGAAGAAAATGTTGATCGTATTGAAGTAAATATGCATCCAAACGAAGGAAATATACATAAAAACGAAGGAAATATTGATCGTAATGAAGTAAATATGCATCAAAATGAAGTAAATATACATCGAAACGAAAGAAATATGCATCGAAATGAAGGAAATATGCATCGAAACGAAGGAAATGTTGATCGAAATGAAGTAATAGGCATCGAAATGAAGTAATATGCATCAAAATGAAGGAAATATTCATCAAAACAAAGGAAATATGCATCAAAATGAAGTAAATATGCATCAAAATGAAGTAAATGTTGATCGTAATGAAGTAAATATGCATCAAAATGAAGGAAATATGCATCAAAATGAAGGAAATGTTGATGGTAATAAAGTAAATATGCATCAAAATGAAGGAAATATGCATCGAAATGATGGAAATGTTGATCTTAATGAAGTAATTATGCATCAAAATAAAGTAAATATGCATCAAAACGAAAGAAATATTGATCGTAACGAAGTAAATATGCATCAAAATGAAGTAAATATGCATCGAAACGAAGGAAATATTGATCGTAATGAAATAAAAATGCATCAAAATGAAGGAAATATGCATCGAAACGAAGTAAATATGCATCAAAATAAAGTAAATATACATCAAAACGGAGGAAATATGAATCGAAATGAAGGAAATATGCATCGAAATGAAGAAAATATTGATCGAAATGAAGTAAATAGGCATCAAAATGAAAGAAATATGCATCAAAATGAAGGAAATATGCATCAAAATGAAGTAAATATGCATCAAATTGATGGAAATATGCATCAAAACGAAGGAAATGTTGATCGTAATGAAGTAAATATGCATCAAAATGAAGTAAATATGCATCGAAATGAAGGAAATATTGATCGCAATTTAGTAAATATTCATCAAAATTAAGTAAATATGCATCAAAACGAAGGAGATGCTTATCATAATGAAGTAATTATGCATCAAAATGAAGAAAATATGCATCGAAATGAAGTAAATATGCATCAAAATAAAGTAAATATACATCGAAATGAAGGAAATATGCATCGAAATGAAGGAAATATGCATCAAATCGAAGGAAATATTGATCGTAATGAAGTAAATATGCATCAAAATGAAGTAAATATACATCGAAACGAAAGAAATATGCATCGAAATGAAGGAAATATGCATCGAAACGAAGCAAATATTGATCGAAATGAAGTAATAGGCATCAAAATGAAGGAAATATGCATCAAAACGAAGGAAATATGAATCAAAACGAAGGAAATATTGATCGTAATGAAGTAAATATGCATCAAAACGAAGAAAATATACATCGTAATGAAGTAAATATGCATCAAAATGAAGTAAATATGCATCAAAATTAAGGAAATATGCATCGAAATGAAGGAAATATTTATCATAATGAAGTAAAAATGCATCAATGTGAAGAAAATAAGCATCGAAACGAATTAAATATGCATCAAAATAAAGTAAATATACATCAAAACGGAGGAAATATGAATCGAAATGAAGGAAATATACATCGAAACGGAGAAAATGTTGATCGAAATGAAGTAAATAGGCATCAAAATGAAAGAAATATGCATCAAAACGAAGGAAATATGCATCAAAATGAAGTAAATATTCATCAAATTGATGGAAATATGCATCAAAACAAAGGAAATGTTAATCGTAATGAAGTAAATATGCATCAAAACAAAGTAAATATGCATCGAAATGAAGGAAATATTGATCGCAATTTAGTAAATATGCATCAAAATTAAGGAAATATGCATCAAAACGAAGGAGATGCTTATCATAATGAAGTAATTATGCATCAAAATGAATAAAATATGCATCGAAATGATGTAAATATGCATCAAAATGAAGTAAATATACATCGAAACGAAGGAAATATGCATCGAAATGAAGGAAATATGCATCAAATCGAAGGAAATGTTGATCGTAACGAAGTAAATATGCATCAAAATGATGTAAATATACATCGAAACAAAAGAAATATGCATCAAAATGAAGAAAATATACATCGAAATGAAGAAAATATTAATCGAAATGAAGTAATAGGCGTCAAAATGAAGGAAATATGCATCGTAATGAAGTAAATATGCATCAAAATGAAGGAAATATGCATCAAAACGAAGGAAATATGCTTCAAAATGAAGGAAATATGCATCGAATCGAAGGATATATTGATCGTAATGAAGTAAATATGCATCAAAATAAAAGAAATATGCATCGAAACGAAGGAAATTTGATCGTAGTGAAGTAAATATGCATCAAAATGAAATAAATATGCAACGATATGATGGAAATATTGATCTTAATGAAGTAATTATGCATCTAAATGAAGTAAATATGCATCGAAACGAAGTAAATATTGATCGTAACTAAGTAAATATGCATCAAAATGATGTAAATATGCATCGAAATGAAAGAAATATGAATCGAAACGAAAGAAATATTGATCGTAATAAGGTAAATATGCATTATAATAAAGTAAATATGCATTGAAACGAAGGAAATGTTGATCGTATTGAAGTAAATATGCATCAAAATGAAGGAAATATGCATCAAAACGAAGAAAATATTGATCGTAATGAAGTAAATATGCATTAAAATGAAGGAAATATGATTCGAGATGAAGTAAATATGCATCAAAATGAAGTAAATATACATAAAAACGAAGGAAATATGCATCAAAATGAAGGAAATATGCATCGAATCGAAGAAAATGTTGATCGTAATGAAGTAAAAATGCATCAAAATGAAAAAATATGCATCGAAATGATGGAAATGTTGATCTTAATGAAGTAATTATGCATTAAAATGAAGTAAATATGCATCAAAACGAAGGAAATATTGATCGTAACGAAGTAAATATGCATCAAAATGAAGTAAATATGCATCGAAACGAAGGAAATATTGATCGTAATGAAGTAAATATGCATCAAAATGAAGGAAATATGCATCGAAACGAAGTAAAAATGCATCAAAATAAAGTAAATATACATCAAAACGAAGGAAATATGAATCAAAATGAAGGAAATATGCATCGAAACGAAGAAAATGTTGATCGAAATGAAGTAAATAGGCATCAAAATGAAAGAAATATGCATCAAAACAAAGGAAATATGCATCAAAATGAAATAAATATGCATCAAATTGACGGAAATATGCATCAAAACGAAGGAAATATTAATCGTAATAAAGTAAATATGCATCAAAACGAAGTAAATATGCATCGAAATGAAGGAAATATTGATCGCAATTTAGTAAATATACATCAAAATTAAGGAAATATGCATCAAAACGAAGGAGATGCTTATCATAATGAAGTAATTATGCATCAAAATGAAGGAAATATGCATCGAAATGAAGTAAATATGCATCAAAATGAAGTAAATATACATAGAAATGAAGGAAATATGCATAGAAATGAAGGAAATATGCATCAAATCGAAGGAAATGTTGATCATAATGAAGTAAATATGCATCAAAATGAAGTAAATATACATCGAAACAAAAGAAATATGCATCGAAATGAAGAAATATGAATCAAAACGAAGGAAATATTGATCGAAATGAAGTAATAGGCATCAAAATGAAGGAAATATGCATCAAAACGAAGGAAATATGCATCAAAATGAAGGAAATATGCATCAAAACGAAGGAAATATTGATCGTAATGAAGTAAATATGCGTCAAAATGAAGGAAATATGATTCGAGATGAAGTAAATATGCATCAAAATAAGGAAAATATGCATCGAAACGAAGGAAATATTGATCGTAGTGAAGTAAATATGCATCAAAATGAAATAAATATGCATCGAAATGATGGAAATGTTAATCTTAATGAAGTAATTATGCATCAAAATGAAGTAAATATGCATCGAAACGAAGGAAATATTGATCGTAACGAAGTAAATATGCATCAAAATCAAGTAAATATGCATCGAAACGAAAGAAATATGAATCGAAACGAAAGAAATATTGATCGTAATAAGGTAAATATGCATTAAAATAAAGTAAATATGCATCGAAACGAAGAAAATGTTGATCGTATTGAAGTAAATATGCATCCAAACGAAGGAAATATACATAAAAACGAAGGAAATATTGATCGTAATGAAGTAAATATGCATCAAAATGAAGTAAATATACATCGAAACGAAAGAAATATGCATCGAAATGAAGGAAATATGCATCGAAACGAAGGAAATGTTGATCGAAATGAAGTAATAGGCATCGAAATGAAGTAATATGCATCAAAATGAAGGAAATATTCATCAAAACAAAGGAAATATGCATCAAAATGAAGTAAATATGCATCAAAATGAAGTAAATGTTGATCGTAATGAAGTAAATATGCATCAAAATGAAGGAAATATGCATCAAAATGAAGGAAATGTTGATGGTAATAAAGTAAATATGCATCAAAATGAAGGAAATATGCATCGAAATGATGGAAATGTTGATCTTAATGAAGTAATTATGCATCAAAATAAAGTAAATATGCATCAAAACGAAAGAAATATTGATCGTAACGAAGTAAATATGCATCAAAATGAAGTAAATATGCATCGAAACGAAGGAAATATTGATCGTAATGAAATAAAAATGCATCAAAATGAAGGAAATATGCATCGAAACGAAGTAAATATGCATCAAAATAAAGTAAATATACATCAAAACGGAGGAAATATGAATCGAAATGAAGGAAATATGCATCGAAATGAAGAAAATATTGATCGAAATGAAGTAAATAGGCATCAAAATGAAAGAAATATGCATCAAAATGAAGGAAATATGCATCAAAATGAAGTAAATATGCATCAAATTGATGGAAATATGCATCAAAACGAAGGAAATGTTGATCGTAATGAAGTAAATATGCATCAAAATGAAGTAAATATGCATCGAAATGAAGGAAATATTGATCGCAATTTAGTAAATATTCATCAAAATTAAGTAAATATGCATCAAAACGAAGGAGATGCTTATCATAATGAAGTAATTATGCATCAAAATGAAGAAAATATGCATCGAAATGAAGTAAATATGCATCAAAATAAAGTAAATATACATCGAAATGAAGGAAATATGCATCGAAATGAAGGAAATATGCATCAAATCGAAGGAAATATTGATCGTAATGAAGTAAATATGCATCAAAATGAAGTAAATATACATCGAAACGAAAGAAATATGCATCGAAATGAAGGAAATATGCATCGAAACGAAGCAAATATTGATCGAAATGAAGTAATAGGCATCAAAATGAAGGAAATATGCATCAAAACGAAGGAAATATGAATCAAAACGAAGGAAATATTGATCGTAATGAAGTAAATATGCATCAAAACGAAGAAAATATACATCGTAATGAAGTAAATATGCATCAAAATGAAGTAAATATGCATCAAAATGAGGTAAATATGCATCGAAATGAAGGAAATATTTATCATAATGAAGTAAAAATGCATCAATGTGAAGAAAATAAGCATCGAAACGAATTAAATATGCATCAAAATAAAGTAAATATACATCAAAACGGAGGAAATATGAATCGAAATGAAGGAAATATACATCGAAACGGAGAAAATGTTGATCGAAATGAAGTAAATAGGCATCAAAATGAAAGAAATATGCATCAAAACGAAGGAAATATGCATCAAAATGAAGTAAATATTCATCAAATTGATGGAAATATGCATCAAAACAAAGGAAATGTTAATCGTAATGAAGTAAATATGCATCAAAACAAAGTAAATATGCATCGAAATGAAGGAAATATTGATCGCAATTTAGTAAATATGCATCAAAATTAAGGAAATATGCATCAAAACGAAGGAGATGCTTATCATAATGAAGTAATTATGCATCAAAATGAATAAAATATGCATCGAAATGATGTAAATATGCATCAAAATGAAGTAAATATACATCGAAACGAAGGAAATATGCATCGAAATGAAGGAAATATGCATCAAATCGAAGGAAATGTTGATCGTAACGAAGTAAATATGCATCAAAATGATGTAAATATACATCGAAACAAAAGAAATATGCATCAAAATGAAGAAAATATACATCGAAATGAAGAAAATATTAATCGAAATGAAGTAATAGGCGTCAAAATGAAGGAAATATGCATCGTAATGAAGTAAATATGCATCAAAATGAAGGAAATATGCATCAAAACGAAGGAAATATGCTTCAAAATGAAGGAAATATGCATCGAATCGAAGGATATATTGATCGTAATGAAGTAAATATGCATCAAAATAAAAGAAATATGCATCGAAACGAAGGAAATATTGATCGTAGTGAAGTAAATATGCATCAAAATGAAATAAATATGCAACGATATGATGGAAATATTGATCTTAATGAAGTAATTATGCATCTAAATGAAGTAAATATGCATCGAAACGAAGTAAATATTGATCGTAACTAAGTAAATATGCATCAAAATGATGTAAATATGCATCGAAATGAAAGAAATATGAATCGAAACGAAAGAAATATTGATCGTAATAAGGTAAATATGCATTAAAATAAAGTAAATATGCATTGAAACGAAGGAAATGTTGATCGTATTGAAGTAAATATGCATCAAAATGAAGGAAATATGCATCAAAACGAAGAAAATATTGATCGTAATGAAGTAAATATGCATCAAAATGAAGGAAATATGATTCGAGATGAAGTAAATATGCATCAAAATGAAGTAAATATACATAAAAACGAAGGAAATATGCATCAAAATGAAGGAAATATGCATCGAATCGAAGAAAATGTTGATCGTAATGAAGTAAAAATGCATCAAAATGAAAAAATATGCATCGAAATGATGGAAATGTTGATCTTAATGAAGTAATTATGCATTAAAATGAAGTAAATATGCATCAAAACGAAGGAAATATTGATCGTAACGAAGTAAATATGCATCAAAATGAAGTAAATATGCATCGAAACGAAGGAAATATTGATCGTAATGAAGTAAAAATGCATCAAAATGAAGGAAATATGCATCGAAACGAAGTAAAAATGCATCAAAATAAAGTAAATATACATCAAAACGAAGGAAATATGAATCAAAATGAAGGAAATATGCATCGAAACGAAGAAAATGTTGATCGAAATGAAGTAAATAGGCATCAAAATGAAAGAAATATGCATCAAAACAAAGGAAATATGCATCAAAATGAAATAAATATGCATCAAATTGACGGAAATATGCATCAAAACGAAGGAAATATTAATCGTAATAAAGTAAATATGCATCAAAACGAAGTAAATATGCATCGAAATGAAGGAAATATTGATCGCAATTTAGTAAATATACATCAAAATTAAGGAAATATGCATCAAAACGAAGGAGATGCTTATCATAATGAAGTAATTATGCATCAAAATGAAGGAAATATGCATCGAAATGAAGTAAATATGCATCAAAATGAAGTAAATATACATAGAAATGAAGGAAATATGCATAGAAATGAAGGAAATATGCATCAAATCGAAGGAAATGTTGATCATAATGAAGTAAATATGCATCAAAATGAAGTAAATATACATCGAAACAAAAGAAATATGCATCGAAATGAAGAAATATGAATCAAAACGAAGGAAATATTGATCGAAATGAAGTAATAGGCATCAAAATGAAGGAAATATGCATCAAAACGAAGGAAATATGCATCAAAATGAAGGAAATATGCATCAAAACGAAGGAAATATTGATCGTAATGAAGTAAATATGCGTCAAAATGAAGGAAATATGATTCGAGATGAAGTAAATATGCATCAAAATAAGGAAAATATGCATCGAAACGAAGGAAATATTGATCGTAGTGAAGTAAATATGCATCAAAATGAAATAAATATGCATCGAAATGATGGAAATGTTAATCTTAATGAAGTAATTATGCATCAAAATGAAGTAAATATGCATCGAAACGAAGGAAATATTGATCGTAACGAAGTAAATATGCATCAAAATCAAGTAAATATGCATCGAAACGAAAGAAATATGAATCGAAACGAAAGAAATATTGATCGTAATAAGGTAAATATGCATTAAAATAAAGTAAATATGCATCGAAACGAAGAAAATGTTGATCGTATTGAAGTAAATATGCATCCAAACGAAGGAAATATACATAAAAACGAAGGAAATATTGATCGTAATGAAGTAAATATGCATCAAAATGAAGTAAATATACATCGAAACGAAAGAAATATGCATCGAAATGAAGGAAATATGCATCGAAACGAAGGAAATGTTGATCGAAATGAAGTAATAGGCATCGAAATGAAGTAATATGCATCAAAATGAAGGAAATATTCATCAAAACAAAGGAAATATGCATCAAAATGAAGTAAATATGCATCAAAATGAAGTAAATGTTGATCGTAATGAAGTAAATATGCATCAAAATGAAGGAAATATGCATCAAAATGAAGGAAATGTTGATGGTAATAAAGTAAATATGCATCAAAATGAAGGAAATATGCATCGAAATGATGGAAATGTTGATCTTAATGAAGTAATTATGCATCAAAATAAAGTAAATATGCATCAAAACGAAAGAAATATTGATCGTAACGAAGTAAATATGCATCAAAATGAAGTAAATATGCATCGAAACGAAGGAAATATTGATCGTAATGAAATAAAAATGCATCAAAATGAAGGAAATATGCATCGAAACGAAGTAAATATGCATCAAAATAAAGTAAATATACATCAAAACGGAGGAAATATGAATCGAAATGAAGGAAATATGCATCGAAATGAAGAAAATATTGATCGAAATGAAGTAAATAGGCATCAAAATGAAAGAAATATGCATCAAAATGAAGGAAATATGCATCAAAATGAAGTAAATATGCATCAAATTGATGGAAATATGCATCAAAACGAAGGAAATGTTGATCGTAATGAAGTAAATATGCATCAAAATGAAGTAAATATGCATCGAAATGAAGGAAATATTGATCGCAATTTAGTAAATATTCATCAAAATTAAGTAAATATGCATCAAAACGAAGGAGATGCTTATCATAATGAAGTAATTATGCATCAAAATGAAGAAAATATGCATCGAAATGAAGTAAATATGCATCAAAATAAAGTAAATATACATCGAAATGAAGGAAATATGCATCGAAATGAAGGAAATATGCATCAAATCGAAGGAAATATTGATCGTAATGAAGTAAATATGCATCAAAATGAAGTAAATATACATCGAAACGAAAGAAATATGCATCTAAATGAAGGAAATATGCATCGAAACGAAGCAAATATTGATCGAAATGAAGTAATAGGCATCAAAATGAAGGAAATATGCATCAAAACGAAGGAAATATGAATCAAAACGAAGGAAATATTGATCGTAATGAAGTAAATATGCATCAAAACGAAGAAAATATACATCGTAATGAAGTAAATATGCATCAAAATGAAGGAAATATGCATCAAAACGAAGGAAATATGCCAAAAAATGAAGGAAATATGCATCGAATCGAAGGAAATGTTGATCGTAATGAAGTATTGATGCATATTTACTTTGTTTCGATGCATATTCCTTCATTTTGATGCATATTTACTTCATTACGATCAACATTTTCTTCGTTTCGATGCATATTTACTTCATTTTAATGCATATTTACCTTATTACGATCAACATTTCTTTCGTTTCGATTCATATTTCTTTCTTTTCGATGCATATATACTAAATTTTGATGCATATTTACTTCGTTACGATCAGTATTTCCTTCGTTTCGCTACATATTTACTTCATTTAATGCATAATTACCTCATTACGATCAATATTTCTTTCGCTTCGATTCATATTTCTTTCATTTCGATGCATATTTACTTCATTTTGATGCATATTTACTTTATTACGATAAATATTTCCTTCGTTTCGATGCATATTTACTTCATTTTGGTGCATAATTACTTCATTAAGATCAACATTTCCGTCATTTCGATGCATATTTATTTCATTTTGATGCATATTTACTTCACTACGATCAATATTTCCTTCGTTTAGATGCATATTTTCTTTATTTTGATGCATATTTACTTCATTACGATCAACATTTCCTTTGATTCTATTCATATTTCTTTCATTTCGATGCATATTTCCTTCGTTTCGATGTATATTTACTTCATTTTGATGCATATTTACATCATTTCGATGCATATTTCCTTCATTTTGATACATAATTACTTCATTACGATCAACATCTCCATCGTTTTGATGCATATTTCCTTAATTTTGATGCATATTTACTAAATTGCGATCAATATTTTCTTCATTTTGATGCATATTTACTTCGTTTTGATGGATATTTATTTCATTACGATCAACATTTTCTTCGTTTTGATGCATATTTCTATCATTTTGATGCATATTTATTTCATTTTGATGCATATTTCCTTCGTTTTGATCGTATATTTCTTTTATTTTGATGCCTATTTACTTAATTTCAATCAATATTTTCTTCGTTTCGATGCATATTTCCTTCATTTCGATGCATATTTCCTTCGTTTCGGTGTATATTTACTTCATTTTGTTGCATATTTACTTCATTTCGATGCATATTTCCCTCATTTTGATGCATATTTACATCATTACGATCAATATTTCCTTCGTTTCGATGCATATTTACTTCATTTTGATGCATATTTACTTCGTTATGATCAATATTTCCTTCGTTTTGATGCATATTTACTTCATTTTGATGCATAATTACTTCATTAAGATCAACATTTCCATCATTTCTATGCATATTTTTTTCATTTTGATTCATTTTTACTTCGTTACGATCAACATTTCCTTCGATTCGATGCATATTTCCTTAATTTTGATGCATATTTTCTTCATTTTGATGTATATTTACTTCATTTTGATGTATATTTACTTAATTTCGATTCATATTTCCTTCATTTTGATGCATATTTACTTCATTACGATCAACATTTCCTTCGTTTTGATGCATATTTACTTCATTTTGATGTATATTTCCTTCGTTTTGATGCATATTTTCTTTATTTTGATGCCTATTACTTCATTTCGATCAACATTTCCTTCTTTTCGATGCATATTTCCTTCATTTCGATGTATATTTCTTTCGTTTCGATGTATATTTACTTCATTTTGATGCATATTTACTTTGTTTCGATGCATATTCCTTCATTTTGATGCATATTTACTTCATTACGATCAACATTTCCTTCGTTTCGATGCATATTTACTTCATTTTAATGCATATTTACCTTATTACGATCAACATTTCTTTCGTTTCGATTCATATTTCTTTCTTTTCGATGCATATATACTAAATTTTGATGCATATTTACTTCATTACGATCAGTATTTCCTTTGTTTCGATGCATATTTACTTCATTTAATGCATAATTACCTCATTATGATCAATATTTCTTTCGCTTCGATTCATATTTCTTTCATTTCGATGCATATTTACTTCATTTTGATGCATATTTACTTTATTACGATAAATATTTCCTTCGTTTCGATGCATATTTACTTCATTTTGCTGCATAATTACTTCATTAAGATCAACATTTCCATTATTTCGATGCATATTTATTTCATTTTGATGCATATTTACTTCACTACGATCAATATTTCCTTCGTTTAGATGCATATTTCCTTTATTTTGATGCATATTTACTTCATTACGATCAACATTTCCTTCGATTCTATGCATATTTCTTTCATTTCGATGCATATTTCCTTCGTTTCGATGTATATTTACTTCATTTTGATGCATATTTACATCATTTCGATGCATATTTCCTTCATTTTGATACATAATTACTTCATTACGATCAACATCTCCATCGTTTTGATGCATATTTTCTTAATTTTTATGCATATTTACTAAATTGTGATCAATATTTCCTTCATTTTGATGCATATTTACTTCGTTTTGATGGATATTTATTTCATTACGATCAATATTTTCTTCGTTTTGATGCATATTTCCATCATTTTGATGCATATTTACTTCATTTTGATGCATATTTCCTTCGTTTTGATGCATATTTCTTTCATTTTGATGCCTATTTACTTAATTTCAATCAACATTTTCTTCGTTTCGATGTATATTTCCTTCGTTTCGATGTATATTTACTTCATTTTGATGTATATTTACTTCGTTTCGATGCATATTTCCCTCATTTTGATGCATATTTACATCATTACGATCAATATTTCCTTCGTTTCGATGCATATTTACTTCATTTTGATGCATATTTACTTCGTTACGATCAATACTTCCTTCGTTTTGATGCATATTTACTTCATTTTGATGCATAATTACTTCATTAAGATCAACATTTTCATCATTTCGATGCATATTTTTTTCATTTTGAATCATTTTTACTTCATTACGATCAACATTTCCTTCGATTCGATGCATATTTCCTTCATTTTGATGCATATTTCCTTCGTTTTTATGTATATTTACTTCATTTTTATGCATATTTACTTCATTTCGAATCATATTTCCTTCATTTTAATGCATATTTACTTCATTACGATCAACATTTCCTTCGTTTTGATGCATATTTCCTTCATTTTGATGCATATTTACTTCATTTTGATGCATATTTCCTTCATTTTGATGCATATTTCCTTTATTTTGATGCCTATTACTTTATTTCGATCAATATTTCCTTCGTTTCGATGCATATTTCCTTTATTTCGATGCATATTTCTTTCGTTTCGATGTATATTTACTTCATTTTGATGCATATTTACTTTGTTTCGATGCATATTCCTTCATTTTGATGCATATTTACTTCATTACGATCAACATTTCCTTCATTTCGATGCATATTTACTTCATTTTAATGCATATTTACCTTATTACGATTAATATTTCTTTCGTTTCGATTCATATTTATTTCTTTTCGATGCATATTTACTTAATTTTGATGCATATTTACTTCGTTACAATCAATATTTCCTTCGTTTCGGTGCATATTTACTTCATTTTAATGCATAATTACTTCATTAAGATCAACATTTCCACCATTTCGATGCATGTTTATTTCATTTTGATGCATATTTACTTCACTACGATCAACGTTTCCTTCGTTTTGATGCATGTTTCCTTTATTTTTATGCATATTTACTTCATTATGATCAATATTTCCTTTAATTTGATGCATATTTCCTTCATTTCGATGCATATTTCCTTCATATCGATGTATATTTACTTTATTTTGATGCATATTTACTTCATTTCGATGTATATTTCCTTCATTTTGATGCATAATTACTTCATTACGATCAACATTTCCTTCATTTTGATGCATATTTCCTTAATTTTGATGCATATTTACTAAATTGGGATCAATATTTCCTTCATTTCGATGCATATTTACTTCATTTTGATGCATATTTACTTCATTGCGATCAACATTTCCTTCGTTTTGAAGCATATTTACTTTATTTTGATGCATATTTACGTCATTACGATCAACATTTCCTTCGTTTCGATGAATATTTCTTTCGTTTCAATGCATATTTACTTCATTTTGATGCTCATTTTCTCGTTTCGATGCATATTTACTTCATTTTTATTCAAATTTTTATGCATATTTACTTTGTTTTGATGAATATTTCTTTCGTTTCGATTGATATTTACTTCATTTTGATGCATATTTACTAAATTACGATCCACATTTCCTTTGTTTCGATGCATATTTACTTCATTTTGATGGATATTTACTTCATTACGATCAACATTTCCTTCGTTTCTATGCAAATTTACTTCATTTTGATGCATATTTACTTCACTACGATCAACATGTCCTTCGTTTCGATGCATATTTCCTTCATTTTGATGCATATTTACTTCATTAAGAATATCATTTCCTTCATTTTTATGCATATTTACTTCATTAAGATTAGCTTTTCCTTCGATTCGATGCATATTTCCTTAATTTTGATGCATATTTTCTTCATTTTGATGTATATTTACTTCATTTTGATGTATATTTACTTAATTTCGATGCATATTTCCTTCATTTCGATGCATATTTACTTCATTACGATCAACATTTCCTTCGTTTTGATGCATATTTCCTTTATTTTGATGCATATTTACTATAATTTGATGCATATTTCCATCATTTTGATGCATATTTTCTTCATTATGATGCATATTTACTTCATTAAGATTAGCATTTCCTTCGATTCGATGAATATTTCCTTCATTTTGATGCATATTTCCCTTGTTTTGATGTATATTTACTTAATTTTGATGCATATTTACTTCATTTCGATGCATATTTCCTTCATTTTGATGCCTATTTACTTCATTACGATCAACATGTCCTTCGTTTTGATGCATATTTCCTTCATTTTAACGAATATTTACTTCATTTTGATGCATATTTCCTTCGTTTTGATGCATATTTCCTTCATTTTGATGCATATTTACTTCATTACTATCAACATTTTTTACTTCATTACGATCAACATTTCCTTCGATACGATGTATATTTCCTTCATTTTGATGCATATTTCCTTCATTTTGATGTATATTTACTTCATTTTTATGCATATTTACTTCATTATGATCAACTTTTCCTTCATTTTTATGCATATTTACTTCATTTTGATGCATATTTCCTTCGTTTTGATGCATATTTCTTTCATTTTGATGCCTATTTACTTCATTTCGATCAACATTTTCTTCGTTTCGATGCATATTTTCTTCATTTTGATGCATATTTCCTTAGTTTCGATGTATATTTACTTTATTTTGATGTATATTTACATCATTTCGATGCATATTTCCTTCATTTTGATGCATATTTACTTCATTACGATCAATATTTCCTTCGTTTTGATGCATATTTACTTCATTTTGATGCATATTTACTTCGTTACGATCAATATTTCCTTCTTTTCGATGCATATTTACTTCATTTTGATGCATAATTACTTCATTAAGATCAACATTTCCATCATTTTGATGCATATTTTTTTCATTTTGATTCATTTTACTTCTTTACGATCAACATTTCCTTCGATTCGATGCATATTTCCTTCATTTTGATGCATATTTTCTTCATTTTGATGTATATTTACTTCATTTTGATGCATATTTACTTCATTTCGAATCATATTTCCTTCATTTTGATGCATATTTACTTCATTACGATCAACATTTACTTCATTTTGATGCATATTTACTTCATTTTGATGCATATTTCCTTCGTTTTGATAAATATTTCCTTCATTTTGATGCCTATTACTTCATTTCGATCAACATTTCCTTCGTTTTGATGCATATTTCCTTCATTTCGATGCATATTTCTTTCGTTTTGATGTATATTTACTTTATTTTGATACAAATTTTTATGCATATTTACTTCGTTTTAATGCATATTTCTTTCGTTTCGATTGATATTTACTTCATTTTGATGTATATTTACTAAATTACGATCCACATTTCCTTCGTTTCGATGCATATTTACTTCATTTTGATGGTTATTTACTTCATTACGATCAATATTTTCTTCGTTTCTATGCAAATTTACTTCATTTTGATGCATATTTACTTCACTACGATCAACATGTCCTTCATTTCGATGCATATTTCCTTCATTTTGATGCATATTTACTTCATTAAGAATAGCATTTCCTTCATTTTTATGCATATTTACTTCATTTTGATGCATATTTCCTTCGTTTTGATGCATATTTCCTTCATTTTGATGCATATTTACTTCATTACTATCAACATTTTTTACTTCATTACGATCAACATTTCCTTCGATACGATGTATATTTCCTTCATTTTGATGCATATTTCCTTCATTTTGATGTATATTTACTTCATTTTTATGCATATTTACTTCATTATGATCAACATTTCCTTCATTTTTATGCATATTTACTTCATTTTGATGCATATTTCCTTCGTTTTGATGCATATTTCTTTCATTTTGATGTCTATTTACTTCATTTCGATCAACATTTTCTTCGTTTCGATGCATATTTCCTTCATTTTGATGCATATTTCCTTAGTTTCGATGTATATTTACTTCATTTTGATGTATATTTACATCATTTCGATGCATATTTCCTTCATTTTGATGCATATTTACTTCATTACGATCAATATTTCCTTCGTTTTGATGCATATTTACTTCATTTTGATGCATATTTACTTCATTACGATTAATATTTCCTTCGTTTTGATGCATATTTACTTCATTTTGATGCATATTTACTTCGTTACGATCAATATTTCCTTCGTTTCGATGCATATTTACTTCATTTTGATGCATAATTACTTCATTAAGATCAACATTTCCATCATTTCAATGCATATTTTTTTCATTTTGATGCATTTTTACTTCATTACGATCAACATTTCCTTCGATTCGATGCATATTTCCTTCATTTTGATGCATATTTTCTTCATTTTGATGTATATTTACTTCATTTTGATGCATATTTACTTCATTTCGAATCATATTTCCTTCATTTTGATGCATATTTACTTCATTACGATCAACATTTACTTCATTTTGATGCATATTTACTTCATTTTGATACATATTTCCTTCGTTTTGATGAATATTTCCTTCATTTTGATTCCCATTACTTCATTTCGATCAATATTTCCTTCGTTTCGATGCATATTTCCTTCATTTCGATGCATATTTCTTTCGTTTCGATGTATATTTACTTCATTTTGATACAAATTTTTATGCATATTTACTTCGTTTTGATGCATATTTCTTTCATTTCGATTGATATTTACTTCATTTTGATGTATATTTACTAAATTACGATCCACATTTCCTTCGTTTCGATGCATATTTACTTCATTTTGATGGTTATTTACTTCATTACGATCAATATTTTCTTCGTTTCTATGCAAATTTACTTCATTTTGATGCATATTTACTTCACTACGATCAACATGTCCTTCGTTTCGAAGCATATTTCCTTCATTTTGATGCATATTTACTTCATTAAGAATAGCATTTCCTTCATTTTGATGCATATTTACTTCATTAATATTAGCATTTCCTTCGATTCGATGCATATTTCCTTAATTTTGATGCATATTTTCTTTATTTTGATGTATATTTACTTCATTTTGATGCATATTTACTTAATTTCGATGCATATTTCCTTCATTTTGATGCATATTTACTTCATTACGATCAACATTTTCTTCATTTTGATACATATTTCCTTTATTTTGATGCATATTTACTATATTTTATGCATATTTCCATCGTTTTGATGCATATTTTCTTCATTTTGATGCATATTTACTTCATTAAGATTAGCATTTCCTTCGATTCGATGAATATTACCGTCATTTTGATGCATATTTTCTTTGTTTTGATGTGTATTTACTTAATTTTGATGCATATTTACTTCGTTTCGATGCATATTTCCTTCATTTTGATTCATATTTACTTCTTTACGATCAACATGTACTTCGTTTTGATGCATATTTCCTTCATTTTGTTGAATATTTTCTACATTTTGATGCATATTTCCTTCGTTTTGATACATATTTCCTTCATTTTGATGCATATTTACTTCATTACGATCAAAATTTTTTACTTCATTACGATCAACATTTCCTTCGACACGATGCATATTTCCTTCATTTTGATGCATATTTTCTTTATTTTGATGTATATTTACTTCATTTTTATGCATATTTAATTCATTACGATCAACATTTCCTTCATTTTTATGCATATTTACTTCATTTTGATGCATATTTACTTCGTTTTGATGCATATTTCTTTCATTTTGATGCCTATTTACTTCATTTCGATAAACATTTTCTTCGTTTCGATGCATATTTCCTTCATTTTGATGCATATTTCCTTAGTTTCGATGTATATTTACTTCATTTTGATGTATATTTACATCATTTCGATGCATATTTCCTTCATTTTGATGCATATTTACTTCATTACGATCAATATTTCCTTCATTTTGATACATATTTCCTTTATTTTGATGCATATTTACTATATTTTATGCATATTTCCATCGTTTTGATGCATATTTTCTTCATTTTGATGCATATTTACTTCATTAAGATTAGCATTTCCTTCGATTCGATGAATATTACCGTCATTTTGATGCATATTTTCTTTGTTTTGATGTGTATTTACTTAATTTTGATGCATATTTACTTCGTTTCGATGCATATTTCCTTCATTTTGATTCATATTTACTTCTTTACGATCAACATGTACTTCGTTTTGATGCATATTTCCTTCATTTTGTTGAATATTTTCTACATTTTGATGCATATTTCCTTCGTTTTGATACATATTTCCTTCATTTTGATGCATATTTACTTCATTACGATCAAAATTTTTTACTTCATTACGATCAACATTTCCTTCGACACGATGCATATTTCCTTCATTTTGATGCATATTTTCTTTATTTTGATGTATATTTACTTCATTTTTATGCATATTTAATTCATTACGATCAACATTTCCTTCATTTTTATGCATATTTACTTCATTTTGATGCATATTTACTTCGTTTTGATGCATATTTCTTTCATTTTGATGCCTATTTACTTCATTTCGATAAACATTTTCTTCGTTTCGATGCATATTTCCTTCATTTTGATGCATATTTCCTTAGTTTCGATGTATATTTACTTCATTTTGATGTATATTTACATCATTTCGATGCATATTTCCTTCATTTTGATGCATATTTACTTCATTACGATCAATATTTCCTTCGTTTTGATGCATATTTACTTCATTTTGATGCATATTTACTTCATTACGATTAATATTTCCTTCGTTTTGATGCATATTTACTTCATTTTGATGCATATTTACTTTGTTACGATCAATATTTCCTTCGTTTCGATGCATATTTACTTCATTTTGATGCATAATTACTTCATTAAGATCAACATTTCCATCATTTCGATGCATATTTTTTCATTTTGATGCATTTTTACTTCATTACGATCAACATTTCCTTCGATTCGATGCATATTTCCTTCATTTTGATGCATATTTTCTTCATTTTGATGTATATTTACTTCATTTTGATGCATATTTACTTCATTTCGAATCATATTTCCTTCATTTTGATGCATATTTATTTCATTACGATCAACATTTACTTCATTTTGATGCATATTTACTTCATTTTGATGCATATTTCCTTTGTTTTGATGAATATTTCCTTCATTTTGATGCCTATTACTTCATTTCGATCAACATTTCCTTCATTTCGATGCATATTTCCTTCATTTCGATGCATATTTCTTTCGTTTCGATGTGTATTTACTTCATTTTGATACAAATTTTTATGCATGTTTACTTCGTTTTGATGCATATTTCTTTCGTTTCGATTGATATTTACTTCATTTTGATGTATATTTACTAAATTACGATCCACATTTCCTTCATTTCGATGCATATTTCCTTCATTTTGATGCATATTTACTTCATTACGATCAATATTTCCTTCGTTTTGATGCATATTTACTTCATTTTGATGCATATTTACTTCATTACGATCAATATTTCCTTCGTTTTGATGCATATTTACTTCATTTTGATGCATATTTACTTCGTTACGATCAATATTTCCTTCGTTTCGATGCATATTTACTTCATTTTGATGCATAATTACTTCAATAAGATCAACATTTCCATCATTTCGATGCATATTTTTTTCATTTTGATGCATTTTTACTTCATTACGATCAACATTTCCATCATTTCGATGCATATTTTTTTCATTTTGATGCATTTTTACTTCATTACGATCAACATTTCCTTCGATTCGATGCATATTTCCTTCATTTTGATGCATATTTTCTTCATTTTGATGTATATTTACTTCATTTTGATGCATATTTACTTCATTTCGAATCATATTTCCTTCATTTTGATGCATATTTACTTCATTACGATCAACATTTACTTCATTTTGATGCATATTTACTTCATTTTGATGCATATTTCCTTTGTTTTGATGAATATTTCCTACTTTTTGATGCCTATTACTTCATTTCGATCAACATTTCCTTCATTTCGATGCATATTTCCTTCATTTCGATGCATATTTCTTTCGTTTCGATGTGTATTTACTTCATTTTGATACAAATTCTTATGCATGTTTACTTCGTTTTGATGCATATTTCTTTCGTTTCGATTGATATTTACTTCATTTTGATGTATATTTACTAAATTACGATCCACATTTCCTTCGTTTCGATGCATATTTCCTTCATTTTGATGCATATTTACTTCATTACGATCAATATTTCCTTCGTTTTGATGCATATTTACTTCATTTTGATGCATATTTACTTCATTACGATCAATATTTCCTTCGTTTTGATGCATATTTACTTCATTTTGATGCATATTTACTTCGTTACGATCAGTATTTCCTTCGTTTCGATGCATATTTACTTCATTTTGATGCATAATTACTTCATTAAGATCAACATTTCCATCATTTCGATGCATATTTTTTTCATTTTGATGCATTTTTACTTCATTACGATCAACATTTCCTTCGATTCGATGCATATTTCCTTCATTTTGATGCATATTTTCTTCATTTTGATGTATATTTACTTCATTTTGATGCATATTTACTTCATTTCGAATCATATTTCCTTCATTTTGATGCATATTTACTTCATTACGATCAACATTTACTTCATTTTGATGCATATTTACTTCATTTTGATACATATTTCCTTCGTTTTGATGAATATTTCCTTCATTTTGATGCCCATTACTTCATTTCGATCAATATTTCCTTCGTTTTGATGCATATTTCTTTCATTTCGATGCATATTTCTTTCATTTCGATGTATATTTACTTCATTTTGATACAAATTTTTATGCATATTTACTTCGTTTTGATGCATATTTCTTTCGTTTCGATTGATATTTACTTCATTTTGATGTATATTTACTAAATTACGATCCACATTTCCTTCGTTTCGATGCATATTTAATTCATTTTGATGGTTATTTACTTCATTACGATCTATATTTTCTTCGTTTCTATGCAAATTTACTTCATTTTGATGCATATTTACTTCACTACGATCAACATGTCCTTCGTTTCGATGCATATTTCCTTCATTTTGATGCATATTTACTTCATTAAGAATAGCATTTCCTTCATTTTGATGCATATTTACTTCATTAAGATTAGCATTTCCTTCGATTCGATGAATATTACCTTCATTTTGATGCATATTTTCTTTGTTTTGATGTGTATTTACTTAATTTTGATGCATATTTACTTCGTTTCGATGCATATTTCCTTCATTTTGATTCATATTTACTTCATTACGATCAACATGTCCTTCGTTTTGATGCATATTTCCTTCATTTTGATGAATATTTTCTTCGTTTTGATACATATTTCCTTCATTTTGATGCATATTTACTTCATTACGATCAAAATTTTGTACTTCATTACGATCAACATTTCCTTCGACACGATGCATATTTCCTTCATTTTGATGCATATTTTCTTTATTTTGATGTATATTTACTTCATTTTTATACATATTTACTTCATTACGATCAACATTTCCTTCATTTTTATGCATATTTACTTCATTTTGATGCATATTTCCTTCGTTTTGATGCATATTTCTTTCATTTTGATGCCTATTTACTTCATTTCGATAAACATTTTCTTCGTTTCGATGCATATTTCCTTCATTTTGATGCATATTTCCTTAGTTTCGATGTATATTTACTTCATTTTGATGTATATTTACATCATTTCGATGCATATTTCCTTCATTTTGATGCATATTTACTTCATTACGATCAATATTTCCTTCGTTTTGATGCATATTTACTTCATTTTGATGCATATTTACTTCGTTACGATCAATATTTCCTTCGTTTCGATGCATATTTACTTCATTTTGATGCATAATTACTTCATTAAGATCAACATTTCCATCATTTCGATGCATATTTTTTTCATTTTGATGCATTTTTACTTCATTACGATCAACATTTCCTTCGATTCGATGCATATTTCCTTCATTTTGATGCATATTTTCTTCATTTTGATGTATATTTACTTCATTTTGATGCATATTTACTTCATTTCGAATCATATTTCCTTCATTTTGATGCATATTTACTTCATTTTGATGTATATTTCCTTCGTTTTGATGCATATTTTCTTCATTTTGATGCATATTTACTTCATTTTGATGTATATTTCCTTCGTTTTGATGCATATTTTCTTTATTTTGATGCCTATTACTTCATTTCGATCAACATTTCCTTCTTTTCGATGCATATTTCCTTCATTTCGATGTATATTTCTTTCGTTTCGATGTATATTTACTTCATTTTGATGCATATTTACTTTGTTTCGATGCATATTCCTTCATTTTGATGCATATTTACTTCATTACGATCAACATTTCCTTCGTTTTGATGCATATTTACTTCATTTTAATGCATATTTACCTTATTACGATCAACATTTCTTTCGTTTCGATTCATATTTCTTTCTTTTCGATGCATATATACGAAATTTTGATGCATATTTACTTCGTTACGATCTGTATTTCCTTCGTTTCGATGCATATTTACTTCATTTAATGCATAATTACCTCATTATGATCATTATTTCTTTCGCTTCGATTCATATTTCTTTCATTTCGATGCATATTTACTTCATTTTGATGCATATTTACTTTATTACGATAAATATTTCCTTCGTTTCGATGCATATTTACTTCATTTTGCTGCATAATTACTTCATTAAGATCAACATTTCCATCATTTCGATGCATATTTATTTCATTTTGATGCATATTTACTTCACTACGATCAATATTTCCTTCGTTTAGATGCATATTTCCTTTATTTTGATGCATATTTACTTAATTACGATCAACATTTCCTTCGATTCTATGCATATTTCCTTCGTTTCGATGTATATTTACTTCATTTTGATGCATATTTACAACATTTCGATGCATATTTCCTTCATTTTGATACATAATTACTTCATTACGATCAACATCTCCATCGTTTTGATGCATATTTTCTTAATTTTTATGCATATTTACTAAATTGTGATCAATATTTCCTTCATTTTGATGCATATTTACTTCGTTTTGATGGATATTTATTTCATTACGATCAATATTTTCTTCGTTTTGATGCATATTTCCATCATTTTGATGCATATTTACTTCATTTTGATGCATATTTCCTTCGTTTTGATGCATATTTCTTTCATTTTGATGTCTATTTACTTAATTTCAATCAACATTTTCTTCGTTTCGATGCATATTTCCTTCATTTCGATGCATATTTCCTTCGTTTCGATGTATATTTACTTCATTTTGATGTATATTTACTTCGTTTCGATGCATATTTCCCTCATTTTGATGCATATTTACATCATTAAGATCAATATTTCCTTCGTTTCGATGCATATTTACTTCATTTTGATGCATATTTACTTCGTTACGATCAATATTTCCTTCGTTTTGATGCATATTTACTTCATTTTGATGCATAATTACTTCATTAAGATCAACATTTTCATCATTTCAATGCATATTTTTTTCATTTTGATTCATTTTTACTTCATTACGATCAACATTTCCTTCGATTCGATGCATATTTCCTTCATTTTGATGCTTATTTCCTTCGTTTTTATGTATATTTACTTTATTTTTATGCATATTTACTTCATTTCGAATCATATTTCCTTCATTTTAATGCATATTTACTTCATTACGATCAACATTTCCTTCGTTTTGATGCATATTTCCTTCATTTTGATGCATATTTACTTCATTTTGATGACGATCAATATTTCCTTCGTTTTGATGCATATTTCTTTTATTTTGATGCATATTTACTTCATTACGATCAACATTTTCTTCGATTCGATGCATATTTCCTTCATTTCGATGTATATTGACTTTATTTTGATGAATATTTACTTCATTTCGATGCATATTTCCTTCATTTTGATGCATATTTACTTTATTTTGATGTATAATTACTTCATTCCGATCAACATTTCCTTCATTTCGATGCATATTTACTTCATTTTGATGCATATTTACTAAATTGCGATTAATATTTCCTTCATTTCGATGCATATTTACTTCATTTTGATGCATATTTACTAAATTGCGATCAATATTTCCTTCATTTAGATGCATATTTTCTTAATTTTGATGCATATTTACTAAATTGCGATCAATATTTCCTTCATTTCGATGCATATTTACTTCGTTTTGATGCATATTTACTTCATTACGATCAACATTTCCTTCGTTTTGATGCATTTTTCTTTCATTTTGATGTCTATTTACTTCATTTCGATCAACATTTTCTTCGTTTCGATGCATATTTCCTTCATTTCGATTCATATTTCCTCCGTTTTGATGTATATTTACTTTATTTTGATGCATATTTTCTTCATTTCGATGCATATTTTCTTCATTTTAATGCATTTTTACTTCATTATGATAAATATTTCCTTCATTTCGATGCATATTTACTTCATTTTGATGCATATTTACTTCGTTACGATCAATATTTCCTTTGTTTTGATGCATATTTACTTCATTTTGATGCATAACTACTTCATTACGATCAACATTTCCATCATTTCGGTGCATATTTTTTTCATTTTGATGCATTTTTACTTCATTACGATCAACATTTCCTTCGATTTGATGCATATTTCCTTCATTTTGATGCATATTTCCTTCGTTTTGAGGTTTTTCACCAGTGGTAATAAAAGTTTTGACAACTTGAAGGTTGCAATATTTTGTAGAGTAATTAGTCCACCATTTAACTTTGAATTCTCTAACAATAGAGAGGGGATTTGGAAGTGGGAAAAATTGTTTGAAGGCAAAGCTCCAACAAATTATCCAAGAGATTTTGAATTCAGAGAAAAAGTGAATATCTGTAAGAGATCTTTCAACAGGAGTTTTTGAGTTTTTTGTAGTATAATATGAGTAGGCTTCCATGACATCTGGAGGGAGAATAGAAGGTATAGGTCCAAAATCCATCCACCATTCTAAGAACCAGATAGGAAAAGTAGTTTTTATGAAATCTGGATGAAAGGTAAAGAACCATGAATGATCGAATGGTCTAAAAAGAAAGGTTCTAAACCAAGCCATTTTGTAATCAGGATAATTATATCCTCTGGGATTATAAGGAATAGAAAAATGTTTTTCATTGAATGGAAAGGTCCATTCGTCTGATTTGAAAACTCTTTTGATAATGCATTTAGAATAAGAGATACGATCTGGATTTGTAGGGTCAGAAGTATGAACCAATTCAATAGATCCAGAGTCGACAAGAATGAATTCATAAAAATTTTGAGTTTTTAAAGGATTGTCAGGATACCATTGACATCCTTTAGGAAAATACTTTGAAATAATACCCTTTAAAGTAACTAGATCTGGAGCATTATGATATCTAGTGAGGGTTATGTTATGAATATTGGGTTTGGTAATATAGGTTTTTGATGGTGAGTTTCTGGAGGTACTTGAACTGGGTATTTGAGTAGGAGTTGTGGGTGCTTTAACAGCTTGAGAATAAGAAGGAGAAGGTAAACTTGGAAAATCAGAAAGGGCTTGAAATTGGTTAACATTAACCAAGGATTTTGAATAGTTTTGAGAAGTTTGAGGTCTGAGTTTACTCATGGTTTTCTGCAGGATAAATTCTTGGGTTAGGATGATAGGTAAGGGTAATGAATCATCATCTCCTTTGATGTCCTTTATATAGACATGAAATAATAATTTATATAAAAATATTTTTGAAAATTTTCTTTTATACAATGAATAATTTGCTTTATGAATGTATGAGATGCATGATTAGTATGAATTCTTTGTATAAGAATACTACTATACCTGCTATTAAAGTCATGCTATTGAATTTAAAAAATCTCATATAGATTTTCTCAAAGAAGAAGTTTCTTACTTTCGTATTGAAAATGAACTTCTTAAAAAGGATATTCAAAACAGAATTTTAGATTTCGAAAATGTTTTGAAAAAAGAAGTATGCTCTGATCTTCCCAATGCTTTCTGGGAAAGAAAGAAGCATATTGTTTCTTTACCTTATATTACTGGTTTCAATGAAAAATCTATAATAACAAAAGCAAGACCTATTCAAATGAATCATGATCTTCTCAACATCTGCAAAGATGAAATCAAATCCCTTCTTTCCAAAAAGCTCATAAGGCCCTCTAAGTCACCTTGGAGTTGCCCTGCCTTTTATGTTAATAATCAAGCAGAAAAGGAAAGAGGAGTCCCCAGACTCGTCATTAATTACAAACCACTCAATGATGTTCTGGAATGGATTAGATATCCTATTCTTAATAAAAGAGATCTGATCAAAAGATTGCATAAAGCATGCATTTTTTCAAAATTCGATCTTAAGTCTGGTTTTTGGCAGATACAGATCAGAGAAGAAGACAAATACAAAACTGCTTTCACAGTTCCTTTTGGTCATTACGAATGGAATGTAATGCCATTTGGTCTAAAAAATGCTCCTTCTGAATTTCAAAATATTATGAATGATATTTTCAATAACTATTCTGATTTCTCTATTGTTTATATAGATGATATTTTGATATTTTCTCAAAATATAGAGCAGCATTTCAAACATCTCAAAACTTTTCTTTATATTTGCAAAAAGAATGGTTTAGTCATTTCTGCCCCTAAAATTAAGCTTTTTCAAACAAAAGTTAGATTTTTGGGTTACGATATTTCAAAAGGCACAATAAAACCCATTTCTAGAGCAATTGAATTTGCTGACAAATTTCCTGATATTATTAAGGATAAAAATCAGTTACAAAGATTTTTAGGTTGCTTAAATTATGTGTCTGAATTTTTTCCAAAACTTAGAATTGTTTGTAAACCTCTTTTTCAAAGATTAAAAAAGAATCCTGATTCTTGGTCAGATATTCATACTAATATTGTTAAACAGATTAAAGTTCAGGTTAAGTCACTTCCTTGTTTAGGAATACCTAAACCTGAGGCATTCATGATTATTGAGACTGACGCCTCTGATATTGGTTATGGAGGTATCCTTAAACAAAGAATTCAAAATGATCATGCATCTCATACATTCATTGAACAACTTGTTCGTTTTCATTCGGGCATTTGGAATGATTCCCAAAAGAATTATTCTACTATCAAAAAAGAAATACTTTCAATAGTTTTGTGCATTACAAAATTCCAAGATGATATTTTCAATAAAAAATTTCTTCTTAGAATTGATTGCAAATCTGCAAAAGAAGTTTTACAAAAAGATGTCAAAAATATTGTTTCAAAACAAATCTTTGCTAGATGGCAAGCTATACTTTCATGTTTTGATTTTGATATTGAATATATCAAAGGAGATAATAATTCATTACCTGATTTCCTAACTAGAGAGTTTCTTCAAAATTACTATATTTCTCAAATTAATGCTATTGAATTTAAAAAATCTCATATAGATTTTCTCAAAGAAGAAGTTTCTTACTTTCGTATTGAAAATGAACTTCTTAAAAAGGATATTCAAAACAGAATTTTAGATTTCGAAAATGTTTTGAAAAAAGAAGTATGCTCTGATCTTCCCAATGCTTTCTGGGAAAGAAAGAAGCATATTGTTTCTTTACCTTATATTACTGGTTTCAATGAAAAATCTATAATAACAAAAGCAAGACCTATTAAAATGAATCATGATCTTCTCAACATCTGCAAAGATGAAATCAAATCCCTTCTTTCCAAAAAGCTCATAAGGCCCTCTAAGTCACCTTGGAGTTGCCCTGCCTTTTATGTTAATAATCAAGCAGAAAAGGAAAGAGGAGTCCCCAGACTCGTCATTAATTACAAACCACTCAATGATGTTCTGGAATGGATTAGATATCCTATTCCTAATAAAAGAGATCTGATCAAAAGATTGCATAAAGCATGCATTTTTTCAAAATTCGATCTTAAGTCTGGTTTTTGGCAGATACAGATCAGAGAAGAAGACAAATACAAAACTGCTTTCACAGTTCCTTTTGGTCATTACGAATGGAATGTAATGCCATTTGGTCTAAAAAATGCTCCTTCTGAATTTCAAAATATTATGAATGATATTTTCAATAACTATTCTGATTTCTCTATTGTTTATATAGATGATATTTTGATATTTTCTCAAAATATAGAGCAGCATTTCAAACATCTCAAAACTTTTCTTTATATTTGCAAAAAGAATGGTTTAGTCATTTCTGCCCCTAAAATTAAGCTTTTTCAAACAAAAGTTAGATTTTTGGGTTACGATATTTCAAAAGGCACAATAAAACCCATTTCTAGAGCAATTGAATTTGCTGACAAATTTCCTGATATTATTAAGGATAAAAATCAGTTACAAAGATTTTTAGGTTGCTTAAATTATGTGTCTGAATTTTTTCCAAAACTTAGAATTGTTTGTAAACCTCTTTTTCAAAGATTAAAAAAGAATCCTGATTCTTGGTCAGATATTCATACTAATATTGTTAAACAGATTAAAGTTCAGGTTAAGTCACTTCCTTGTTTAGGAATACCTAAACCTGAGGCATTCATGATTATTGAGACTGACGCCTCTGATATTGGTTATGGAGGTATCCTTAAACAAAGAATTCAAAATGATCATGCATCTCATACATTCATTGAACAACTTGTTCGTTTTCATTCGGGCATTTGGAATGATTCCCAAAAGAATTATTCTACTATCAAAAAAGAAATACTTTCAATAGTTTTGTGCATTACAAAATTCCAAGATGATATTTTCAATAAAAAATTTCTTCTTAGAATTGATTGCAAATCTGCAAAAGAAGTTTTACAAAAAGATGTCAAAAATATTGTTTCAAAACAAATCTTTGCTAGATGGCAAGCTATACTTTCATGTTTTGATTTTGATATTGAATATATCAAAGGAGATAATAATTCATTACCTGATTTCCTAACTAGAGAGTTTCTTCAAAATCCTGCAGAAAATTATGAGTGAATCCAAGTTTCAAGCTTCTCAAATTTATTCAAAACCCTTAGGAAATACTAGAAATTTTCCAATCCTTTCAGAATTCCCTAGTGCTTCTAACCCTTCATTTTCTCAGCTTGATAGCCAAAAGACTCCTAAGTGTTTACATTCAAACCCTTGTTATACCAAACCTTTTGATAAAACTATTTCCAAATCACCTGCAATACTAGAATTTGATTCTAGTATATATTCCAAACCCAACCATCAAAATAGAACTCTTATTCAAGATGATGATGGTACTTCTTACCATATTCAAAATTGGAGTAATAGCACTTTTTGGCCAAAATACTATGATGGAAAGAATAGTTCTATACAACAATATTACAATATTTTGTATAGACAAATGGCCGAAAAGGAACATGTAGCAAATGAAAGATTTCAAAATAGTTATCAAAGATCATGGGAAAGAACATTAGCCAGAAGCAAATATTCTCATGAAGAATATCTAGAAGATTTACGCCAAGAGACAATTTTATGCTCAAAAGATGTTTCAAGGAATATAGCAGAAATTCAAAGTTTTACAGAAATCCAGGGAAGAATTCCTGGACATCTTCAATGGAAAAGAAGATCTAATCAAAGTCCAAAAGAGATTTGCAAACCCTACTATTTTACATGGTGGTGGTCTCCAAGCAACAACAATTCAGAAGCAAGTTCATCAGAGGAATCAGAATATGGTGATCCTGATTTGTGACTATCTTCTGAAAATTCAAAAGAAAAGAAAAAGAAAGAAATGAAAAAGAAAAATTCAAAAGAAAAGAAAAAGAAAGAAAAGAAAAATTCAAAAGAAAAGAAAAAGAGAGAAAAAGAAAAAGAAAAAAGAGAAAAACAAAAAGAAAAGAAGAAAAATTCAAAATTCCTCTCATCCGATAGATTTATTAAAATTTTGAGTCAGAAGTTTCTCGGTGAAACGAGTACTCATTAATTTTGATAAAACAGACCAACCACTCTGGTCATTTTATTCAAAAGCAGGTACCAAATTCAAAAGTTGTCTTCCACTTTGTCAAAAGATGGACGAATCAATCAAAAGCAGCCATTCACTATTCAAAAAAGCAAGCAGCCAAGCACTGTAGCAAAGGTCACTATTCATATCACTGTAGCAGTCGAGGTCACTGTTCACATCACTGTAGCAGCCGACACATCACTGTAGCAGTCACTATTCCAACAACTAATGATGACATTTCAACAACCGCACTCAGCCTGTGATCAAATGCAGATCAAATTCAAATTCAAATGCAGATTCAAGAGAAGACTCTGACTATAAATAAGTCAGTTTATTTCATTGTACATCATCGAAAATTTAGAGGAGAATTTCATCTGAAAAATCCTAAACATAAATTCCAATCCTTGTATTCCAATATTCTCATAAACCTTTCATATCCCTTTCAAATCTTTGTATTCAATCCTTGTAATTCATATCTCCATTAATTCAAAGTAAGTTTTATTCAAGTCTTATTGTTTTCAATTTGTTATTTACATTCATACTCTGATAATTCATACCATGTCCATATTCATGCATACAATTATCCTGTTCGTGCCGATCCTGTCCCAGATGGTATCAGAGCCTGGTTGGCTGTGATACGAAAAGACAATTTCAAAAATTTTGATTACTGAATACTTGTGATAATTTCATAAGTATTAATTGTTGAACTAAGGTTCTGAATATTTACTGGATTCATAAGTATTATTTGCTGCACTAGAAGGTGTGTTGGTAAGCGTGAATCCGTTGGTCAGCCTGGTGAATTGGTGGTCCCGGTAGTGTTCCCGCATTTATAGCAAAGCAAATACTTACTTATTGTTGACAAGTAATATTCATATACTTTTAGCAAAACAATTAGAACTTATTGTTGTTACAACAAGTTATTCATGGCATCAAGATTTAGAAATTTATTTTCGAAACACAGTTCAAGTAGCTCTAATATTATTCAATCGCATGAATTGCATATACAGGATAATAATTACTCAAATTGGACTATACCTGAACAACAAATTGAGACTATGTATCATATTGGTACTCTTGATTTCAAAACTGCTTTTTCAGTTAAAACTCATGAAGAGACTATTTCAATTCAAAAAGAATTTCAAAGTTTAAATCTTCTGTCAAATATTTCTATCAAAAAATATTTGGAAAAAGGTTACAGATATATTCATTTTGGTTTAATTCAAGTTGCTATTAAACCTCTTGTTCATATTGGTGTTGATGCTCCTGTTTATCTCGCTTTGAGAGATAACAGATTAAAAAGATACAAATCTTCTTTACTAGCTATGATTCAAACAAATATTTGCAATGGCCCTATTTATTTCAATTGTGCTCCTGATTTTTCAGTCGATATTACTGATCCTTTATTAATAGATTCATTAATTCTTGATATTCATTTACAGAGCAACGAGTTCAAAAATCTTTGCAAAAATTTTGCTGTTATATATCGTGTTTATTTTTGCGTTATGTCTTCACAGCTCAATCCAAAATTCATTATGCATCCTACATCCAAAGAAGAAACTGTTATGCTTCAAATAAAAGCAGACAGCTCTAATTATTTTGTCCCCAAAAGACTCAAGTGGAATGAAATAACCATTCCCAATGAATTCATAATCAATAATCCTTAAATACCAAGAGGAATTGAAAGACACGAAGTCTCCGAAATAGAAGAAGACTCTGAAGGAAGAATACTTCTCAGATTCAACTCTATGAGACAGAATGATGTTGTTCCCAACATCAGGATTCAAGAAATCAATTCCAGAGCCTCTTTTTCTGATAACTCTGGTTATCAAAACTACAAAGTCAATTTCAAAACTCCAATTCCTTCTTATCAAGAATCTGTTAACCCAGGTTCCCCTACTGCAAGTTCTCCTACTGATTTTCAAATGGAAAATTGTATTTCAATGATTTTCTCTGAAAACTTTACTCCAAATTTCAAATATCTTTATAAGAGTTTCAGTGATGAAACAATTAGAAAAGATTGGTTTTTAAAATTTGACAAAGAATTTCGAATAAAATTAAATGATATTTGGAAAGAAGAACTTCAAAACAAATACAGGTCAAACATTTCTCTTTTAAATTGGTTTGACACTTATTGCAAAATAAACAATATTTGTAACATTACTGATGAAGTTTATTCTTTAAATCAGATTAATGTTCAAAAAAGTATTTACAAAAAATGGGAACTTGACAATGGTGTTATTGTTTCCTCTGTTCATCCTCCTTTACAAAATATAAAGATTTCTTTAGAAAAAGGTAAAATCCCAGCTACCCCTTTTCGAACAGGAGAGGGAGATGTTGCTAAGGATGTCAAAAAGGTTATTGAACAAAATAATTTTTCAAATCAAATTCTTCATACTATTGCAGAACAGGTGGATAGCCTATCGGTGAAATTAGATTCAAAACCCTTTGATTCCAAATTTCCAAATAGTATTTCTACTCCTCATTTCATTCCGAGGAGCCTTCCTACTAATATTGAAAAGAATTTGCAACTCCCTGCAAGTTCTAGCCTTATTGAAAGAATTTCAAAAAAGCTCGTTGAAACTTCATCCTCCCAAAACAATGAAGCTTCAACCTCTTATACTTCAAAAGCCACTACTCCTCATGTTTCAAACATTAATTGTTTGGACAAAGACAAAAAGATTTCATCAAAAATCTCTTATGAATCAGAATCTGATAATAATGAGATTAATAAAATCCGCTTTCAATCTGGAACAAAAGCCTTTTATAATAATAGATATTCCCCTCCGGATATTCTATTTGAAGAAAGAGCTCATTTCAAAAGCAATGCTCAATACGATGGCCAATCTATTCATGAATGGAACATAGATGGCAAATCAGAATACGAAATCCTTAATACTCTTCAAGAAATGGGTATGGCTAGAGTTGCTTATAAAGCCCAGAATCAAAGAGAAGAGAGCGCCGCCGCTCTTATTATTACTGGCTTCACTGGTCAGTTAAAAAACTGGTGGGATAACTCCCTTACTCTCACCGACAAACAAAATATTCTTCAACATACCATTGAGGTTGAAGAACCTGATGGTACTATTATTTCAAAGAATGATGCTTGTGACATGTTGATACTCACTATTGGCATGTATTTCATTGGTAATCCTAAAGAAGAACTTGATTCAACACAAGTTGTATTATCTAATATCAGATGTCCTACATTATCTAATTATAGATGGTACAAAGATGTTTTCCTCACTCATATTTTAAAAAGAAATGATTGCAATGCTTCATTTTGGATAGAAAGATTCATAGTTGGACTTCCTAAACTTTTCGGTGAAAGAATTCATCAAAAGCTTAAGGAAGCTACTGGTCAAAGTGACATTCCTTTTGAAACAATTACATATGGTCAATTATTTGCTTTCGTCAAAAAAGAAGGACTAGCTTTGTGTTTAGAATTAAAAATACAATCTAAGTACGGATCTGAAAAGAATAGATACCGTAAGGAGATTGGTTCATTCTGCGAAGCTTTTGGATTACAAAAGATTCAAGCTCCTTCTTCAAGATTAAAAACAAAGCATTTTCCTAAAAAACGTTATAAAAATGATTTCAAAGAAAAATTTTACAAAAGGCCTAAATTTTCAAAAAGAAAAACTTTTAAAAAGAATTTTGATAATTTTCAATTTACTTGTTTCAAATGTCACAAAAAAGGTCATAAAGCTAATGAATGCTCTTTACAAAAGAAGATTAATGAAATATTTCATGATGATGAAATCCTGAGAGACAAGATTTCTTCATTATTAATTTCTGATGGTAATTCTCAAAATGAATATTCAAATGATTCTAATTCAAGTTCTGATTTAGAAGAAGTTTTCACAAGCTCAGAATCTGAAATAGACAAGTCCTCTTGTCAAGGATTCTGTCCATTAAACATTAATGTCATTTCAAAAGACAATACTGAACAAGAACTCTTGTTCGATCTTATTGATAAAGTTCCTGATCTAGAAGAAAAACAGAAATATCTTCTTAGATTAAGGAATATTGTTCTTAACAATCATCCTCCTAAAAAAGAAAAACCTCCTGTTATCATTGAACCATTCAGTATTTCAAAGCTCTTCAACAAAGCTCCAACCTCTTCTTTAATCACAACAGATATTACTATTAATGATCTTCAGCGAGAGATTAATACTCTGAAAGCTGAAATTCAAAACCTCTATTCTGAGATTAATAATCTTCATTCCAAAGATTTGGATTTAGAAACCAAATTATCTATTTTCAAAAGTACTTTTGATATTTCTACTTTTGATATTCCTGAAAGCTCTTCAAAAAACCAAGTGATAGATACTACATTGGGTACTTCAGACAATGAAGCTATTCAAAGTATCGAACACATAGCTTTTCAAAAATGGTATTCAATTATAAATTTAATAATTGATGACTTTCAGATCAGTGCTTCCTGTCTTATAGATAGTGGAGCTGATCAGAATTGCATAAGAGAAGGTCTTATTCCTTCAATTTATTATGAAAAAACTAATGAAAGGCTTGTGGCAGCTAATGCTACTCCTCTTCATATTAAATACAAACTTTCAAAAGCTTTCATTTGCAATAATGGTTATTGTTTCAAAACCAATTTCATTCTTGTAAAAAATCTAAGTCAAGATATTATTTTGGGTAACCCCTTCTTGACTATTATTTATCCTTTCAAAGTTGATGGTACTGGTATTACTACCAATATCATGGGAAAAGATATTCATTTCAAATTTGTTAATCCTATTAAGGAAAGAGAAGTATCTCTTCTTCAAAATTACTATATTTCTCAAATTAATGCTATCCTAAAGAAGAACTTGATTCAACACAAGTTGTATTATCTAATATCAGATGTCCTACATTATCTGATTATAGATGGTACAAAGATGTTTTCCTCACTCATATTTTAAAAAGAAATGATTGCAATGCTTCATTTTGGAAAGAAAGATTCATAGCTGGACTTCCTAAACTTTTCGGTGAAAGAATTCATCAAAAGCTTAAGGAAGCTACTGGTCAAAGTGACATTCCTTTTGAAACAATTACTTATGGTCAATTATTTGCTTTCGTCAAAAAAGAAGGACTAGCTTTGTGTTCAGAATTAAAAATACAATCTAAGTACGGATCTGAAAAGAATAGATACCGTAAGGAGATTGGTTCATTCTGCGAAGCTTTTGGATTACAAAAGATTCAAGCCCCTTCTTCAAGATTAAAAACAAAGCATTTTCCTAAAAATCGTTATAAAAATGATTTCAAAGAAAAATTTTACAAAAGGCCTAAATTTTCAAAAAGAAAAACTTTTAAAAAGAATTTTGACAATTTTCAATTTACTTGTTTCAAATGTCACAAAAAAGGTCATAAAGCTAATGAATGTTCTTTACAAAAGAAGATTAATGAAATATTTCATGATGATGAAATCCTGAGAGACAAGATTTCTTCATTATTAATTTCTGATGGTAATTCTCAAAATGAATATTCAAATGATTCTAATTCAAGTTCTGATTTAGAAGAAGTCTTCACAAGCTCAGAATCTGAAATAGACAAGTCCTCTTGTCAAGGATTCTGTCCATTAAACATTAATGTCACAAGCATCATTCTTTGAAATAATAGTACCATCAGGTTCTTCAACCTCAATGGTATGTTGAAGAATATTTTGTTTGTCGGTGAGAGTAAGGGAGTTATCCCACCAATTTTTTAACTGACCAGTGAAGCCAGTAATAATAAGAGCGGCGGCGCTCTCTTCTCTTTGATTCTGGGCTTTATAAGCAACTCTAGCCATACCCATTTCTTGAAGAGTATTAAGGATTTCATATTCTGATTTGCCATCTATGTTCCATTCATGGATAGATTGGCCATCGTATTTGGCATTGCTTTTGAAATGAGCTCTTTCTTCAAATAGAATATCCGGAGGGGAATATCTATTATTATAAAAGGCTTTTGTTCCAGATTGAAAGCGGATTTTATTAATCTCATTATTATCAGATTCTGATTCATAAGAGTTTTTTGATGAAATCTTTTTGTCTTTGTCCAAACAATTAATGTTTGAAACATGAGGAGTAGTGGCTTTTGAAGTATAAGAGGTTGAAGCTTCATTGTTTTGGGAGGATGAAGTTTCAACGAGCTTTTTTGAAATTCTATCAATAAGGCTAGAACTTGCAGGGAGTTGCAAATTCTTTTCAATATTAGTAGGAAGGCTCCTCGGAATGAAATGAGGAGTAGAAGTGCTGTTTGGAAATTTGGAATCAAAGGGTTTTGAATCTAATTTCACCGATAGGCTATCCACCTGTTCTGCAATAGTATGAAGAATTTGATTTGAAAAATTATTTTGTTCAATAACCTTTTTGACATCCTTAGCAACATCTCCCTCTCCTGTTCGAAAAGGGGTAGCTGGGATTTTACCTTTTTCTAAAGAAATCTTTATATTTTGTAAAGGAGGATGAACAGAGGAAACAATAACACCATTGTCAAGTTCCCATTTTTTGTAAATACTTTTTTGAACATTAATCTGATTTAAAGAATAAACATCATCAGAAATGTTACAAATATTGTTTATTTTGCAATAAGTGTCAAACCAATTTAAAAGAGAAATGTTTGACCTGTATTTGTTTTGAAGTTCTTCTTTCCAAATATCATTTAATTTTATTCGAAATTCTTTGTCAAATTTTAAAAACCAATCTTTTCTAATTGTTTCATCACTGAAACTCTTATAAAGATATTTGAAATTTGGAGTAAAGTTTTCAGAGAAAATCATTGAAATACAAATTTCCATTTGAAAATCAGTAGGAGAACTTGCAGTAGGGAAACCTGGGTTAACAGATTCTTGATAAGAAGGAATTGGAGTTTTGAAATTGACTTTGTAGTTTTGATAACCAGAGTTATCAGAAAAAGAGGCTCTGGAATTGATTTCTTGAATCCTGATGTTGGGAACAACATCATTCTGTCTCATAGAGTTGAATCTGAGAAGTATTCTTCCTTCAGAGTCTTCCTCTAATTCGGAGACTTCGTGTCTTTCAATTCCTCTTGGTATTTGAGGATTATTGATTATGAATTCATTGGGAATGGTTATTTCATTCCACTTGAGTCTTTTGGGGACAAAGTAATTAGAGTTGTCTGCTTCTATTTGAAGCATAACAGTTTCTTCTTTGGATGTAGGATGCATAATGAATTTTGGATTGAGCTGTGAAGACATAACGCGAAAATAAACACGATATATAACAGCAAAATTTTTGCAAAGATTTTTGAATTCATTGCTCTGTAAATGAATATCAAGAATTAATGAATCAATTAATAAAGGATCAGTAATATCGACTGAAAAATCAGGAGCACAATTGAAATAAATCGGGCCATTGCAAATATTTGTTTGAATCATAGCTAGTAAAGAAGATTTGTATCTTTTTAATCTGTTATCCCTTAAAGCGAGATAAACAGGAGCATCAACACCAATATGAACAAGAGGTTTAATAGCAACTTGAATTAAACCAAAATGAATATATCTGTAACCTTTTTCCAAATATTTTTTGATAGAAATATTTGACAGAAGATTTAAACTTTGAAATTCTTTTTGAATTGAAATAGTCTCTTCATGAGTTTTGACTGAAAAAGCAGTTTTGAAATCAAGAGTACCAATATGATACATAGTCTCAATTTGTTGTTCAGGTATAGTCCAATTTGAGTAATTATTATCCTGTATATGCAATTCATGCGATTGAACAATATTAGAGCTACTTGAACTGTGTTTCGAAAATAAATTTCTAAATCTTGATGCCATGAATAACTTGTTGTAACAACAATAAGTTCTAATTGTTTTGCTAAAAGTATATGAATATTACTTGTCAACAATAAGTAAGTATTTGCTTTGCTATAAATGCGGGAACACTACCGGGACCACCAATTCACCAGGCTGACCAACGGATTCACGCTTACCAACACACCTTCTAGTGCAGCAAATAATACTTATGAATCCAGTAAATATTCAGAACCTTAGTTCAACAATTAATACTTATGAAATTATCACAAGTATTCAGTAATCAAAATTTTTGAAATTGTCTTTTCGTATCACAGCCAAACAGGCTCTGATACCATCTGGGACAGGATCGGCACGAACAGGATAATTGTATGCATGAATATGGACATGGTATGAATTATCAGAGTATGAATGTAAATAACAAATTGAAAACAATAAGACTTGAATAAAACTTACTTTGAATTAATGGAGATATGAATTACAAGGATTGAATACAAAGATTTGAAAGGGATATGAAAGGTTTATGAGAATATTGGAATACAAGGATTGGAATTTAAGCTTAGGATTTTTCAGATGAAATTCTCCTCTAATTTTTCGATGATTTACAATGAAATAAACTGACTTATTTATAGTCAGAGTCTTCTCTTGAATCTGCATTTGAATTTGAATTTGATTTGCATTTGATCACAGGTTGAGTGCGGTTGTTGAAATGTCTTCATTAGTTGTTGGAATAGTGACTGCTACAGTGATGTGTCGGCTGCTACAGTGATGTGAACAGTGACTTCGACTGCTACAGTGATATGAATAGTGACCTTTGCTACAGTGCTTTGCTGCTTGCTTTTTTGAATAGTGAATGGCTGCTTTTGATTGATTCGTCCATCTTTTGACAAAGTGGAAGACAGCTTTTGAATTTGGTACCTGCTTTTGAATAAAATGACCAAAGTGGTTGGTCTGTTTTATCAAAATTATTGAGTACTCGTTTCACCGAGAAACTTCTGACTCAACATTTTAATAATTCTATCAGATGAAAGGAATTTTGAATTTTTCTTCTTTTCTTTTTGTTTTTCTCTTTTTTCTTTTTCTTTTTCTCTCTTTTTCTTTTCTTTTGAATTTTTCTTTTTCTTTTCTTTCTTTTTCTTTTCTTTTGAATTTTTCTTTTTCTTTTCTTTCTTTTTCTTTTCTTTTGAATTTTTAGGAGATAGTCACAAATCAAAAGGGTCTTGCCAACAAGGACCACCAAAAGGATAAAATTCTGATTTTGAGCTTTCTGATGAAATGTCTTCAGCTTCAGAATTCATCTTCTTGAATTTACAGAATTGAAGATATTCTTTGAAAGTTTCTGGGTCTTTCTCCATCATTTGAAATACTTCAATCTGTTCTTTAGAGAGGGAACAGACATTAGCTTCTTTCTTCTTTTTATTCTTGCTGGTTGATGAATCATTGCTGGCTGGTTTCTCCCATTGAGGTTTTTCACCAGTGGTAATAAAAGTTTTGACAACTTGAAGGTTGCAATATTTTGTAGAGTAATTAGTCCACCATTTAACTTTGAATTCTCTAACAATAGAGAGGGGATTTGGAAGAGGGAAAAATTGTTTGAAGGCAAAGCTCCAACAAATTATCCAAGGGACTTTGAATTCAGAGAAAAAGTGAATATCTGTAAGAGATCTTTCAACAGGAGTTTTTGAGTTTTTTGTAGTATAATATGAGTAGGCTTCCATGACATCTGGAGGGAGAATAGAAGGTATAGGTCCAAAATCCATCCACCATTCTAAGAACCAGATAGGAAAAGTAGTTTTTATGAAATCTGGATGAAAGGTAAAGAACCATGAATGATCGAATGGTCTAAAAAGAAAGGTTCTAAACCAAGCCATTTTGTAATCAGGATAATTATATCCTCTGGGATTATAAGGAATAGAAAAATGTTTTTCATTGAATGGAAAGGTCCATTCGTCTGATTTGAAAACTCTTTTGATAATGCATTTAGAATAAGAGATACGATCTGGATTTGTAGGGTCAGAAGTATGAACCAATTCAATAGATCCAGAGTCGACAAGAATGAATTCATAAAAATTTTGAGTTTTTAAAGGATTGTCAGGATACCATTGACATCCTTTAGGAAAATACTTTGAAATAATACCCTTTAAAGTAACTAGATCTGGAGCATTATGATATCTAGTGAGGGTTATGTTATGAATATTGGGTTTGGTAATATAGGTTTTTGATGGTGAGTTTCTGGAGGTACTTGAACTGGGTATTTGAGTAGGAGTTGTGGGTGCTTTAACAGCTTGAGAATAAGAAGGAGAAGGTAAACTTGGAAAATCAGAAAGGGCTTGAAATTGGTTAACATTAACCAAGGATTTTGAATAGTTTTGAGAAGTTTGAGGTCTGAGTTTACTCATGGTTTTCTGCAGGATAAATTCTTGGGTTAGGATGATAGGTAAGGGTAATGAATCATCATCTCCTTTGATGTCCTTTATATAGACATGAAATAATAATTTTATATAAAAATATTTTTGAAAATTTTCTTTTATACAATGAATAATTTTCTTTATGAATGTATGAGATGCATGATTAGTATGAATTCTTTGTATAAGAATACTACTATACCTGCTATTAAAGTCATAAGACCTTGATACCTTAGGTATAGGTATTTTTAAACAAAAAATTGAATTATCCTGAACTTTTATCTTTTTAATGAGATTAATATGAATATCAGACTCAATGTAAATAATAGAGAGATCAGAATAAAGGAATGTGAAAACAGTTTTGTATTTGTCTTCTTCTCTGATCTGTGTCTGCCAAAAGCCAGACTTAAGATCTAATTTTGAAAAAATGCATGCTTTATGCAATCTTTTGATCAGATCTCTTTTATTAGGAATAGGATCATGATTCATTTGAATAGGTCTTGCTTTTGCTATTATAGATTTTTCATTGAAACTAGTAATATATGGTAAGGAAACAATATGCTTCTTTCTTTCCCAGAAAGCATTGGGAAGATCAGAGCATACTTCTTTTTTCAAAACATTTTCAAAATCTAAAATTCTGTTTTGAATATCCTTTTTAAGAAGTTCATTTTCAATACGAAAGTAAGAAACTTCTTCTTTGAGAAAATCTATATGAGATTTTTTGAATTCAATAGCATTAATATGAGAAATATAGTAATTTTGAAGAAGAGATACTTCTCTTTCCTTGATAGGATTAACAAATTTGAAATGAATATCTTTTCCCATGATATTGGTAGTAATACCAGTACCATTAACTTTGAAAGGATAAATAATAGTCAAGAAGGGGTTACCCAAAATAATATCTTGACTTAGATTTTTTACAAGAATGAAATTGGTTTTGAAACAATAACCATTATTGCAAATGAAAGCTTTTGAAAGTTTGTATTTAATATGAAGAGGAGTAGCATTAGCTGCCACAAGCCTTTCATTAGTTTTTTCATAATAAATTGAAGGAATAAGACCTTCTCTTATGCAATTCTGATCAGCTCCACTATCTATAAGACAGGAAGCACTGATCTGAAAGTCATCAATTATTAAATTTATAATTGAATACCATTTTTGAAAAGCTATGTGTTCGATACTTTGAATAGCTTCATTGTCTGAAGTACTCAATGTAGTATCTATCACTTGGTTTTTTGAAGAGCTTTCAGGAATATCAAAAGTAGGAATATCAAAAGTACTTTTGAAAATAGATAATTTGGTTTCTAAATCCAAATCTTTTGAATGAAGATTATTAATCTCAGAATAGAGGTTTTGAATTTCAGCTTTCAGAGTATTAATCTCTCGCTGAAGATCATTAATAGTAATATCTGTTGTGATTAAAGAAGAGGTAGGAGCTTTGTTGAAGAGCTTTAAAATACTGAATGGTTCAATGATAATAGGAGGTTTTTCTTTATTAGGAGGATGATTGTTAAGAACAATATTCCTTAATCTAAGAAGATATTTCTGTTTTTCTTCTAGATCAGGAACTTTATCAATAAGATCGAACAAGAGTTCTTGTTCAGTATTGTCTTTTGAAATGACATTAATGTTTAATGGACAGAATCCTTGACAAGAGGACTTGTCTATTTCAGATTCTGAGCTTGTGAAGACTTCTTCTAAATCAGAACTTGAATTAGAATCATTTGAATATTCATTTTGAGAATTACCATCAGAAATTAATAATGAAGAAATCTTGTCTCTCAGGATTTCATCATCATGAAATATTTCATTAATCTTCTTTTGTAAAGAACATTCATTAGCTTTATGACCTTTTTTGTGACATTTGAAACAAGTAAATTGAAAATTGTCAAAATTCTTTTTAAAAGTTTTTCTTTTTGAAAATTTAGGCCTTTTGTAAAATTTTTCTTTGAAATAATTTTTATAACGTTTTTTAGGAAAATGCTTTGTTTTTAATCTTGAAGAAGGAGCTTGAATCTTTTGTAATCCAAAAGCTTCGCAGAATGAACCAATCTCCTTACGGTATCTATTCTTTTCAGATCCGTACTTAGATTGTATTTTTAATTCTGAACACAAAGCTAGTCCTTCTTTTTTGACGAAAGCAAATAATTGACCATAAGTAATTGTTTCAAAAGGAATGTCACTTTGACCAGTAGCTTCCTTAAGCTTTTGATGAATTCTTTCACCGTAAAGTTTAGGAAGTCCAGCTATGAATCTTTCTTTCCAAAATGAAACATTGCAATCATTTCTTTTTAAAATATGAGTGAGGAAAACATCTTTGTACCATCTATAATCAGATAATGTAGGACATCTGATATTAGATAATACAACTTGTGTTGAATCAAGTTCTTCTTTAGGATTACCAATGAAATACATGCCAATAGTGAGTATCAACATGTCACAAGCATCATTCTTTGAAATAATAGTACCATCAGGTTCTTCAACCTCAATGGTATGTTGAAGAATATTTTGAATACTTCTCAGATTCAACTCTATGAGACAGAATGATGTTGTTCCCAACATCAGGATTCAAGAAATCAATTCCAGAGCCTCTTTTTCTGATAACTCTGGTTATCAAAACTACAAAGTCAATTTCAAAACTCCAATTCCTTCTTATCAAGAATCTGTTAACCCAGGTTCCCCTACTGCAAGTTCTCCTACTGATTTTCAAATGGAAAATTGTATTTCAATGATTTTCTCTGAAAACTTTACTCCAAATTTCAAATATCTTTATAAGAGTTTCAGTGATGAAACAATTAGAAAAGATTGGTTTTTAAAATTTGACAAAGAATTTCGAATAAAATTAAATGATATTTGGAAAGAAGAACTTCAAAACAAATACAGGTCAAACATTTCTCTTTTAAATTGGTTTGACACTTATTGCAAAATAAACAATATTTGTAACATTTCTGATGATGTTTATTCTTTAAATCAGATTAATGTTCAAAAAAGTATTTACAAAAAATGGGAACTTGACAATGGTGTTATTGTTTCCTCTGTTCATCCTCCTTTACAAAATATAAAGATTTCTTTAGAAAAAGGTAAAATCCCAGCTACCCCTTTTCGAACAGGAGAGTGAGATGTTGCTAAGGATGTCAAAAAGGTTATTGAACAAAATAATTTTTCAAATCAAATTCTTCATACTATTGCAGAACAGGTGGATAGCCTATCGGTGAAATTAGATTCAAAACCCTTTGATTCCAAATTTCCAAACAGCACTTCTACTCCTCATTTTATTCCGAGGAGCCTTCCTACTAATATTGAAAAGAATTTGCAACTCCCTGCAAGTTCTAGCCTTATTGAAAGAATTTCAAAAAAGCTCGTTTAAACTTCATCCTCCCAAAACAATGAAGCTTCAACCTCTTATACTTCAAAAGCCACTACTCCTCATGTTTCAAACATTAATTGTTTGGACAAAGACAAAAAGATTTCATCAAAAATCTCTTATGAATCAGAACCTGATAATAATGAGATTAATAAAATCCGCTTTCAATCTGGAACAAAAGCCTTTTATAATAATAGATATTCCCCTCCGGATATTCTATTCGAAGAAAGAGCTCATTTCAAAAGCAATGCCAAATACGATGGCCAATCTATCCATGAATGGAACATAGATGGCAAATCAGAATATGAAATCCTTAATACTCTTCAAGAAATGGGTATGGCTAGAGTTGCTTATAAAGCCCAGAATCAAAGAGAAGAGAGCGCCGCCGCTCTTATTATTACTGGCTTCACTGGTCAGTTAAAAAACTGGTGGGATAACTCCCTTACTCTCACCGACAAACAAAATATTCTTCAACATACCATTGAGGTTGAAGAACCTGATGGTACTATTATTTCGAAGAATGATGCTTGTGACATGTTGATACTCACTATTGGCATGTATTTCATTGGTAATCCTAAAGAAGAACTTGATTCAACACAAGTTGTATTATCTAATATCAGATGTCCTACATTATCTGATTATAGATGGTACAAAGATGTTTTTCTCACTCATATTTTAAAAAGAAATGATTGCAATGCTTCATTTTGGAAAGAAAGATTCATAGCTGGACTTCCTAAACTTTTCGGTGAAAGAATTCATCAAAAGCTTAAGGAAGCTACTGGTCAAAGTGACATTCCTTTCGAAACAATTACATATGGTCAATTATTTGCTTTCGTCAAAAAAGAAGGACTAGCTTTGTGTTCAGAATTAAAAATACAATCTAAGTACGGATCTGAAAAGAATAGATACCGTAAGGAGATTGGTTCATTCTGCGAAGCTTTTGGATTACAAAAGATTCAAGCTCCTTCTTCAAGATTAAAAACAAAGCATTTTCCTAAAAAACGTTATAAAAATGATTTCAAAGAAAAATTTTACAAAAGGCCTAAATTTTCAAAAAGAAAAACTTTTAAAAAGAATTTTGATAATTTTCAATTTACTTGTTTCAAATGTCACAAAAAAGGTCATAAAGCTAATGAATGCTCTTTACAAAAGAAGATTAATGAAATATTTCATGATGATGAAATCCTGAGAGACAAGATTTCTTCATTATTAATTTCTGATGGTAATTCTCAAAATGAATATTCAAATGATTCTAATTCAAGTTCTGATTTAGAAGAAGTTTTCACAAGCTCAGAATCTGAAATAGACAAGTCCTCTTGTCAAGGATTCTGTCCATTAAACATTAATGTCATTTCAAAAGACAATACTGAACAAGAACTCTTGTTCGATCTTATTGATAAAGTTCCTGATCTAGAAGAAAAACAGAAATATCTTCTTAGATTAAGGAATATTGTTCTTAACAATCATCCTCCTAAAAAAGAAAAACCTCCTGTTATCATTGAACCATTCAGTATTTCAAAGCTCTTCAACAAAGCTCCTACCTCTTCTTTAATCACAACAGATATTACTATTAATGATCTTCAGCGAGAGATTAATACTCTGAAAGCTGAAATTCAAAACCTCTATTCTGAGATTAATAATCTTCATTCCAAAGATTATGAATATGGACATGGTATGAATTATCAGAGTATGAATGTAAATAACAAATTGAAAACAATAAGGCTTGAATAAAACTTACTTTGAATTAATGGAGATATGAATTACAAGGATTGAATACAAAGATTTGAAAGGGATATGAAAGGTTTATGAGAATATTGGAATACAAGGATTGGAATTTATGTTTAGGATTTTTCAGATGAAATTCTCCTCTAATTTTTCGATGATGTACAATGAAATAAACTGACTTATTTATAGTCAGAGTCTTCTCTTGAATCTGCATTTGAATTTGAATTTGATCTGCATTTGATCACAGGCTGAGTGCGGTTGTTGAAATGTCATCATTAGTTGTTGGAATAGTGACTGCTACAGTGATGTGTCGGCTGCTACAGTGATGTGTACAGTGACCTCGACTGCTACAGTGATATGAATAGTGACCTTTGCTACAGTGCTTGGCTGCTTGCTTTTTTGAATAGTGAATGGCTGCTTTTGATTGATTCGTCCATCTTTTGACAAAGTGGAAGACAGCTTTTGAATTTGGTACCTGCTTTTGAATAAAATGACCAGAGTGGTTGGTCTGTTTTATCAAAATTAATGAGTACTCGTTTCACCGAGAAACTTCTGACTCAAAATTTTAATAAATCTATCGGATGAGAGGAATTTTGAATTTTTCTTCTTTTCTTTTTGTTTTTCTCTTTTTTCTTTTTCTTTTTCTCTCTTTTTCTTTTCTTTTGAATTTTTCTTTTCTTTCTTTTTCTTTTCTTTTGAATTTTTCTTTTTCATTTCTTTCTTTTTCTTTTCTTTTGAATTTTCAGAAGATAGTCACAAATCAGGATCACCATATTCTGATTCCTCTGATGAACTTGCTTCTGAATTGTTGTTGCTTGGAGACCACCACCATGTAAAATAGTAGGGTTTGCAAATCTCTTTTGGACTTTGATTAGATCTTCTTTTCCATTGAAGATGTCCAGGAATTCTTCCCTGGATTTCTGTAAAACTTTGAATTTCTGCTATATTCCTTGAAACATCTTTTGAGCATAAAATTGTCTCTTGGCGTAAATCTTCTAGATATTCTTCATGAGAATATTTGCTTCTGGCTAATGTTCTTTCCCATGATCTTTGATAACTATTTTGAAATCTTTCATTTGCTACATGTTCCTTTTCGGCCATTTGTCTATACAAAATATTGTAATATTGTTGTATAGAACTATTCTTTCCATCATAGTATTTTGGCCAAAAAGTGCTATTACTCCAATTTTGAATATGGTAAGAAGTACCATCATCATCTTGAATAAGAGTTCTATTTTGATGGTTGGGTTTGGAATATATACTAGAATCAAATTCTAGTATTGCAGGTGATTTGGAAATAGTTTTATCAAAAGGTTTGGTATAACAAGGGTTTGAATGTAAACACTTAGGAGATTCCTTCGTTTTGATGCATATTTACTTCATTTTAATGCATATTTACCTTATTACGATCAACATTTCTTTCGTTTCGATTCATATTTCTTTCTTTTCGATGCATATATACGAAATTTTGATGCATATTTACTTCGTTACGATCAGTATTTCCTTCGTTTCGATGCATATTTACTTCATTTAATGCATAATTACCTCATTATGATCATTATTTCTTTCGCTTCGATTCATATTTCTTTCATTTTGATGCATATTTACTTCATTTTGATGCATATTTACTTTATTACGATAAATATTTCCTTCGTTTCGATGCATATTTACTTCATTTTGCTGCATAATTACTTCATTAAGATCAACATTTCCATCATTTCGATGCATATTTATTTCATTTTGATGCATATTTACTTCACTACGATCAATATTTCCTTCGTTTAGATGCATATTTCCTTTATTTTGATGCATATTTACTTCATTACGATCAACATTTCCTTCGATTCTATGCATATTTCTTTCATTTCGATGCATATTTCCTTCGTTTCGATGTATATTTACTTCATTTTGATGCATATTTACATCATTTCGATGCATATTTCCTTCATTTTGATACATAATTACTTCATTACGATCAACATCTCCATCGTTTTGATGCATATTTTCTTAATTTTTATGCATATTTACTAAATTGTGATCAATATTTCCTTCATTTTGATGCATATTTACTTCGTTTTGATGGATATTTATTTCATTACGATCAATATTTTCTTCGTTTTGATGCATATTTCCATCATTTTGATGCATATTTACTTCATTTTGATGCATATTTCCTTCGTTTTGATGCATATTTCTTTCATTTTGATGCCTATTTACTTAATTTCAATCAACATTTTCTTCGTTTCGATGCATATTTCCTTCATTTCGATGCATATTTCCTTCGTTTCGATGTATATTTACTTCATTTTGATGTATATTTACTTCGTTTCGATGCATATTTCCCTCATTTTGATGCATATCTACATCATTACGATCAATATTTCCTTCGTTTCGATGCATATTTACTTCATTTTGATGCATATTTACTTCGTTACGATCAATATTTCCTTCGTTTTGATGCATATTTACTTCATTTTGATGCATAATTACTTCATTAAGATCAACATTTTCATCATTTCAATGCATATTTTTTTCATTTTGATTCATTTTTACTTCATTACGATCAACATTTCCTTCGATTCGATGCATATTTCCTTCATTTTGATGCTTATTTCCTTCGTTTTTATGTATATTTACTTTATTTTAATGCATATTTACTTCATTTCGAATCATATTTCCTTCATTTTAATGCATATTTACTTCATTACGATCAACATTTCCTTCGTTTTGATGCATATTTCCTTCATTTTGATGCATATTTACTTCATTTTGATGCATATTTCCTTCGTTTTAATGCATATTTCCTTTATTTTGATGTCTATTACTTCATTTCGATCAACATTTCTTTCGTTTCGATGCATATTTCCTTCATTTCGATGCATATTTCTTTCGTTTCGATGTATATTTACTTCATTTTGATGCATATTTACTTTGTTTCGATGCATATTCCTTCATTTTGATGCATATTTACTTCATTACGATCAACATTTCCTTCATTTCGATGCATATTTACTTCATTTTAATGCATATTTACCTTATTACGATCAATATTTCTTTCGTTTTGATTCATATTTATTTCTTTTCGATGCATATTTACTTAATTTTGATGCATATTTACTTCGTTACAATCAGTATTTCCTTCGTTTCGATGCATATTTACTTCATTTTAATGCATAATTACTTCATTAAGATCAACATTTCCATCATTTCGATGCATGTTTATTTCATTTTGATGCATATTTACTTCACTACGATCAACGTTTCCTTCGTTTTGATGCATGTTTCCTTTATTTTTATGCATATTTACTTCATTATGATCAATATTTCCTTCAATTCGATGCATATTTCCTTCATTTCGATGCATATTTCCTTCATTTCGATGTACATTTACTTTATTTTGATGCATATTTGCTTCATTTCGATGTATATTTCCTTCATTTTGATGCATAATTACTTCATTACGATCAACATTTCCTTCGTTTTGATGCATATTTCCTTAATTTTGATGCATATTTACTAAATTGGGATCAATATTTCCTTCATTTCGATGCATATTTACTTCATTTTGATGCATATTTACTTCATTGCGATCAACATTTCCTTCGTTTTGAAGCATATTTACTTTATTTTGATGCATATTTACGTCATTACGATCAACATTTCCTTCGTTTCGATGAATATTTCTTTCGTTTCAATGCATATTTACTTCATTTTGATGCTCATTTTCTCGTTTCGATGCATATTTACTTCATTTTTATTCAAATTTTTATGCATATTTACTTTGTTTTGATGAATATTTCTTTCGTTTCGATTGATATTTACTTCATTTTGATGCATATTTACTAAATTACGATCCACATTTCCTTTGTTTCGATGCATATTTACTTCATTTTGATGGATATTTACTTCATTACGATCAACATTTCCTTCGTTTCTATGCAAATTTACTTCATTTTGATGCATATTTACTTCATTAAGAATAGCATTTCCTTCATTTTTATGCATATTTACTTCATTAAGATTAGCTTTTCCTTCGATTCGATGCATATTTCCTTAATTTTGATGCATATTTTCTTCATTTTGATGTATATTTACTTCATTTTGATGTATATTTACTTAATTTCGATGCATATTTCTTTCATTTCGATGCATATTTACTTCATTACGATCAACATTTCCTTCGTTTTGATTCATATTTCCTTTATTTTGATGCATATTTACTATAATTTGATGCATATTTCCATCATTTTGATGCATATTTTCTTCATTTTGATGCATATTTACTTCATTAAGATTAGCATTTCCTTCGATTCGATGAATATTTCCTTCATTTTGATGCATATTTCCCTTGTTTTGATGTATATTTACTTAATTTTGATGCATATTTACTTCATTTCGATGCGTATTTCCTTCATTTTGATGCCTATTTACTTCATTACGATCAACATGTCCTTCGTTTTGATGCATATTTCCTTCATTTTAATGAATATTTACTTCATTTTGATGTATATTTCCTTCGTTTTGATGCATATTTCCTTCATTTTGATGCATATTTACTTCATTACTATCAACATTTTTTACTTCATTACGATCAACATTTCCTTCGATACGATGTATATTTTCTTCATTTTGATGCATATTTCCTTCATTTTGATGTATATTTACTTCATTTTTATGCATATTTACTTCATTATGATCAACATTTCCTTCATTTTTATGCATATTTACTTCATTTTGATGCATATTTCCTTCGTTTTGATGCATATTTCTTTCATTTTGATGCCTATTTACTTCATTTCGATCAACATTTTCTTCGTTTCGATGCATATTTCCTTCATTTTGATGCATATTTCTTTAGTTTCGATGTATATTTACTTCATTTGGATGTATATTTACATCATTTCGATGCATATTTCCTTCATTTTGATGCATATTTACTTCATTACGATCAATATTTCCTTCGTTTTGATGCATATTTACTTCATTTTGATGCATATTTACTTCGTTACGATCAATATTTCCTTCGTTTCGATGCATATTTACTTCATTTTGATGCATAATTACTTCATTAAGATCAACATTTCCATCATTTCGATGCATATTTTTTTTATTTTGATGCATTTTTACTTCTTTACGATCAACATTTCCTTCGACTCGATGCATATTTCCTTCATTTTGATGCATATTTTCTTCATTTTGATGTATATTTACTTCATTTTGATGCATATTTACTTCATTTCGAATCATATTTCCTTCATTTTGATGCATATTTACTTCATTACGATCAACATTTACTTCATTTTGATGCATATTTACTTCATTTTGATTCATATTTCCTTCGTTTTGATAAATATTTCCTTCATTTTGATGCCTATTACTTCATTTTGATCAACATTTCCTTCGTTTTGATTCATATTTCCTTCATTTCGATGCATATTTCTTTCGTTTCGATGTATATTTACTTCATTTTGATACAAATTTTTATGCATATTTACTTCGTTTTGATGCATATTTCTTTCGTTTCGATTGATATTTACTTCATTTTGATGTATATTTACTAAATTACGATCCACATTTCCTTCGTTTCGATGCATATTTACTTCATTTTGATGGTTATTTACTTCATTACGATCAATATTTTCTTCGTTTCTATGCAAATTTACTTCATTTTGATGCATATTTACTTCACTACGATCAACATGTCCTTCATTTCGATGCATATTTCCTTCATTTTGGTGCATATTTACTTCATTAAGAATAGCATTTCCTTCGTTTTTATGCATGTTTACTTCATTTTGATGCATATTTCCTTCGTTTTGATGCATGTTTCCTTCATTTTGATGCATATTTACTTCATTACTATCAACATTTTTTACTTCATTACGATCAACATTTCCTTCGATACGATGTATATTTCCTTCATTTTGATGCATATTTCCTTCATTTTGATGTATATTTACTTCATTTTTATGCATATTTACTTCATTATGATCAACATTTCCTTCATTTTTATGCATATTTACTTCATTTTTATGCATATTTCCTTCGTTTTGATGCATATTTCTTTCATTTTGATGTATATTTACTTCATTTCGATCAACATTTTCTTCGTTTCGATGCATATTTCCTTCATTTTGATGCATATTTCCTTAGTTTCGATGTATATTTACTTCATTTTGATGTATATTTACATCATTTCGATGCATATTTCCTTCATTTTGATGCATATTTACATCATTACGATCAATATTTCCTTCGTTTTGATGCATATTTACTTCATTTTGATACATATTTACTTCATTACGATCAATATTTCCTTCGTTTTGATGCATATTTACTTCATTTTGATGCATATTTACTTCGTTACGATCAATATTTCCTTCGTTTCGATGCATATTTACTTCATTTTGATGCATAATTACTTCATTAAGATCAACATTTCCATCATTTCGATGCATATTTTTTTCATTTTGATGCATTTTTACTTCATTACGATCAACATTTCCTTCGATTCGATACATATTTCCTTCATTTTGATGCATATTTTCTTCATTTTGTTGTATATTTACTTCATTTTGATGCATATTTACTTCATTTCGAATCATATTTCCTTCATTTTGATGCATATTTACTTCATTACGATCAACATTTACTTCATTATCACGATCAACATTTCCTTCGACACGATGCATATTTCCTTCATTTTGATGCATATTTTCTTTATTTTGATGTATATTTACTTCATTTTTATGCATATTTACTTCATTACGATCAACATTTCCTTCATTTTTATGCATATTTACTTCATTTTGATGCATATTTCCTTCGTTTTGATGCATATTTCTTTCATTTTGATGCCTATTTACTTCATTTCGATAAACATTTTCTTCGTTTCGATGCATATTTCCTTCATTTTGATACATATTTCCTTAGTTTCGATGTATATTTACTTCATTTTGATGTATATTTACATCATTTCGATGCATATTTCCTTCATTTTGATGCATATTTACTTCATTACGATCAATATTTCCTTCGTTTTGATGCATATTTACTTCATTTTGATGCATATTTGCTTCGTTACGATCAATATTTCCTTCGTTTCGATGCATATTTACTTCATTTTGATGCATAATTACTTCATTAAGATCAACATTTCCATCATTTCGATGTATATTTTTTTCATTTTGATGCATTTTTACTTCATTACGATCATCATTTTCTTCGATTCGATGCGTATTTCCTTCATTTTGATGCATATTTCCTTCGTTTTGATGTATATTTACTTCAATTTGATGCATATTTACTTCATCTCGAATCATATTTTCTACATTTTGATGCATATTTACTTCATTACGATCAACATTTACTTCATTTTGATGCATATTTACTTCATTTTGATGCATATTTCCTTTGTTTTGATGAATATTTCCTTCATTTTGATGCCTATTACTTCATTTCGATGCATATTTCCTTCGTTTTGATGCATATTTCCATCAATTTGATGCATATTTACTTCATTTTGATGCATATTTCCTTCATTTTGATGCATATTTCCTTCATTTCGATGCATATTTCTTTCGTTTCGATGTATATTTACTTCATTTTGATGCATATTTACTTCATTACGATCAATATTTCCTTCGATTTGATGCATATTTCCTTCATTTCGATGCATATTTCCTTCATTTCGATGTATATTTACGTTATTTTGATGCATATTTACTTCATTTCGATGCATATTTTCTTCATTTTGATGCATAATTACTTCATTATGATAAGCATCTCCTTCGTTTTGATGCATATTTACTTAATTTTGATGAATATTTACTAAATTGCGATCAATATTTCCTTCATTTCGATGCATATTTACTTCATTTTGATGCATATTTACTTCATTACGATCAACATTTCCTTCGTTTTGATGCATATTTCCATCAATTTGATGCATATTTACTTCATTTTGATGCATATTTCCTTCATTTTGATGCATATTTCTTTCATTTTGATGCCTATTTACTTCATTTCGACCAATATTTTCTTCATTTCGATGCATATTTCCTTCATTTCGATTCATATTTCCTCCGTTTCGATGTATATTTACTTTATTTTGATGCATATTTACTTCGTTTCGATGCATATTTCCTTCATTTTGATGCATTTTTATTTCATTACGATCAATATTTCCTTCGTTTCGATGCATATTTACTTCATTTTGATGTATATTTACTTCGTTACGATCAATATTTCTTTCGTTTTGATGCATATTTACTTTATTTTGATGCATAATTACTTCATTAAGATCAACATTTCCATCATTTCGATGCATATTTCCTTCATTTTGATGCATATTTACTTTATTACGATCAACATTTCCTTCATTTTGATGCATATTTCCTTCATTTTGATGCATATTTACTTCACTTTGATGCATATTTCCTTCGTTTTGATGCATATTTCCTTCATTTTGATGCATATTACTTCATTTCGATCAACATTTCCTTCGATTCGATGCATATTTCCTTCATTTTGATGCTATTTCATTCGTTTTGATGTATATTTACTTCATTTTGATGCATATTTACTTCATCTCGAATCATATTTCCTTCCTTTTGGTGCATATTTACTTCATTACGATCAACATTTCCTTCATTTTGATGCATATTTCCTTCATTTTGATGCATATTTACTTCACTTTGATGCATATTTACTTCGTTTCAATGCATATTTCCTTCATTTTGATGCATTTTTACTTCATTACGATCAACATTTCCTTCGTTTCGATGCATATTTACTTCATTTTAATGCATATTTACCTTATTACGATCAACATTTCTTTCTTTTCGATTCATATTTTTTTCTTTTCGATGCATATATACTAAATTTTGATGCATATTTACTTCGTTACGATCAGTATTTCCTTCGTTTCGATACATATTTACTTCATTTAATGCATAATTACCTCATTACAATCAATATTTCTTTCGCTTCGATTCATATTTCTTTCATTTCGATGCATATTTACTTCATTTTGATGCATATTTACTTTATTACGATAAATATTTTCTTCGTTTCGATGCATATTTACTTCATTTTGCTGCATAATTACTTCATTAAGATCAACATTTCCATCATTTCGATGCATATTTATTTCATTTTGATGCATATTTACTTCACTACGATCAATATTTCCTTCGTTTAGATGCATATTTCCTTTATTTTGATGCATATTTACTTCATTACGATCAACATTTCCTTCGATTCTATTCATATTTCTTTCATTTCGATGCATATTTCCTTCGTTTCGATGTATATTTACTTCATTTTTATGCATATTTACATCATTTTGATGCATATTTCCTTCATTTTGATACATAATTACTTCATTACGATCAACATCTCCATCGTTTTGATGCATATTTCCTTAATTTTGATGCATATTTACTAAATTGCGATCAATATTTCCTTCATTTCGATGCATATTTACTTCGTTTTGATGGATATTTATTTCATTACGATCAACATTTTCTTCGTTTTGATGCATATTTCCATCATTTTGATGCATATTTATTTCATTTTGATGCATATTTCCTTCGTTTTGATGCATATTTCTTTTATTTTGATGCCTATTTACTTAATTTCAATCAATATTTTCTTCGTTTCGATGCATATTTCCTTCATTTCGATGCATATTTCCTTCATTTCGATTTATATTTACTTCATTTTGTTGCATATTTACTTCGTTTCGATGCATATTTCCCTCATTTTGATGCATATTTACATTATTACGATCAATATTTCCTTCGTTTCGATGCATATTTACTTCATTTTGATGCATATTTACTTCGTTATGATCAATATTTCCTTCGTTTTGATGCATATTTACTTCATTTTGATGCATAATTACTTCATTAAGATCAACATTTCCATCATTTCGATGCATATTTTTTTCATTTTGATTCATTTTTACTTCATTACGATCAACATTTCCTTCGATTCGATGCATATTTCCTTAATTTTGATGCATATTTTCTTCATTTTGATGTATATTTACTTCATTTTGATGTATATTTACTTAATTTCGATGCATATTTCCTTCATTTTGATGCATATTTACTTCATTACGATCAACATTTCCTTCGTTTTGATGCATATTTACTTCATTTTGATGCATATTTACTTCATTTTGATGTATATTTCCTTCGTTTTGATGCATATTTTCTTCATTTTGATGCCTATTACTTCATTTCGATCAACATTTCCTTCTTTTCGATGCATATTTCCTTCATTTCGATGTATATTTACTTTATTTCGATGCATATTCCTTCGTTTTGATGCATATTTACTTCATTTTGATGCATAATTACTTCATTAAGATCAACATTTCCATCATTTCGATGCATATTTTTTTCATTTTGATTCATTTTTACTTCATTACGATCAACATTTCCTTCGATTCGATGCATATTTCCTTCATTTTTTGGCATATTTTCTTCGTTTTGATGCATATTTCCTTCATTTTGATGCATATTTACTTCATTACGATGTATATTTTCTTCGTTTTGATGCATATTTACTTCATTACGATCAATATTTCCTTCGTTTTGATGCATATTTCCTTCGTTTTGATGCATATTTCCTTCATTTTGATGCCTATTACTTCATTTCGATCAATATTTCCTTCGTTTCGATGCATATTTCTTTCATTTCGATGCATATTTCTTTCGTTTCGATGTATATTTACTTCATTTTGATGCATATTTACTTCATTACGATCAATATTTCCTTCGATTTGATGCATATTTCCTTAATTTCGATGCATATTTCCTTCATTTCGATGTATATTTACTTTATTTTGATGCATATTTACTTCATTTCGATGCATATTTTCTTCATTTTGATGCATAATTACTTCATTATGATAAGCATCTCCTTCCAATCCTTTCAGAATTCCCTAGTGCTTCTAACCCTTCATTTTCTCAGCTTGATAGCCAAAAGACTCCTAAGTGTTTACATTCAAACCCTTGTTATACCAAACCTTTTTCTAAAGAAATCTTTATATTTTGTAAAGGAGGATGAACAGAGGAAACAATAACACCATTGTCAAGTTCCCATTTTTTGTAAATACTTTTTTGAACATTAATCTGATTTAAAGAATAAACATAATCAGAAATGTTACAAATATTGTTTATTTTGCAATAAGTGTCAAACCAATTTAAAAGAGAAATGTTTGACCTGTATTTGTTTTGAAGTTCTTCTTTCCAAATATCATTTAATTTTATTCGAAATTCTTTGTCAAATTTTAAAAACCAATCTTTTCTAATTGTTTCATCACTGAAACTCTTATAAAGATATTTGAAATTTGGAGTAAAGTTTTCAGAGAAAATCATTGAAATACAATTTTCCATTTGAAAATCAGTAGGAGAACTTGCAGTAGGGGAACCTGGGTTAACAGATTCTTGATAAGAAGGAATTGGAGTTTTGAAATTGACTTTGTAGTTTTGATAACCAGAGTTATCAGAAAAAGAGGCTCTGGAATTGATTTCTTGAATCCTGATGTTGGGAACAACATCATTCTGTCTCATAGAGTTGAATCTGAGAAGTATTCTTCCTTCAGAGTCTTCTTCTATTTCGGAGACTTCGTGTCTTTCAATTCCTCTTGGTATTTGAGGATTATTGATTATGAATTCATTGGGAATGGTTATTTCATTCCACTTGAGTCTTTTGGGGACAAAGTAATTGGATCTGTTTGCTTCTATTTGAAGCATAACAGTTTCTTCTTTGGATGTAGGATGCATAATGAATTTTGGATTGAGCTGTGAAGACATAACGCGAAAATAAACACGATATATAACAGCAAAATTTTTGCAAAGATTTTTGAATTCATTGCTCTGTAAATGAATATCAAGAATTAATGAATCAATTAATAAAGGATCAGTAATATCGACTGAAAAATCAGGAGCACAATTGAAATAAATCGGGCCATTGCAAATATTTGTTTGAATCATAGCTAGTAAAGAAGATTTGTATCTTTTTAATCTGTTATCCCTTAAAGCGAGATAAACAGGAGCATCAACACCAATATGAACAAGAGGTTTAATAGCAACTTGAATTAAACCAAAATGAATATATCTGTAACCTTTTTCCAAATATTTTTTGATAGAAATATTTGACAGAAGATTTAAACTTTGAAATTCTTTTTGAATTGAAATAGTCTCTTCATGAGTTTTGACTGAAAAAGCAGTTTTGAAATCAAGAGTACCAATATGATACATAGTCTCAATTTGTTGTTCAGGTATAGTCCAATTTGAGTAATTATTATCCTGTATATGCAATTCATGCGATTGAACAATATTAGAGCTACTTGAACTGTGTTTCGAAAATAAATTTCTAAATCTTGATGCCATGAATAACTTGTTGTAACAACAATAAGTTCTAATTGTTTTGCTAAAAGTATATGAATATTACTTGTCAACAATAAGTAAGTATTTGCTTTGCTATAAATGCGGGAACACTACCGGGACCACCAATTCACCAGGCTGACCAACGGATTCACGCTTACCAACACACCTTCTAGTGCAGCAAATAATACTTATGAATCCAGTAAATATTCAGAACCTTAGTTCAACAATTAATACTTATGAAATTATCACAAGTATTCAGTAATCAAAATTTTTGAAATTGTCTTTTCGTATCACAGCCAAACAGGCTCTGATACCATCTGGGACAGGATCGGCACGAACAGGATAATTGTATGCATGAATATGGACATGGTATGAATTATCAGAGTATGAATGTAAATAACAAATTGAAAACAATAAGACTTGAATAAAACTTACTTTGAATTAATGGAGATATGAATTACAAGGATTGAATACAAAGATTTGAAAGGGATATGAAAGGTTTATGAGAATATTGGAATACAAGGATTGGAATTTAAGCTTAGGATTTTTCAGATGAAATTCTCCTCTAATTTTTCGATGATGTACAATGAAATAAACTGACTTATTTATAGTCAGAGTCTTCTCTTGAATCTGCATTTGAATTTGAATTTGATCTGCATTTGATCACAGGCTGAGTGCGGTTGTTGAAATGTCATCATTAGTTGTTGGAATAGTGACTGCTACAGTGATGTGTCGGCTGCTACAGTGATGTGTACAGTGACCTCGACTGCTACAGTGATATGAATAGTGACCTTTGCTACAGTGCTTGGCTGCTTGCTTTTTTGAATAGTGAATGGCTGCTTTTGATTGATTCGTCCATCTTTTGACAAAGTGGAAGACAGCTTTTGAATTTGGTACCTGCTTTTGAATAAAATGACCAGAGTGGTTGGTCTGTTTTATCAAAATTAATGAGTACTCGTTTCACCGAGAAACTTCTGACTCAAAATTTTAATAAATCTATCGGATGAGAGGAATTTTGAATTTTTCTTCTTTTCTTTTTGTTTTTCTCTTTTTTCTTTTTCTTTTTCTCTCTTTTTCTTTTCTTTTGAATTTTTCTTTTCTTTCTTTTTCTTTTCTTTTGAATTTTTCTTTTTCATTTCTTTCTTTTTCTTTTCTTTTGAATTTTCAGAAGATAGTCACAAATCAGGATCACCATATTCTGATTCCTCTGATGAACTTGCTTCTGAATTGTTGTTGCTTGGAGACCACCACCATGTAAAATAGTAGGGTTTGCAAATCTCTTTTGGACTTTGATTAGATCTTCTTTTCCATTGAAGATGTCCAGGAATTCTTCCCTGGATTTCTGTAAAACTTTGAATTTCTGCTATATTCCTTGAAACATCTTTTGAGCATAAAATTGTCTCTTGGCGTAAATCTTCTAGATATTCTTCATGAGAATATTTGCTTCTGGCTAATGTTCTTTCCCATGATCTTTGATAACTATTTTGAAATCTTTCATTTGCTACATGTTCCTTTTCGGCCATTTGTCTATACAAAATATTGTAATATTGTTGTATAGAACTATTCTTTCCATCATAGTATTTTGGCCAAAAAGTGCTATTACTCCAATTTTGAATATGGTAAGAAGTACCATCATCATCTTGAATAAGAGTTCTATTTTGATGGTTGGGTTTGGAATATATACTAGAATCAAATTCTAGTATTGCAGGTGATATGGAAATAGTTTTATCAAAAGTTTTGGTATAACAAGGGTTTGAATGTAAACACTTAGGAGTCTTTTGGCTATCAAGCTGAGAAAATGAAGGGTTAGAAGCACTAGGGAATTCTGAAAGGATTGGAAAATTTCTAGTATTTCCTAAGGGTTTTGAATAAATTTGAGAAGCTTGAAACTTGGATTCACTCATAATTTTCTGCAGGATTTTGAAGAAACTCTCTAGTTAGGAAATCAGGTAATGAATTATTATCTCCTTTGATATATTCAATATCAAAATCAAAACATGAAAGTATAGCTTGCCATCTAGCAAAGATTTGTTTTGAAACAATATTTTTGACATCTTTTTGTAAAACTTCTTTTGCAGATTTGCAATCAATTCTAAGAAGAAATTTTTTATTGAAAATATCATCTTGGAATTTTGTAATGCACAAAACTATTGAAAGTATTTCTTTTTTGATAGTAGAATAATTCTTTTGGGAATCATTCCAAATGCCCGAATGAAAACGAACAAGTTGTTCAATGAATGTATGAGATGCATGATCATTTTGAATTCTTTGTTTAAGGATACCTCCATAACCAATATCAGAGGCGTCAGTCTCAATAATCATGAATGCCTCAGGTTTAGGTATTCCTAAACAAGGAAGTGACTTAACCTGAACTTTAATCTGTTTAACAATATTAGTATGAATATCTGACCAAGAATCAGGATTCTTTTTTAATCTTTGAAAAAGAGGTTTACAAACAATTCTAAGTTTTGGAAAAAATTCAGACACATAATTTAAGCAACCTAAAAATCTTTGTAACTGATTTTTATCCTTAATAATATCAGGAAATTTGTCAGCAAATTCAATTGCTCTAGAAATGGGTTTTATTGTGCCTTTTGAAATATCGTAACCCAAAAATCTAACTTTTGTTTGAAAAAGCTTAATTTTAGGGGCAGAAATGACTAAACCATTCTTTTTGCAAATATAAAGAAAAGTTTTGAGATGTTTGAAATGCTGCTCTATATTTTGAGAAAATATCAAAATATCATCTATATAAACAATAGAGAAATCAGAATAGTTATTGAAAATATCATTCATAATATTTTGAAATTCAGAAGGAGCATTTTTTAGACCAAATGGCATTACATTCCATTCGTAATGACCAAAAGGAACTGTGAAAGCAGTTTTGTATTTGTCTTCTTCTCTGATCTGTATCTGCCAAAAACCAGACTTAAGATCTAATTTTGAAAAAATGCATGCTTTATGCAATCTTTTGATCAGATCTCTTTTATTAGGAATAGGATATCTAATCCATTCCAGAACATCATTGAGTGGTTTGTAATTAATGACGAGTCTGGGGACTCCTCTTTCCTTTTCTGCTTGATTATTAACATAAAAGGCAGGGCAACTCCAAGGTGACTTAGAGGGCCTTATGAGCTTTTTGGAAAGAAGGGATTTGATTTCATCTTTGCAGATGTTGAGAAGATCATGATTCATTTGAATAGGTCTTGCTTTTGTTATTATAGATTTTTCATTGAAACCAGTAATATAAGGTAAAGAAACAATATGCTTCTTTCTTTCCCAGAAAGCATTGGGAAGATCAGAGCATACTTCTTTTTTCAAAACATTTTCGAAATCTAAAATTCTGTTTTGAATATCCTTTTTAAGAAGTTCATTTTCAATACGAAAGTAAGAAACTTCTTCTTTGAGAAAATCTATATGAGATTTTTTAAATTCAATAGCATTAATTTGAGAAATATAGTAATTTTGAAGAAGAGATACTTCTCTTTCCTTAATAGGATTAACAAATTTGAAATGAATATCTTTTCCCATGATATTGGTAGTAATACCAGTACCATCAACTTTGAAAGGATAAATAATAGTCAAGAAGGGGTTACCCAAAATAATATCTTGACTTAGATTTTTTACAAGAATGAAATTGGTTTTGAAACAATAACCATTATTGCAAATGAAAGCTTTTGAAAGTTTGTATTTAATATGAAGAGGAGTAGCATTAGCTGCCACAAGCCTTTCATTAGTTTTTTCATAATAAATTGAAGGAATAAGACCTTCTCTTATGCAATTCTGATCAGCTCCACTATCTATAAGACAGGAAGCACTGATCTGAAAGTCATCAATTATTAAATTTATAATTGAATACCATTTTTGAAAAGCTATGTGTTCGATACTTTGAATAGCTTCATTGTCTGAAGTACCCAATGTAGTATCTATCACTTGGTTTTTTGAAGAGCTTTCAGGAATATCAAAAGTAGAAATATCAAAAGTACTTTTGAAAATAGATAATTTGGTTTCTAAATCCAAATCTTTGGAATGAAGATTATTAATCTCAGAATAGAGGTTTTGAATTTCAGCTTTCAGAGTATTAATCTCTCGCTGAAGATCATTAATAGTAATATCTGTTGTGATTAAAGAAGAGGTAGGAGCTTTGTTGAAGAGCTTTGAAATACTGAATGGTTCAATGATAACAGGAGGTTTTTCTTTTTTAGGAGGATGATTTTTAAGAACAATATTCCTTAATCTAAGAAGATATTTCTGTTTTTCTTCTAGATCAGGAACTTTATCAATAAGATCGAACAAGAGTTCTTGTTCAGTATTGTCTTTTGAAATGACATTAATGTTTAATGGACAGAATCCTTGACAAGAGGACTTGTCTATTTCAGATTCTGAGCTTGTGAAAACTTCTTCTAAATCAGAACTTGAATTAGAATCATTTGAATATTCATTTTGAGAATTACCATCAGAAATTAATAATGAAGAAATCTTGTCTCTCAGGATTTCATCATCATGAAATATTTCATTAATCTTCTTTTGTAAAGAGCATTCATTAGCTTTATGACCTTTTTTGTGACATTTGAAACAAGTAAATTGAAAATTATCAAAATTCTTTTTAAAAGTTTTTCTTTTTGAAAATTTAGGCCTTTTGTAAAATTTTTCTTTGAAATCATTTTTATAACGTTTTTTAGGAAAATGCTTTGTTTTTAATCTTGAAGAAGGAGCTTGAATCTTTTGTAATCCAAAAGCTTCGCAGAATGAACCAATCTCCTTACGGTATCTATTCTTTTCAGATCCGTACTTAGATTGTATTTTTAATTCTGAACACAAAGCTAGTCCTTCTTTTTTTACGAAAGCAAATAATTGACCATATGTAATTGTTTCAAAAGGAATGTCACTTTGACCAGTAGCTTCCTTAAGCTTTTGATGAATTCTTTCACCGAAAAGTTTAGGAAGTCCAGCTATGAATCTTTCTTTCCAAAATGAAGCATTGCAATCATTTCTTTTTAAAATATGAGTGAGGAAAACATCTTTGTACCATCTATAATCAGATAATGTAGGACATCTGATATTAGATAATACAACTTGTGTTGAATCAAGTTCTTCTTTAGGATTACCAATGAAATACATGCCAATAGTGAGTATCAACATGTCACAAGCATCATTCTTTGAAATAATAGTACCATCAGGTTCTTCAACCTCAATGGTATGTTGAAGAATATTTTGTTTGTCGGTGAGAGTAAGGGAGTTATCCCACCAGTTTTTTAACTGACCAGTGAAGCCAGTAATAATAAGAGCGGCGGCGCTCTCTTCTCTTTGATTCTGGGCTTTATAAGCAACTCTAGCCATACCCATTTCTTGAAGAGTATTAAGGATTTCATATTCTAATTTGCCATCTATGTTCCATTCATGGATAGATTGGCCATCGTATTTGGCATTGCTTTTGAAATGAGCTCTTTCTTCGAATAGAATATCCGGAGGGGAATATCTATTATTATAAAAGGCTTTTGTTCCAGATTGAAAGCGGATTTTATTAATCTCATTATTATCATGTTCTGATTCATAAGAGATTTTTGATGAAATCTTTTTGTCTTTGTCCAAACAATTAATGTTTGAAACATGAGGAGTAGTGGCTTTTGAAGTATAAGAGGTTGAAGCTTCATTGTTTTGGGAGGATGAAGTTTCAACGAGCTTTTTTGAAATTCTTTCAATAAGGCTAGAACTTGCAGGGAGTTGCAAATTCTTTTCAATATTAGTAGGAAGGCTCCTCGGAATAAAATGAGGAGTAGAAGTGCTGTTTGGAAATTTGGAATCAAAGGGTTTTGAATCTAATTTCACCGATAGGCTATCCACCTGTTCTGCAATAGTATGAAGAATTTGATTTGAAAAATTATTTTGTTCAATAACCTTTTTGACATCCTTAGCAACATCTCCCTCTCCTGTTCGAAAAGGGGTAGCTGGGATTTTACCTTTTTCTAAAGAAATCTTTATATTTTGTAAATGAGGATGAACAGAGGAAACAATAACACCATTATCAAGTTCCCATTTTTTGTAAATACTTTTTTGAACATTAATCTGATTTAAAGAATAAACATCATCAGAAATGTTACAAATATTGTTTATTTTGCAATAAGTGTCAAACCAATTTAAAAGAGAAATGTTTGACCTGTATTTGTTTTGAAGTTCTTCTTTCCAAATATCATTTAATTTTATTCAAAATTCTTTGTCAAATTTTAAAAACCAATCTTTTCTAATTGTTTCATCACTGAAACTCTTATAAAGATATTTGAAATTTGGAGTAAAGTTTTCAGAGAAAATCATTGAAATACAATTTTCCATTTGAAAATCAGTAGGAGAACTTGCAGTAGGGGAACCTGGGTTAACAGATTCTTGATAAGAAGGAATTGGAGTTTTGAAATTGACTTTGTAGTTTTGATAACCAGATGGTATCAGAGCCTGTTTGGCTGTGATACGAAAAGACAATTTCAAAAATTTTGATTACTGAATACTTGTGATAATTTCATAAGTATTAATTGTTGAACTAAGGTTCTGAATATTTACTGGATTCATAAGTATTATTTGCTGCACTAGAAGGTGTGTTGGTAAGCGTGAATCCGTTGGTCAGCCTGGTGAATTGGTGGTCCCGGTAGTGTTCCCGCATTTATAGCAAAGCAAATACTTACTTATTGTTGACAAGTAATATTCATATACTTTTAGCAAAACAATTAGAACTTATTGTTGTTACAACAAGTTATTCATGGCATCAAGATTTAGAAATTTATTTTCGAAACACAGTTCAAGTAGCTCTAATATTGTTCAATCGCATGAATTGCATATACAGGATAATAATTACTCAAATTGGACTATACCTGAACAACAAATTGAGACTATGTATCATATTGGTACCCTTGATTTCAAAACTGCTTTTTCAGTCAAAACTCATGAAGAGACTATTTCAATTCAAAAAGAATTTCAAAGTTTAAATCTTCTGTCAAATATTTCTATCAAAAAATATTTGGAAAAAGGTTACAGATATATTCATTTTGGTTTAATTCAAGTTGCTATTAAACCTCTTGTTCATATTGGTGTTGATGCTCCTGTTTATCTCGCTTTAAGGGATAACAGATTAAAAAGATACAAATCTTCTTTACTAGCTATGATTCAAACAAATATTTGCAATGGCCCGATTTATTTCAATTGTGCTCCTGATTTTTCAGTCGATATTACTGATCCTTTATTAATTGATTCATTAATTCTTGATATTCATTTACAGAGCAATGAATTCAAAAATCTTTGCAAAAATTTTGCTGTTATATATCGTGTTTATTTTCGCGTTATGTCTTCACAGCTCAATCCAAAATTCATTATGCATCCTACATCCAAAGAAGAAACTGTTATGCTTCAAATAGAAGCAGACAGCTCTAATTACTTTGTCCCCAAAAGACTCAAGTGGAATGAAATAACCATTCCCAATGAATTCATAATCAATAATCCTCAAATACCAAGAGGAATTGAAAGACACGAAGTCTCCGAAATAGAGGAAGACTCTGAAGGAAGAATACTTCTCAGATTCAACTCTATGAGACAGAATGATGTTGTTCCCAACATCAGGATTCAAGAAATCAATTCCAGAGCCTCTTTTTCTGATAACTCTGGTTATCAAAACTACAAAGTCAATTTCAAAACTCCAATTCCTTCTTATCAAGAATCTGTTAACCCAGGTTCCCCTACTGCAAGTTCTCCTACGAAGGAAATATTGATCGTAATGAAGTAAATATGCATCAAAATGAAGTAAATATGCATCAAAACGAAAGAAATATGAATCTAAATGAAAGAAATATTGATCGTAATAAGGTAAATATGCATTAAAATAAAGTCAATATACATCAAAACGAAGGAAATGTTGATCGTATTGAAGTAAATATCCATCCAAACGAAGGAAATATACATAAAAACGAAGGAAATAATGATCGTAATGAAGTAAATATGCATTAAAATGAAGTAAATATACATCAAAACGAAAGAAATATGCATCGAAATGAAGGAAATAAGCATCAAAACGAAGCAAATGTTGATCGAAATGAAGTAATAGGCATCAAAATGAAGGAAATATGCATCAAAACGAAGGAAATATGTATCAAAATGAAGTAAATATGCATCAAAATGAAGGAAATATGCATCAAAACGAAGGAAATGTTGACCGTAATGAAGTAAATATGCATCAAAATGAAGGAAATATGATTCGAGATGAAGTAAATATGCATCAAAATGAAGTAAATATACATCAAAACGAAGGAAATATGCATCAAAATGAAGGAAATATGCATCAAATCGAAGGAAATGTTGATCGTAATGAAGTAAAAATGCATCAAAATGAAAAAAATATGCACCGAAATGATGGAAATGTTGATCGTAATGAAGTAGTTATGCATCAAAATGAAGTAAATATGCATCAAAACAAAGGAAATATTGATCGTAACGAAGTAAATATGCATCAAAATGAAGTAAATATGCATCGAAATGAAGGAAATATTTATCATAATGAAGTAAAAATGCATTAAAATGAAGAAAATATGCATCGAAACGAAGAAAATATGCATCAAAATAAAGTAAATATACATCAAAACGGAGGAAATATGAATCGAAATGAAGGAAATATGCATCGAAACGAAGAAAATGTTGATCGAAATGAAGTAAATAGGCATCAAAATGAAAGAAAAATGCATCAAAACGAAGGAAATATGCATCAAAATGAAGTTAATATTCATCAAATTGATGGAAATATGCATCAAAACAAAGAAAATATTGATCGTAATGAAGTAAATATGCATCAAAACGAAGTAAATATGCATCGAAATGAAGGAAATATTGATCGCAATTTAGTAAATATGCATCAAAATTAAGGAAATATGCATCAAAACGAAGGAGATGCTTATCATAATGAAGTAATTAAGCATCAAAATGAAGGAAATATGCATCGAAATGAAGTAAATATCCATCAAAATGAAGTAAATATACATCGAAACGAAGGAAATATGCATCAAAATGAAGGAAATATGCATTGAATCGAAGGAAATGTTGATCGCAATGAAGAAAAAATGCATCAAAATGAAAAAATATGCACCGAAATGATGGAAATGTTGATCTTAATGAAGTAGTTATGCATCAAAATGAAGTAAATATGCATCAAAACGAAGGAAATATTGATCGTAACGAAGTAAATATGCATCAAAATGAAGTAAATATACATCGAAATGAAGGAAATATTTATCGTAATGAAGTAAAAATGCATCAAAATGAAAGAAATATGCATTGAAACGAAGTAAATATGCATCAAAATAAAGCAAATATACATCAAAATGGAGGAAAATTGAAACGAAATGAAGGAAATATGCATCGAAACGAAGAAAATGTTGATCGAAATGAAGTAAATAGGCATCAAAATGAAAGAAATATGCATCAAAACGAAGGAAATATGCATCAAATTGATGGAAATATGCATCAAAACGAAGGAAATGTTGATCGTAATGAAGTAAATATGCATCAAAACGAAGTAAATATGCATCGAAATGAAGGAAATATTGATCGCAATTTAGTAAATATGCATCAAAATTAAGAAAATATGCATCTAAATGAAGGAAATATTGATCGCAATTTAGTAAATATGCATCAAAATGAAGTAAATATGCATCGAAATGAAGGAAATATTAATCGCAATTTAGTAAATATGCATAAAAATGAAGTAAATATGCATCGAAATGAAGGAAATGTTGATCGGAATGAAGTAATTATACATCAAAATAAAGTAAATATGCATCAAAATGAAGGAAATATGCATCGAAATGAAGTAAATATTCATCAAAATAAGGAAATATGCATCGAAAAGAAGAAAATGTTGATCGAAATTAAGTAAATAGGCATCAAAATGAAAGAAATATGCATCGAAATTAAGTAAATAGGCATCAAAATGAAAGAAATATGCATCGAAATAAAGTAAATATTCATCAAAATAAAGTCAATATACATCGAAACGAAAGAAATATGCATTGAATCGAAGGAAATATTGATCGTAATGAAGTAAATATGCATCAAAATAAAGGGAATATGCATCAAAACGAAGAAAATATTGATCGTAGTGAAGTAAATATGCTTCAAAATGAAATAAATATGCATCAAAATGATGGAAATGTTGATCTTAATGAAGTAATTATGCATCAAAATAAAGTAAATATGCATCGAAACGAAGGAAATATTGATCGTAACGAAGTAAATATGCATCAAAATGAAGTAAATATGCATCAAAACGAAAGAAATATGAATCTAAATGAAAGAAATATTGATCGTAATAAGGTAAATATGCATTAAAATAAAGTCAATATACATCAAAACGAAGGAAATGTTGATCGTATTGAAGTAAATATCCATCCAAACGAAGGAAATATACATAAAAACGAAGGAAATAATGATCGTAATGAAGTAAATATGCATTAAAATGAAGTAAATATACATCAAAACGAAAGAAATATGCATCGAAATGAAGGAAATAAGCATCAAAACGAAGCAAATGTTGATCGAAATGAAGTAATAGGCATCAAAATGAAGGATTACAAAAGGCCTAAATTTTCAAAAAGAAAAAATTTTAAAAAGAATTTTGACAATTTTCAATTTACTTGTTTCAAATGTCACAGAAAAGGTCATAAAGCTAATGAATGTTCTTTACAAAAGAAGATTAATGAAATATTTCATGATGATGAAATCCTGAGAGACAAGATTTCTTCATTATTAATTTCTGATATTTACTTCATTTTGATGCATATTTACTAAATTACGATCCATATTTCCTTTGTTTCGATGCATATTTACTTCATTTTGATGGATATTTACTTCATTACGATCAACATTTCCTTCGTTTCTATGCAAATTTACTTCATTTTGATGCATATTTACTTCATTAAGAATAGCATTTCCTTCATTTTTATGCATATTTACTTCATTAAGATTAGCTTTTCCTTCGATTCGATGCATATTTCCTTAATTTTGATGCATATTTTCTTCATTTTGATGTATATTTACTTCATTTTGATGTATATTTACTTAATTTCGATGCATATTTCTTTCATTTCGATGCATATTTACTTCATTACGATCAACATTTCCTTCGTTTTGATTCATATTTTCTTTATTTTGATGCATATTTACTATAATTTGATGCATATTTCCATCATTTTGATGTAAATATGCATCAAAATGAAGTAAATATGCATCGAAACGAAAGAAATATGAATCGAAATGAAAGAAATGTTGATCGTAATAAGGTAAATATGCATTAAAATAAAGTCAATACACATCAAAATGAAGGAAATATTGATCGTATTGAAGTAAATATCCATCCAAACGAAGGAAATATACATAAAAACGAAGGAAATATTGGTCGTAATAAAGTAAATATGCATCAAAATGAAGTAAATATACATCGAAACGAAAGAAATATGCATCGAAATGAAGGAAATATGCATCAAAACGAAGGAAATGTTGATCGAAATGAAGTAATAGGCATCAAAATGAAGGAAATATGCATCAAAACGAAGGAAATATGCATCTAAATGAAGTAAATATGCATCAAAATGAAGGAAATATGCATCAAAACGAAGGAAATGTTGATCGTAATGAAGTAAATATGCATCAAAATGAAAGAAATATGATTCGAGATGAAGTAAATATGCATCAAAATGAAGTAAATATACATCAAAACGAAGGAAATATGCATCAAAATGAAGGAAATATGCATCGAATCGAAGGAAATGTTGATCGTAATGAAGTAAAATGCATCAAAATGAAAAAAATATGCACCGAAATGATGGAAATATTGATCTTAATGAAGTAGTTATGCATCAAAATGAAGTAAATATGCATCAAAACAATGGAAATATTGATCGTAACGAAGTAAATATGCATCAAAATGAAGTAAATATGCATCGAAACGAAGGAAATATTTATCGTAATGAAGTAAAAATGCATCAAAATGAAGGAAATATGCATTGAAACGAAGTAAATATGCATCAAAATAAAGTAAATATACATCAAAACGGAGGAAATATGAATCGAAATGAAGGAAATATGCATCGAAAAGAAGAAAATGTTGATCGAAATTAAGTAAATAGGCATCAAAATAAAGGAAATATGCATCGAAATGAAGTAAATATTCATCAAAATAAAGTCAATATACATCGAAACAAAGGAAATATACATCGAATCGAAGGAAATATTGATCGTAATGAAGTAAATATGCATCAAAATAAAGGAAATATGCATCAAAACGAAGGAAATATTGATCGTAGTGAAGTAAATATGCATCAAAATGAAATAAATATGCATCAAAATGATGGAAATGTTGATCTTAATGAAGTAATTATGCATCAAAATAAAGTAAATATGCATCGAAACGAAGGAAATATTGATCGTAACGAAGTAAATATGCATCAAAACGAAAGAAATATGAATCTAAATGAAAGAAATATTGATCGTAATAAGGTAAATATGCATTAAAATAAAGTCAATATACATCAAAACGAAGGAAATGTTGATCGTATTGAAGTAAATATCCATCCAAACGAAGGAAATATACATAAAAACGAAGGAAATATTGATCGTAATGAAGTAAATATGCATTAAAATGAAGTAAATATACATCGAAACAAAAGAAATATGCATCGAAATGAAGGAAATAAGCATCAAAACGAAGGAAATATTGATCGAAATGAAGTAATATGCATCAAAATGAAGGAAATATGCATCAAAACGAAGGAAATATGCATCAAAATGAAGTAAATATGCATCAAAATAAAGGATATATGCATCAAAACGAAGGAAATGTTGCATATTTTCTTCATTTTGATGCATATTTACTTCATTACGATCAACATTTCCTTCGTATTGATGCAAATTTTCTTTATTTTGATGCATATTTACTTCACTACGATCCATAATTCTTTCGTTTCGTTGCATATTTCCTTCATTTTGATGCATATTTATTTCATTACGATCAACATTTCCTTCGATTCGATGCATATATCCTTCGTTTCGATGTATATTTACTTCATTTTGATACACATTTCCTTCGTTTTGATTCATATTTCCTTCATTTTGATGCATATTTACTTTATTACGATCAACATTTCATTTGTTTTTATGCATATTTACTTCATTTTGATGCATATTTCTTTCGTTTCGATTGATATTTACTTCATTATGATGCATATTTACTAAATTATGATCAACATTTCCTTCGTTTCGATGTATATTTACTTCAATTTTGATGGATATTTACTTCATTAAGATCAATATTTCCTTCGTTTCGATGCATATTTACTTCATTTTGAGGCATATTTACTTCATTACAATCAATATTTCCATCGATTCGATGCATAATTCCTATATTTCGATGCATGATTTCTTTGTTTTTATGTATATTTACATCATTTTGATGTATATTTACTTCATTTCGTTGCATATTTTCTTCATTTTGATGCATATTTACTTCATTACGATCAACATTTCCTTCGTTTTGATGCACATTTTCTTCATTTTGATGCATATTTACTTCACTACGATCAACAATTCCTTCGTTTTGATGCATATTTTCTTCATTTTGATGCACATTTACTTCATTACGATCAACATTTCCTTCGATTCGATGCATATTTCCTTCGTTTCGATGTATATTTACTTTATTTTGATGCATATTTAATTCATTTCAATTCATATTTTCTTTATTTTGATGCATATTTACTTCTTTTCGATGTATATTTACTTCATTTTGATGCATATTTACTTCATTTCGATGCATATTTCCTTCATTTTGATGCATATTTACTTCATTACTATCAATATTTCCTTCATTTCGATGCATATTTACTGCATTTTTATGTATATTTACCTCATTACGATCAACATTTCCTTCGTTTCAATGCATATTTCTTTCGTTTTGATGCATATTTACTTCATTTTGATGTTCATTTTCTCGTTTCGATGCATATTTTACTTCATTTTGATTCAAATTTTGATGCATATTTATTTTATTTCGATGCATATTTCCTTCGTTTCGATTGATATTTACTTAAATTTGATGCATATTTACTAAATTACGAGCAACATTTCTTTCGTTTCGATGCATATTTACTTCATTTTGATGGATATTTACTTCATTACGATCAATATTTCCTTCGATTAGATGCATATTTCCTTCATTTCGATGCATATTTCCTTCGTTTTGATTGATATTTACTTCATTTTGATTCATATTTACTAAATTACAATAAATATTTCCTTCGTTTCGATGCACATTTACTTTATTTTAATGGATATTTACTTCATTACGATCAACATTTCCTTTGTTTCGATGAATATTTACTTCATTTTGATGCATATTTACTTCATTAAGATCAACATTTCCATCGTTTCGATGCATATTACTTCATTTTGATGCATATTTACTTCACTACGATCAATATTTCCTTCGTTTCGATGTATATTTACTTCATTTTGATACATATTTCCTTCATTTTGATTCATATTTCCTTCATTTTGATGCATATTTACTTCATTACGATCAACATTTTCTTTGTTTTTATGCATATTTTCTTCGTTTTGATGCATATTTCTTACGTTTTGATTGATATTTAATTTATTTTGATGCATATTTACTAAATTACGATCAACATTTCCTTTGTTTCGATGCATATTTACTTCAATTTTGATGGATATTTACTTCATTACGATTAACATTTCCTTCATTTCGATGCATATTTACTTCATTACAATCAACATTTCCTTCGATTCAATGCATAATTCCTACATTTCGATGCATATTTTCTTCGCTTTGATGTATATTTACGTCATTTTGATGTATATTTACTTCATTTTGTTGCATATTTTCTTCATTTTCATGCATATTTACTTCATTACGATCAACATTTCCTTCGTTTTGATGCAAATTTTCTTCATTTTGATGCATATTTACTTCACAACGATCCATAATTCTTTCGTTTCGATGAATATTTCCTTCATTTTGATGCATATTTACTTTATTACGATCAACATTTCATTTGTTTTTATGCATATTTACTTCATTTTGATGCATATTTCTTTCGTTTCGATTGATATTTACTTCATTATGATGCATATTTACTAAATTATGATCAACATTTCCTTCGTTTCGATGTATATTTACTTCAATTTTGATGGATATTTACTTCATTAAGATCAATATTTCCTTCGCTTCGATGCATATTTACTTCATTTTGATGCATATTTACTTCATTACAATCAATATTTCCATCGATTCGATGCATAATTCCTATATTTCGATGCATGATTTCTTTGTTTTTATGTATATTTACATCATTTTGATGTATTTTACTTCATTTCGTTGCATATTTTCTTCATTTTGATGCATATTTACTTCACTACGATCAATATTTCCTTCGTTTTGATGCACATTTTCTTCATTTTGATGCATATTTACTTCACTACGATCAACAATTCCTTCGTTTTGATGCATATTTCCTTCATTTTGATGCATATTTACTTTATTACGATCAACATTTCCTTCGATTCGATGCATATTTCCTTCGTTTCGATGTATATTTACTTTATTTTGATGCATATTTAATTCATTTCAATTCATATTTTCTTTATTTTGATGCATATTTACTTCTTTTCGATGTATATTTACTTCATTTTGATGCATATTTACTTCATTTCGATGCATATTTCCTTCATTTTGATGCATATTTACTCCATTACGATCAATATTTCCTTCATTTCGATGCATATTTACTGCATTTTTATGTATATTTACCTCATTACGATCAACATTTCCTTTGTTTCGATGCATATTTCTTTCGTTTTGATGCATATTTACTTCATTTTGATGCTCATTTTCTCGTTTCGATGCATATTTTTCTTCATTTTGATTCAAATTTTGATGCATATTTATTTTGTTTCGATGCATATTTCCTACGTTTCGATTGATATTTACTTAAATTTGATGCATATTTACTAAATTACGAGCAACATTTCTTTCGTTTAGATGCATATTTACTTCATTTTGATGGATATATACTTCATTACGATCAATATTTCCTTCGATTAGATGCATATTTCCTTCATTTCGATGCATATTTCCTTCGTTTTGATTGATATTTACTTCATTTTGATTCATATTTACTAAATTACAATAAATATTTCCATCGTTTCGATGCATATTTACTTCATTTTATTGGATATTTACTTCATTACGATCAACATTTCCTTTGTTTCGATGAATATTTACTTCATTTTGATGCATATTTACTTCATTAAGATCAACATTTCCATCGTTTCGATGCATATTACTTCATTTTGATGCATATTTACTTCACTACGATCAATATTTCCTTCGTTTCGATGTATATTTACTTCATTTTGATACATATTTCCTTCATTTTGATTCAGATTTCCTTCATTTTGATGCATATTTACTTCATTACGATCAACATTTTCTTTGTTTTTATGCATATTTTCTTCGTTTTGATGCATATTTCTTTCGTTTTGATTGATATTTAATTCATTTTGATGCATATTTACTAAATTACGATCAACATTTCCTTTGTTTCGATGCATATTTACTTCAATTTTGATGGATATTTACTTCATTACGATTAACATTTCCTTCATTTCGATGCATATTTACTTCATTACAATCAACATTTCCTTCGATTCAATGCATAATTCCTACATTTCGATGCATATTTTCTTCGTTTTGATGTATATTTACGTCATTTTGATGTATATTTACTTCATTTTGTTGCATATTTTCTTTATTTTCATGCATATTTACTTCATTACGATCAACATTTCCTTCGTTTTGATGCAAATTTTCTTCATTTTGATGCATATTTACTTCACTACGATCCATAATTCTTTCGTTTCGATGCATATTTCCTTCATTTTGATGCATATTTACTTTATTACGATCAACATTTCATTTGTTTTTATGCATATTTACTTCATTTTGATGCATATTTCTTTCGTTTCGATTGATATTTACTTCATTATGATGCATATTTACTAAATTATGATCAACATTTCCTTCGTTTCGATGTATATTTACTTCAATTTTGATGGATATTTACTTCATTAAGATCAATATTTCCTTCGCTTCGATGCATATTTACTTCATTTTGATGCATATTTACTTCATTACAATCAATATTTCCATCGATTCGATGCATAATTCCTATATTTCGATGCATGATTTCTTTGTTTTTATGTATATTTACATCATTTTGATGTATTTTACTTCATTTCGTTGCATATTTTCTTCATTTTGATGCATATTTACTTCACTACGATCAATATTTCCTTCGTTTTGATGCACATTTTCTTCATTTTGATGCATATTTACTTCACTACGATCAACAATTCCTTCGTTTTGATGCATATTTCCTTCATTTTGATGCATATTTACTTCATTACGATCAACATTTCCTTCGATTCGATGCATATTTCCTTCGTTTCGATGTATATTTACTTTATTTTGATGCATATTTAATTCATTTCAATTCATATTTTCTTTATTTTGATGCATATTTACTTCTTTTCGATGTATATTTACTTCATTTTGATGCATATTTACTTCATTTCGATGCATATTTCCTTCATTTTGATGCATATTTACTCCATTACGATCAATATTTCCTTCATTTCGATGCATATTTACTGCATTTTTATGTATATTTACCTCATTACGATCAACATTTCCTTCGTTTCGATGCATATTTCTTTCGTTTTGATGCATATTTACTTCATTTTGATGCTCATTTTCTCGTTTCGATGCATATTTTGATTCAAATTTTGATGCATATTTATTTTGTTTCGATGCATATTTCCTACGTTTCGATTGATATTTACTTAAATTTGATGCATATTTACTAAATTACGAGCAACATTTCTTTCGTTTCGATGCATATTTACTTCATTTTGATGGATATATACTTCATTACGATCAATATTTCCTTCGATTAGATGCATATTTCCTTCATTTCGATGCATATTTCCTTCGTTTTGATTGATATTTACTTCATTTTGATTCATATTTACTAAATTACAATAAATATTTCCTTCATTTCGATGCACATTTACTTCATTTTATTGGATATTTACTTCATTACGATCAACATTTCCTTTGTTTCGATGAATATTTACTTCATTTTGATGCATATTTACTTCATTAAGATCAACATTTCCATCGTTTCGATGCATATTACTTCATTTTGATGCATATTTACTTCACTACGATCAATATTTCCTTCGTTTCGATGTATATTTACTTCATTTTGATACATATTTCCTTCATTTTGATTCATATTTCCTTCATTTTGATGCATATTTACTTCATTACGATCAACATTTTCTTTGTTTTTATGCATATTTACTTCGTTTTGATGCATATTTCTTTCGTTTTGATTGATATTTAATTCATTTTGATGCATATTTACTAAATTACGATCAACATTTCCTTTGTTTCGATGCATATTTACTTCAATTTTGATGGATATTTACTTCATTACGATTAACATTTCCTTCATTTCGATGCATATTTACTTCATTACAATCAACATTTCCTTCGATTCAATGCATAATTCCTACATTTCGATGCATATTTTCTTCGTTTTGATGTATATTTACTTCATTTTGATGTATATTTACTTCATTTTGTTGCATATTTTCTTCATTTTCATGCATATTTACTTCATTACGATCAACATTTCCTTCATTTTGATGCAAATTTTCTTCATTTTGATGCATATTTACTTCACTACGATCCATAATTCTTTCGTTTCGATGCATATTTCCTTCATTTTGATGCATATTTACTTTATTACGATCAACATTTCATTTGTTTTTATGCATATTTACTTCATTTTGATGCATATTTCTTTCGTTTCGATTGATATTTACTTCATTATGATGCATATTTACTAAATTATGATCAACATTTCCTTCGTTTCGATGTATATTTACATCAATTTTGATGGATATTTACTTCATTAAGATCAATATTTCCTTCGCTTCGATGCATATTTACTTCATTTTGATGCATATTTACTTCATTACAATCTATATTTCCATCGATTCGATGCATAATTCTTATATTTCGATGCATGATTTCTTTTTTTTATGTATATTTACATCATTTTTATGTATTTTACTTCATTTCGTTGCATATTTTCTTCATTTTGATGCATATTTACTTCATTACGATCAATATTTCCTTCGTTTTGATGCACATTTTCTTCATTTTGATGCATATTTACTTCACTACGATCAACAATTCCTTCGTTTTGATGCATATTTCCTTCATTTTGATGCATATTTACTTCATTACGATCAACATTTCCTTCGATTCGATGCATATTTCCTTCGTTTCGATGTATATTTACTTTATTTTGATGCATATTTAATTCATTTCAATGCATATTTTCTTTATTTTGATGCATATTTACTTCTTTTCGATGTATATTTACTTCATTTTGATGCATATTTACTTCATTTCGATGCATATTTCCTTCATTTTGATGCATATTTACTTCATTACGATCAATATTTCCTTCATTTCGATGCATATTTACTGCATTTTTATGTATATTTACCTCATTACGATCAACATTTCCTTCGTTTCGATGCATATTTCTTTCGTTTTGATGCATATTTACTTCATTTTGATGCTCATTTTCTCGTTTCGATGCATATTTTACTTCATTTTGATTCAAATTTTGATGCATATTTATTTTGTTTCGATGCATATTTCCTTCGTTTCGATTGATATTTACTTAAATTTGATGCATATTTACTAAATTACGAGCAACATTTCTTTCGTTTCGATGCATATTTACTTCATTTTGATGGATATTTACTTCATTACGATCAATATTTCCTTCGATTAGATGCATATTTCCTTCATTTCGATGCATATTTCCTTCGTTTTGATTGATATTTACTTCATTTTGATTCATATTTACTAAATTACAATAAATATTTCCTTCGTTTCGATGCACATTTACTTTATTTTAATGGATATTTACTTCATTACGATCAACATTTCCTTTGTTTCGATGAATATTTACTTCATTTTGATGCATATTTACTTCATTAAGATCAACATTTCCATCGTTTCGATGCATATTACTTCATTTTGATGCATATTTACTTCACTACGATCAATATTTCCTTCGTTTCGATGTATATTTACTTCATTTTGATACATATTTCCTTCATTTTGATTCATATTTCCTTCATTTTGATGCATATTTACTTCATTACGATCAACATTTTCTTTGTTTTTATGCATATTTTCTTCGTTTTGATGCATATTTCTTACGTTTTGATTGATATTTAATTTATTTTGATGCATATTTACTAAATTACGATCAACATTTCCTTTGTTTCGATGCATATTTACTTCAATTTTGATGGATATTTACTTCATTACGATTAACATTTCCTTCATTTCGATGCATATTTACTTCATTACAATCAACATTTTCTTCGATTCGATGCATAATTCCTACATTTCGATGCATATTTTCTTCATTTTGATGTATATTTACTTCATTTTGATGTATATTTACTTCATTTTGTTGCATATTTTCTTCATTTTGATGCATATTTACTTCATTACGATCAACATTTCCTTCGTTTTGATGCAAATTTTCTTCATTTTGATGCATATTTACGTCACTACGATCCATAATTCTTTCGTTTCGATGCAAATTTCCTTCATTTTGATGTATATTTATTTCATTACGATCAACATTTCCTTCTATTCGATGCATATTTCCTTCGTTTCGATGTATATTAACTTTATTTTGATGCATATTTAATTCATTTCAATGCATATTTTCTTTATTTTGATGCATATTTACTTCGTTTCGATGTATATTTACTTCATTTTGATGCATATTTGCTTTATTTCGATGCATATATCCTTCATTTTGATGCATATTTACCTCATTACGATCAACATTTCCTTCGTTTTGATGAATATTTCTCTCATTTTTATGCATATTTACTTCGTTTTGATGCATATTTCTTTCGTTTCGATTGATATTTGCTTCATTTTTATGCATATTTACTAAATTACGATCAATATTTCCTTCGTTTCGATGCATATTCACTTCAATTTTGATGGATATTTACTTCATATGAGTAGCAACAAATAAAAGAGTTCGGATCAACTTAGGCATAACTACCGGCGAACAGGTTTTCTCATAATCGAACCCTTTCTTTCTGAGTATACCTTTTCGCAACAAGCTTGCTTCCAAGGTTTTCACCTTATTCTATGATCCTCTTTTATTCTTGCATGCCCGTTTCCAATGGCTTTTACGCCATTTAGCGGTTCAATAAGCATCCAGACCTAATTTAAAATCCATCGATTATATTTTAATATTCATTGCACTTTGCTAGGATTTGGCATTTCTAACTTGTAGTGCTTCGTCGTATTCGTGGGTCCATTTCATGTTTGCGAGGGACCAAGTCTCACGACTTTCCCAAAACATGTATCTTACAAGTTGTCGAAGAACCCTCCCACTACGACAAGGCACTACATGCAATTGTGTATCAGACGTGACACGCGTTGCAGTTTACCTTGTGGTATATCCTCTTGTATAATTGGTACTTATACTTTGTGTTTTTCCCTCTCACTTCCTTTAGAACAATTTATACATGGGTTTATGATTTAATACATAGTCTCTTTCCAAAAATCTAGTGTTTGTGTTAACAATCACCCTTCGATCTTTTAGACTAAATAAATCACCTTCATTTTTATAGCATATCCCACAAACAGACAAACATTCAAATGAATTACTGTTTCTAGGGCATACCCATAAAATGAATTTAGTAATTCCAAATAATTCATCATCCATCTAATCATTACCATCAGAGTCTTATTCCTTCTATCCACCACACCATTCAGCTGGGGCATGCCCGGTGTAGACCACTTGAGATTTAATCTCAACCTCTGATTAATAGCTCCTAACTATCCTAAGAGGTACTTGTTGGATTGTATACTAAAAGTCTAGCTTTTTGTATGAACAATGTTATAACAATTAATTTGAAATGAGAATCATATGATCAAATGATTGCATCTTATAATTTATTTATATGTTCGATGCAATAGTCCACTTACTTTATACTATAGATAATATGTTGTGCGACAACACGCGGAAGATCATATTATCGATTTCCTTATAAAGTATAAACAGATGCTCACAATCGAGATAGACGGGGACTCTCTATCGGGATGGTTGTAGTGTGGTTTGGTATTAGCTTGTCTTGGCTATAGAATCACATTAGTGCACTTGTGTGTATTGAGCAGGACCGCTTGAGATCGTTCGATTTATACTGACTTATAGGAGAACTTGATCTCAGTTATTATGGATGTTCGTGCTCTTAATCCCTATACAATAACCTCGACACATAGGGCAGTATGTATTTCTTTGATTCATCAATGGGTGAGATTTACATGCAATTAAATCAATAAACTCGGTGAGTTGGGAAGTAGTGCTATTTCTATGGTGTGCTGTTGATTGTAGAAGGAATCCGTGTCCGTCATAGGTTGATGATGTCCCCTTGAGGAGCTCATAAGGATTATCATGTAAACCCTGCAGGTGGAATTTATTCCGGCATGATAATGAGGTTGAGTGATACTACTCTTGGATGAGATATTAATTAATTGAGTTGTCAGTAACTTAAATTAATTAATGGACATTGTATATCTTAAACATGGGGAGACTAACGGGCTCATAATAAGAAGGAGCCCAAAACGTAATTTTGGGATTGGTATGGTAGTGCAGTAATAATATTTTAGTGGAATATATTATTATTATTGGACTTAAGTATAAGCTTTGGGCTAAGCTTGGATACTTAAGCCCAATGGAGGCCCAACCCAATTTCTCCTCCTGGTCCCTGCTGTAGCCCATGTATATAAGTCACCTCAGCTTATCTGGAACCCTAATCTAATTCATTATTCACGTGTGATGAGGGTTGAGAGCAGATTGAGTAGGTCTCGTAGATCGTCGCCCACACGACGTCGAGATCGGACTTGGGACATACAGCAGAAGACCGGAAGGTCGTTTGCTGCTGCAGTTCGTCATGTTCCAAAATTCATATAAAATCGTACAATTCTTCGATTTTGATGTATTATATACTGATGGAAAGCCGTCGAAGAGAGAATCGTCTGAGCACAAAGATCACTCAATTCCGACATCAGAAGAGGAACTTATGGCTATTCTCGTGGGACTGCGCAGACTGTCAGCGAGAATTCAACCTCTACATCAACCCTTGGTGAAAGGTAATGCGTTTCATGTTTACTTGCTTCCGCTGCTTGTTAGACATTCATGGAACCCTAACGGGTCACGTTAACCAAACGATCGAATGCCAACAATTGGTATCAGAGCTTCGGTTTCGTGGTGAAGCGTGACACGTTAGGATAGGGTTTATGTGATTAATTTTTTGGAATTAGGATCACATGTTTAGGGTTTTGGTTTTATTGCGCAAACCATGAATATCCCTATGTAATATATACCCTATATCATATCTATTCGTCCATGGTTGTGTGTGAGAGGATTCGACGAAAACTGTTCGTCAATTTCACATGCAAGGAAGAAAGAGAGGGCAAAAATAGAATCACGCTTTTGAGAGAAAATCCAGCGTAGTGATATTGCAGAGGCAATAACCAGAGTTTCAACGGTCGGATTGATCTGTAATTTGGTCAGCACATTTAGACCTTGTGGATGCACATTCTGAACGGTGGAGATCGAATTTGGAGCTTTTTCTTGCTGGGAGTACGCTGAAAACAGAAGCAGATATTTGGGCGATTCTGTTTTGCGCAGTCGAGGGAAAAGTGCCGTTTCTGACAAACTAATCGTTGGATCAAGCTTAATTTGGTCAGAACGTTTAGACCTTGTGGATGTACATTCTGAACGGTGGAGATCGAATTTGGAGCCTTTTCTTGCTGGGAGTACGCTGAAAACAGAAGCAGATATTTGGGCGATTCTGTTTTGCGCAGTCGAGAGAAAAGAGCCGTTTCTCACAAAATAACCGTTGGATCGATCTGTAATTTGGACAGAATGTTCAGGACTTATAGTAGTAGATTCTGGACGGTGGAGATTGGATTCTGAGGTTCTTTCAGTTTCGAACTACGAACGACAGTTGGTGTAGTTTGGTGTTGCGCGTTGGGCTGAACTTGGTTCCATGCTAGTAGGCCCTTGGATGAGCGACAGTCCGGGCGAGGGGCACTCGTCAAGGCACTTGGGGCGCTCCCTGACATAATTGGCGGTGGGATATGACGATGGACGTCTTGGGGCACAAACAATCCTGCTTGTTGCGTAAGGCATCGATTCCACAGTAGGAGTGTCGGACAAGACATTAAAATTTAGAGGCGTTTTTATTCCTAATATATATAACTGTCATAATTGATTTAATTGTCTATTATTGTTATATATATATATATATGGATGCCTGATCTCTATGATTTATTGTCTTATATAGAAGCATGCTAGATTGTGTATTATATTTGGTATATTATATGCATGTATTGCTAGAGTGATGGATAAGACATCCAATTTTAAGAAAACTAATTCCCAATATATAACTGCCATAATAGATTGTATATTATTGTTATATATGGATATCGAATTAATTCCTAATATATGACTGCTATAATTGATTTAATAATCTATTTTTGTCATATATGAATGTCGAATTAATTCCTAATATATAACTGCTATAATTGATTGTCTATTATTGTTATATATGGATGTTGAATTGATTCCTAATATATAACTGACATAATTGATTTAATTATCTATTATTGTTATATATGGTTGCTCGTCGATATCGATGATTTTGATAATCTAGACGATATGACGATCGATATCGATAGTTTTGAAATTTTGATAATCTTGATGTTTTTCGAATATTTGATAATCTAGTCGATATCGATGATTTTAATAATCTGGACGACATCGACGGTCGATATCGATGGTTTCGAAAATTGGACAATCTGGAAATTTTAAAAATTTTATAGTCTGGAAGTCTTTGCTGATATTCGTGCCTGGTGGGGAACAATCGAATTCGCTGATATATAACTGTTAATGATTGATTTAATTATTGATTATTGTTATATATGTATGCATGACTCTCTGTGATTTACTGCCTTATGTGCCGTAATAGAAGCATGCTAGCGTTGCGTATTTTATTCTGAATATCATATGCATGTAAAAACCCTCGGTGTTAAATTACTAAGTGGGAGAGGGGATTGGTAAATATTCCCGCGGCCTCCATTATTGGTTTGTAAGTGATGTGAGTAAACTTGCATGTTGGCAATAGGCATTCCTCCCTAATGGATGAGTTTATTCATGGATCACTGGTACAGACTTCATTACATAATTATTGTTTGTAATGTGGTACATGAATTTGCGTGTTGGCAATAGGCCTTCCTCCCTAACGGATGAGTTTATGTGGGGCTCACTGGTACAAACTTATAATTGATGATTGTAGGAAGCTATCCGAGCGCGTGTGTACTTCTCCAACTGTAAGGCACACAAGCTCGCGCAGTGGGCTTGGGATCAAATAATGGTGTACACTTAGGTGTAAATAATTAGTATCCTCCCCAACGGAGTCACTGCTATTATTTGCATGGCTAAAAAGGAACCGACTATTAATTATTTTGTCATAAAGTTAGGTTGACAAATGAAATTAATGGGTAAAACCTTCTCTTGTAAATGTTTGGGTTTGTAAACGTCCACACTAACGTGGCTTGCAGACTCACGGTGCTTGAGATGTCGGTGAATTTTATTTTTATATAGTTTTGAGGGAATCAATATAAAAGGATAAAATTCGAAGTTTTGATCGGTAAATTTATTTATGATTCTCTGTAATTCCAAATGGTTTTATCTCGCTTATTGTTAACTAAAAGAAATTATATTTACTGGTCCAAAATTAGATGATTAGAAAAGAATATTGGTTTTGATTTTACTGCTTAAGAAAATAAAAATGTGTTCTCTCTTAAAGATGTTCATGATGCCTATTAAAGTCTCTAGTGGATAGGTGAGAAGTTCATAGAAATATAATGGCCTCATGTAACTCTTCGGATACTTGAGTAAGTTAAAAGGCGGTAGGTCATGATTGAAGTTGATGAATGAATTAGATACATGGAATAGAAGTTGAAGGGGAAACCTAAGTCAATTTTATTCTCCATAATTTCCTAGATGTTTTGAGTAAGTTTCTCCTGAATTACAAGAGGTTGTATATGGTGGGAAACTTCTGACAAAACATGTAGTAAAGAAAATTCAATTTCATAAAAGGAGTGAACAAGGATAGAATCTTACTTGCTAGTCGTTGAAGCATGATTAGTGATGGCACCTACTTATACATTGTGTAGATACCGGAATCACTAAATGTTTATTACTAAGTGAGGATAAGATTATTTTATACATGGATAATACTATGAGAGTAGTGGCTGTTGCAGTGGGAGTTGTTTATTTATCTTACGATATGAATAAACGTTTGATTTTATGAAATTGTCTTTACGTACATTTTCATAGAAAGAATTTGATTTCGGTTTCTATGCATTAATAGATGGATACTCCATTTCATTTAAATGACATGGTCATTATAATGAATGATAGAGTTGTAATCTGTTATGGTACGTTGGTGAACAATTTGTACACTCTTAAATCATGTTTATCCCCTGGATGCGACAAATAGTAATTAATAATGAGTCTTCTAATCTAGTAAGAGAAAGGTACATTCGGAAATGAATTTCCCACCTTAATGGTGTGACGAACAGAAGGAATAGCACTCTTATGGTAATGATTAGATAGATGATGAATTATTTGGAATTACTAAATTCATTTTATGGATATGCCCTAGGAACAGTAATTCGTAAGAATGTTTTTCTATTTGTGGGATATCTTAGAAAAATGAAGGATGATTTATTTAGTCCACAAGATCGAAGAGTGATTGTTAACATAAACACTAGATTTTTGGAAAAAGGACTATGTAATAAATCAAATACCCATGTATAGGTTGTTCTAAAGGAAGTGAGAGGAAAACACAAAGTATAAGTACCAAGTGTACAAGAGGATATACCACAAGGTAAACTGCAACGCGTGTCACGTCTGATATACAATTGCATGTAGTGCCTTGTCGTAGTGGGAGGGTTCTTCGACAACTTGTAAGATACATGTTTTGGGAAAGTCGTGAGACTTGGTCCCTCGCAAACATGAAATGGACCCACGGATACGACGAAGCACTACAAGTTAGAAATGCCTAATCCTAGCAAAGTGCAATGAATATTAAAATAGAACGATTTTAAATTAGGTCTGGATGCTTGTTGAACCGCTAAATGGCGTAAAAGCCATTGGAAGCAGGCATGCAAGAATAAAAGAGGATCATAGAATAAGGTGAAAACCTTGGAAGCAAGCTTGTTACGAAAAGGTATACTCAGAAAGAAAGGATTCGATTATGAGAAAACCTGTTCGCCGGTAGCTATGCCTAAGTTGATCCGAACTCTTTTATTTGTTGCTACTCATATGAAATATGAGGGATAGCAAATAGATGTCGAGACAGCTTTCCTGATTGGAAGTCTTAAGGGAAACATCTATGTGAAGTAACCAGAGTGATTCATTGCAAAGAGCTAAGAGCATTGTGATAGTGAGCTTAAAAGTGTCCATTAATGGACTAAAACAAGCTTCAAGATCATGAAACATCCGTTTTGATGAGGTAATCCAGTGACATGGATCTAATCAATGATCGGATGGGTCTTGTGTATTGAAAAGAGTGATGGAAACGTGGTGGTATTTCTTGTACTATACGTAGATGATATATTGCTCATTGGAGACAATGAAAGAGTATTGTCGGGCGTATGTGTATGGATAATAAAGCGGTATGAAATGAAGGACTTAAGAAGAGCAAAAATATCCTTTTGATCACGGTAATACGGATCACAAGAAAGGATATTATGTTTGTCTCAAGCTTCATGAATTGATACGATCCTTACTTGTTTTAGCAAGTGACTTTATCTAAGAAAATATGTCTTGAGTCACAAAAGGAAGATAAAGGTGATGAAAGCGGTTCCTTATGCTTCGGCGAATAAGGAAGCTTAATCTTAGGATTGCTATGCACGAGAATGGATATATATTTTGCTGAACGCATGAACAGTGGGTATCAACGTAACCCGGAACAAGAATGATGAACTGTGGTAAGACATATATGAAGTGCCTGAGAAGGACTGGAAATTATATGTAAGCTTACTGGGTAAATTCACTGCTTCTTGTGGATTACGTAGATTCGAATTTTTTAGTCAGATTGGACGGCAGTAAATCCACCTCAAGGTTATGTGTTTAATTTTAGGAAGTTGAGTCATAATGTGCAGGAGTGTTATATAGAAATATATTTCAGACTCCGGACTCCATCATGGAAAGATGATAAATTGGAGCCTATGAGGCAGCCAAAGTATCTGTATGACTCTAGAAAGTTCAAGATGGACTTCGAAGTGTTTCTAAGTTTGCCCAAGGATATCACAATTTATATTGATGATATTGGTGCAGTTGCAAACTTGAAGGAATCACGAGCCCATAAGGCAATTAAACACATGGAGTGCAAGTAGCACCTGTTACGAGAAATCGTATGATGAGGGGAAGGTTGTTGTCGCCTAGATTACATCGGATGATGACCTAGTAAATCCATTTACAAGGATATTAAGGCGAGAGCTTTTAATGGTCGTGTAGTGGGAGTGGGAATCAGATGTATGGCGGAAGACATGATAGCATAGTCTTTTAGTATAAGTGGGAGATTGTTGGATTGTATACTAAAAGTCTAGCTTTTTGTATGAACAATGTTATAACAATTAATTTGAAATGAGAATCATATGATCAAATGATTGCATCTTATAATTTATTTATATGTTCGATGCAATAGTCCACTTACTTTATACTGTAGATAATATGTTGTGCGACAACACGCGGAAGATCATATTATCGGTTTCCTTATAAAGTATAAACAGATGCTCACAATCGAGATAGACGGGGACTCTCTATCGGGATGGTTGTAGTGTGGTTTGGTATTAGCTTGTCTTGGCTATAGAATCACATTAGTGCACTTGTGTGTATTGAGCAGGACCGCTTGAGATCGTTCGATTTATACTGACTTATAGGAGAACTTGATCTCAGTTATTACGGATGTTCGTGCTCTTAATCCCTATACAATAACCTCGACACATAGGGCAGTATGTATTTCTTTGATTCATCAATGTGTGAGATTTACATGCAATTAAATCAATAAACTCGGTGAGTTGGGAAGTAGTGTTATTTCTATGGTGTACTGTTGATTGTAGAAGGAATCCGTGTCCGTCATAGGTTGATGATGTCCCCTTGAGGAGCTCATAAGGATTATCATGTAAACCCTGCAGGTGGAATTTATTTCGGCATGATAATGAGGTTGAGTGGTACTACTCTTGGATGAGATATTAATTAATTGAGTTGTCAGTAACTTAAATTAATTAATGGACATTGTATATCTTAAACATGGGGAGACTAACGGGCTCATAATAAGAAGGAGCCCAAAACGTAATTTTGGGATTGGTATGGTAGTGCAGTAATAATATTTTAGTGGAATATATTATTATTATTGGACTTAAGTATAAGCTTTGGGCTAAGCTTGGATACTTAAGCCCAATGGAGGCCCAACCCAATTTCTCTTCCTGGTCCCTGCTGTAGCCCATGTATATAAGTCACCTCACCTTATCTGGAACCCTAATCTAATTCATTATTCACGTGTGATGAGGGTTGAGAGCAGATTGAGTAGGTCTCGTAGATCGTCGCCCACACGAAGTCGAGATCGGACTTGGGACATACAGCAGAAGACCGGAAGGTCGTTTGCTGCTGCAGTTCGTCATGTTCCAAAATTCATATAAAATAGTACAATTCTTCGATTTTAATGTATTATATACTGATGGAAAGCCGTCGAAGAGAGGATCGTCTGAGCACAAAGATCACTCAATTCTGACATCAGAAGAGGAACTTATGGCTATTCTCGTGGGACTGCGCAGACAGCCAGTGAGAATTCAACCTCTACATCAACCCTTGGTGAAAGGTAATGCGTTTCATGTTTACTTGCTTCCGCTGCTTGTTAGA